>LPNX010073411.1:556280-614833 GCA_001517045.1 Pseudotsuga menziesii | reverse complement strand
CAATACTTATCTGTATTGTGCGTTTCCTCGTTGGTCCACAGGATCCTGCTTCACTTTGCAAGCCTTGGGATCGCCTATGGACTTGGATGTTAGGTCAGCACATAGGCTGTTTCACAACATCCTTTTATATATATCAGGCATAGTCAAGCCAACCTTCAGTTGGGTTTATTAGACCATCAACAAATCGCCTGCACTTATATCAACAATATACTTATATCAACAATGCACTTATATCAACAATGCACTTATATCAACAACCAATCATCAGCCAAGCCAACGTAGTTGGGTTTATCAGGCCATCAACAATAACAAATGCACTTATATCAACAATAAACGATCATTTCCAGGTTTCATTTCCAGTAGTGAGCTCTAATTCCACTACCCCATATCACACAAGAGACCACTCCCTTCTTTGAGTTGACAGTCCCTTAGGAATTTCTCCTTCTCTGTGCTCTTTAGTAGAAGGTAGGATGATCTCAAGCCATTGTCCATTTAACGTACAATACCAGACTACATTTGTTTAGCCTGACAACACAAGCAATATAAGCATATTCGTTAGCGTTATTTCTTTAAAACTGAAATCATATTTCACATCATTCACTCTCAAGTATTGAGACACCAGGAGTGCGTCCACTCCCTAGGGTGTAATCAATATTGAAAACCCTTTCATGATTCGACATCAGAAAAGTGTGCACCCTTTTTCGGTGTGTGCCATGTAGGCCCTATTCATACTCAAGCAACCGGTCATCATGGAAATAAAATCAAAACATGTTCTGCATATGGAATTTTAACAATTTGACATGCATATTCTTAGCTAGGGTCACAAAACACTTATCCATTTGTCGATGCGGTATTCCTTTGTTAAGGAGGAATGGGGGCTCCCTTATCTGAGTTGACAATCCCTCCGTTTGCCATCCCAACTCCTTTTTTTTCATTTCATATCCACACATGTCTTACCAACATAATCTATACCATCTCACTCATGTTGCTTACCAAACATGTAGTGCATATGAGACATTTCGAAAATGTCCAATGGAGTTTCACCCAAAACCCATTTCCAAGATAGGGGAGAACTTCCCCATAAAGTTTGGCTCCTTCAGGCCATCACACACGGTCTTCCTGCAATGTGTACCCCTGGCACATTCATCAAGTAGCCAAACAATCAATCATTATCTGATAATACAATCCAAATTGATTGTTCCATACCAAGCAATGACATTAGTAATTAAATTCAATAGGAATTTGCAACTTTGTCTGCTACAGAAGTTGATTTGCTTGGCAATGAGGTGATCCTGATTTGGGGGTCTCTTGTAAGCAGCACCATCATGGCCATTATGATTATATGCTTACTAGCATAACATGAACACCCACTTACAATGCGTCCTCCTGACACAATTCTATGCAAGCCAATAGTGATTAGTAGTTGTCAGCACTTTCTTAAATCCGAAACTCACAATTCAAATTTAACAACCCATCATGCATACAAACTATTTTCACATCCATGAGACTCTTCTCATAAGGTTTGGCTCTTTCGCATGGTAGATTTCGGCCTTTGTCATGGTCTTACTGAAATTGCCATGCCCCAAACAATCTACCCAAAACCTGAACCTCAGTTAACCAAACACTTAGTAAGTCTTGATGCATATAACTTTTTCATTACTGCAACAATCACTGAAGCATTTTTGAGGATTTATAAAATTCAAAACACTTCCAGCTGTTACTCACATCAATATTGCCAAACTCATTTACTTCACGCAATCATTATCATACTAAAATTTGCAAGGCCACATCATTTATGCCAAAATGAAATGTTCAAATACTCCTTATTCCACAAGCGTATCATTGTACCATCTTGCCCTTCCATAGAGCATTTTCGGCATCCAATCGATCATGACTACCCTCTTCATGCACTTACTATCCTGCATTCATAACAACTCTTGAAATGGTTCTAGAATTGTCATCAATTCATCATTTCAGCTATTAGTTATTCATAATAACTCATGCACTATCTCTATGCATTCATGCATTGCATCGCAACATTTTCACCCATACTTATGAATGCATATCTACAACATTTACTCATACTTTTCATATGCATCCATTCAATGCATAACTACAAGATTTATAAAATCTTTTAATGCATACCCACTCAATGCTACCTTGCATTGATTCAGGAATACTATGCATTCAAACATACCATGCATGGCCTAACCATGACTACTTCATATAGGATGCATGACTATAATCAAGATCATCAGTGCTTACTTTCCTTGGGCTACTAAGCTCATCACAACATAATACCGCATGACACATTTCTATATGAACACAGTATAAAATTGAAATACCCACATGGTATGAGACCTCTTGCTTTTACCATTCCATGCAATTGTCATAATTTAAACTCTTACCTTCCTGGGTCCTACTTACACCCTTGACATTACCAGTTTGGTTGGTCCTTTGCAGGAGATTGCAGAATTTGCTCACCGACTTTTTATTCTGGACTTGTTGCCTTATCCCTTTCTCCATAGGGTTGCTAGCCACATTCGTCAGCATCAGCAACATATTCAGCCATGTCCATGTTGTCATTGGTTTTTCCCCTAATGCCAACACCAATGCAATAATTATCATTAGCGGCTTATTATGAATGTATAATTCTCACTATACTTACCAACATGTAATATCCTATGCATGAAGGGCATCCTCATACATTTCATGTATAAAACTTGTAATCATGATTAGAAAGACAGGGTTTAAGGAAATTTCCCTTTTCAAATCCCTCATCCTTGCATGGAACTCCCCTTCCACACAACAACTGGTTTGACTTCATGGTCTTTCTACCTCCAGGCATGCAATTCCTGGATTTGTCCATATTGATAGCAGCACATTTCTCTTTCAAGCAATCACTAGCACTTTGCTGCTCCACACTCAAATTCTGGTGACTCTCCCTTGTTCCTTGCTAGATAAGCTTTCCAACGCCTATCCACATGCTTTATTCTAACCTCAGGTGTGAAAACCATG
This sequence comes from Pseudotsuga menziesii, assembly GCA_001517045.1. NCBI lineage: Eukaryota > Viridiplantae > Streptophyta > Pinopsida > Pinales > Pinaceae > Pseudotsuga > Pseudotsuga menziesii. The sequence goes on along the minus strand of LPNX010073411.1, from coordinate 611,815 downwards.
CCACTTCCAGAATGATGGCAAAACACACCACTGTATTTTGGTCTGAAATGCTAACTTCAGCCACCTAGATTTTTCTCCCTTTTCAGTCTTGAAACTGCTGAAAAACCCAGTGAGAAATTCACTGCAACACCCGCTGGAACACTAGCTGGATTTTGCTGAAAATTCCACTAAAAAATAGTTGAAAGCTGCTTGAAAAATCCACTTGAAACCCCAATTTTTCTTTCTCCCTATCGAGTATCTTCCCCACTATCTTTTCGACGTTTCGATGATCAAAACGTCTAATTTCCTCTTCTGCCCATTGGCGGTTTGTTCACCTATTTCCTTCTAGCATGTTAGACTTATAGTGGTCTAAGCTTTCGATCTGCATCGACGATGCCAAACCTTTATCAGTGGTCAGAACCCCTAGTCACTGCGGCATCGACGGTCGGATGCTCTACCCATCGGGTGATTAGTTTCTTAGGTAGGTACAATGGCGGGTTCATCAACTGTTAGTCTTTTTCAATCGGCGGTCAGAATAACTAATTGTTATGGCATCTGGCGGTTAGCCTTCCAGGCAGCCGCAACAACGGTTTACAAACCATTAACTTTTTCCGATCCTCTATAAATCTCCGATGACGTCCATCGACGGGCTCATCGTCTAAATTGCGCCGATGGCCAATGGTTTTCAACACTTCAACAAAATTGTGAAAATTTTCTTCTTCCTTCCATGTCGGTGAACCCAACAACTAATTTCCGTCAACGGCATCGGCGGTCCGGATGACTAAACTTTGCCGACGTCTAAGGTCAATATCAGATGTTTCCTCAACTATATTGAGCCGACGTTTTCGCGGTCTTCGGTCGACCTCCACCGAAACTGCGGCTCCCACATCCACTAAGTTTCGCCGATGGCTGACAATTCCCATACTTCGAAAGTTTTTTCTGAAATTTCTTCTTTAACCTTCCTTCCATCGCTTCATCAACTCAAATGTCTTTTATTCCTTGCCGATGTATCAGGGCCTTCACTATCTATCTACTGGTGCATTGGTGGTCAGGGACTCTATCCGTTGGAAGGATAGTCCACTAGCCGGCCGCAACGGCAGGCACACGAACATCTAGACCTTTCCAATGTTCATCGGCGATTCCATCTTCTAACTTCTATCGATCGCCGATGGATTCGACACTTAGACGATTTTTTTACAAATTTTTCTTTCCTTTGTCTTTTCTCTCGCGACGCTCCGTCGGATATTCCATCTACTATTTTCTGCTGACACCGCGGCGAATCCATCAACTACTTTGCGCCGCTGTTTCGACGGTCTTCCGCTGTTTCGGCGGTCTTCCGCTGATGAATTCTGATGGAAGTTTCCTCTCCTTTCATTATCTGCTGGTGGCCCGTATCAGAGGGCCTTCCGACTAAAAATTTCGCTGCATCGGAGGAGCGATCCTCTAAACTTTTTCGATGGTCGACAGTCTGGATACTTAGAAAAAATTTCGAGGATTTAAAAAAAAATAAAAAAAAATTCAGTGGTCCTTGTCTAAAGGCCTTCTGCTTAGGTGATCCGATGCATCGGCGAGACTTCGGACTAAGTCCTCCGACGATCCGATGGTCCCAATACTTAGAGAAATTTTCCAAAATTCTCTTGTCATGCACAAATTTTGTTCTGTTTTCTGCTGGGCAGAAGGCAACCTGCCTCTGCTAGCTAACCTTTCATGGCCCATTCAGGCCCATGATGCAACCTTTAGCTCTGATACCATACTGTAACCTCCCCAACTCTCTGACCTACGAAGAGGACGCTACCAAACAATAAAAAAAAACTCCAGGAAACTAGCCCCATGAAAACAAACATGCATAAATGCTGATATAAAATGCTTAGAACATAAAACATGCTATGACGCGTAAAACATATAAGGATGCATAGTTACTCAACATACAGTGGAAGCAAACATATACCTTCCAGCATCAACATGTTCATCATTATGGTTCATTAGACATTAGACATTAATGTAAATGTAGAAGCAAAATGGACATGAATGCTTATCTTATAATTATCTCATCCCGCAACCAGCTATGTCACTGCAATGTTCCACCCAACCATAGGCCAGCGTGCTCATCAATATCTTAGCAACACTGCCACCCCCAAGTTGGGCATGATTCCTCAAGGAATAAGGGTCAAAGGAGGCTTATACATAGCCAAGGTACACAATTCAGCCAAGCTCGCACAATAGGGTTTATCAGGCCGTTAAGGAGCTAAGACAGGCTAAATGCTAAGCTGGTGGCCTCAATGGAGAGCTAAGGATGCTTACAGCAGAGTTAACCTGACTTCTAAGACATCCACAAACCCGACACCAGGAATCAGTCCTTTCTCTACTGCACAGTCCCTCAGGCCCTGACTTCCCTTTCCAATACTCTTCAAGGGTTTTGGAGAAGAAATCCAGCAGTCTAACTCTGTCTGAGTGGCTCCAAACACTAGTTTTCTCAAGCATACCCAGCCTCTAATCCTACTCTCAATAGTTCGAAGACCAACCATTGTATACCGCAGTAAAACAAATAGTTCACAGCTCTGTGAAGAAGATGAAGACAACAGGGTGACAACCCCAAATGAAAATGTGAACACAACTCAAGTCAGCAAGACGACTTAGAGTTGTTCTTGGCCCTAGCATGGCCAAAACAACTCAGTAGAAACCCCCCAAGGTACTTGCATACACAACAACCCAAAAATCAGGGGAAGAACAACCACCCCCAATCTCACAATGAAAACAACGGCAACGTTACATAGTTCCCAAATGGGAAAGAAGCCAAACTCCTAGCATTGACAGGGGAAAACATAAACGTAGACAACAATCGGTAAGGAGAACAAGCATAAACTTACACACCGCACAGAACAAAAAGGCTCATTCACAGGAAATCATGAGTGATAGAACATGGCTTCTCGACTCGCTGCGTGAGTCCCAAAACTAGGGTGAACCCTGCGCGAGATGAACAAGCGATGGAGAATCCCCCAAACGGTGTGCATGAGGAAGCAGACCTCCCCGCGAGAGAATGAGCAAAAATCCCAAAACTGTGAATGCTTGAGTGGGAAAAATTGAGTGAGTGGGAAGAATGGAATGTCGCTTCTCTATCCCCAGTGACGTGAAGAGGAAGAGTTCGCTGGTGGAGTGGGCATGTGGGCAAGGACTCAGTCCTGCCACACCCACCACTACTCAGTAATAACTTCTCCCAACTAACAGACATCAGAAGTTTAAATGGGTGGCTGACACATGGCAACTCCCAATGACCCCCACGGGTTGGACAACCCCCCTTTACCTTAGAAAATCATGCCCTTTTCATTTAACGTTGCACCGTCGTAGCTGGATGTAGGTTTATTTTAATTGATGTGCATATTTACATGATGCCAAAAACCATAATGTGTCGGATAGCACGATATGCCATCGGCAACGATCCCTATTGCCGAAACATACACAACCAAATCGATGGTGGGGCTTTTTCCTTTAGCTCCTCACCACGATTAATTACAATATATACATCATGTATCCTTTAATGCAAATGGGGTCAAAACCGGGACATTACACAAACCACTAGATGCGAATCCATAAACACTACCAAGTCACGAATGTCTCTGGATGCAGCCTCAGTCAGTAGACCTATTACTGCCTGATACTCGACGATGTTGTTGGTAGCGGGACCAATACAAACCGCTCCTGAACTGATCAATTCATGCGCTGGGGAATAGAGAACCCAAGCAGCTGAAGCAAGGTTCAGGGTATGACGAAAAGCACTATCAGCGAAGCTGTAAAAATACATTCGATCTACATAACCAAAACATGGTATAAACAGTTTGGACACTAAACTCACACTACAATATTTGAACCCGAAATCCAATGTCATCTGACATTTCACACGGATGTGTTGGACAGCAATCAATCTACAGAATGCCGACAACAAAATATTTCTATCGCCGTCGATTATCTGACACTTTGGAGTCGGAAGTCCGACTCTTGTAGTGGTGGTTATCCGACACTTCCGTGTCGGATAGGCGTCGTATTTCCGACTCGTGTAGTGGCGGTTATTCGACACTTCCCTATCGGATCTTCGACGTCTATGAACCAAACACAAGTAAGATATCCGACCCATAAGAGTAAGATATCTGACGGTCCGTATATTTTTTTTTATAAGGTTTACATGATTTTAAATTTTATGGTTCCATACTTTCAACAGTAACTATGTTCAAGGTGTCGAATATCTGACGCATGGCCATTATAAATATAAATTGTTTTAAACATTTTGACATGTTTGTTATGGAAGCGACGGATGATTGCAAAAATTATTTGTTCCTCGATGGATGTTTTCAAGAATAGTTTTATTCTTCAACGGGCGGTTGTGGGAATTGTTTTTTTCATCGATAGACAGTTTGCCGGGAATTTTTTATTCTTCAACTTCTCTCCATTTGACAAAACCTTGATGCGTGGAACTTGATTTTTTAAGACAACCAGTTATATTCATTAATGAAGTTTATGACAAAATGTCAAATAGATTAAATATTCCAGATCCAAACGAAGACAACTGACAATTGCTTGCTAGACTATGGGATGCAGCGAAACGAAGGGGTGATGGCAAATGTTATTGTCTGTGTACTCAATGCAGTGGATTTAAGAGGAGAATAATATTGATCTCAATAGCCACAAAACATTGCAGGGAACATGGACACGCTGATGGGGGGAACGAATATCGTCCATTTGTATGTTTAACATTATAAACATTATTATATTCATTTTTTCTGGTAATTGTATGCATTTTTTTTGCCATATATTAATGTATATCTATTGATGTTTCATGTATTTATATTAAAGGACAAACACCCTATAGCATGTCATCTGAGGAAGTGCTTTCAGAACAAGTTCAGGATCAGGATCATGGAGTGTGTATGTTTAATGGAGAATAAGTGAAAGATCATATTGAACAAGATGATCATGCCTATGATGTAATTGAAGATGATGGTACAAATACATTGATCCATGATTCATTTAACGTTAGAATGGATGACGATGATGTTGATAATGAAAATGATGATGACTTTGATGATGTTCAGGATATACCTCTTCTCGATAAGGCATATGAACCCCTTTATGAAGGCTCCAAAACAAATCTTCTCTCTACTATATTGTTGATAATGAACTTGAAGGTTATGAATGGTCTTTCAAACATTGCAATCACACGTATGCTAAGGTATCTATAATAATCCATCACATATATAGGATTGTGATAAATTTTATTTACATTCCTCTAATAATTGTATTTTTAACTCAATATTATTCATCATATGGATGAAGCGTGTTTTGTTAATATTATTTATTTATTACATTAACACTTTTTTTTTTGTAGCTTGATAGCTGATTTTTTGTTACCACCATCAAATATTTTACCTCGCACATTTTGAGATTTATCTTCCATCATGAAAGAGATTGGAATGCATTATGAAGCAATTCATGCATGCCCTGATGACCATGTTATATATTATAATCAACATGAATTTGCAACAGAATGTCCGGAATGCCATGTAAGTAGATATCGTACAGATAAAGTAACAAAAAATCTGCCTCAGAAGGTTCTTCGTTATATTCCCATCATTCCACGTTTGCAACGACTGTTCAGGTGCAAAAACATAGTGCAAAATATGGATTTTCATGCCAGGAACAAAAGTCAAGATGATGTTATCCGAATGCCTGCAGATGGTACTGCTTTTAGAGATATTGAGGAAAAGTGGCCTCACTTTAAAGAAGAACCACGTAATCTTAGGATTTCTTTGGTAGTAGATGGTGTTAATCCATTTGCGCAGATGAAATCCATTTACACTGTGTGGCCTATTTTTGTTATCAACAATAACATTCCTCCATGGTTGTCAATAAAGAGGGAGCACATAATGTTGTCGATGATTATTCCAGGTTTTATTGACGAAAACTGTTTTATTTATAATGTAGTTGTGGCATCTCATTTGTCTTAATATGTCTCTTAATTTCATATATATATATATCTATTATTTTACTCTTCTGCATGGTTTATATATCTTAATGGTTCTCATAATGATATATTTGATATGTTCTTCAAATTATGAATCAAGTAAGTTCCAAGTCAAAGATATGAATCTATACATCAAACCTCTTATAGATGAGCTACTGAAGTTATGGAATGGCATAACTATGTATGACGTATCTAGACCAATACGACAAAGGCAATTTCAATTCCATGCAATGGTTGTATGGACAATACACGATGCCCCTGGGTTAACTTCATTTTGTGGTTTGTAATTTTAAGTTCCACTTTAATTGCATTTAATGATATGGAGTAGTTAGAATATTTTATAAATGATTATATTTGACATAGATATTCCATATGTAAATATTGTAGGTCTTCAGACAAAGGGTAAATTTGGATGTCCAGTTTGTGGTCCTAAGATAAAATATCGACGTTCAAAAAGCTTAAGAAAGGAGGTGTTTGATGAGTATAGGCATTTCCTCTCTAAGAATCACAGGTATAGAACAACTAAAAAAAATCTTTTCAATGGGAAGCAAGAGACTGCATTAAAACCACGAAGAATGACACCTCACCTTTTGAAGATGCAATACAATATAAATCGTCATCATCGTACATATGGATCATCGTATATGAATTTTTATGTATTTTAATTTTTATTGTGAGTTGTTTGTTGCAGTGGCCAAATTTGATTTATGATGTAATTTATTAATTATAAACTAATATTCATGATGTCCATCATGATCATGAAGGCATTAATGGTCTTCCACAAGAAATGAAAAGTTATCCTATTCAGTTCAGCAGGTTTCCCTACTATGAGCACCTACAAATTGCTCATTTGTTTGATACAATGCATATTGGAAAGAATGTTACTGAAACCTTATGGAGACTACTAGAGCAAAGGAGGGAGAAAGATAAATTTGTAAAAGTGTGCAAATACATTCAATAAAGCAACCATGCAATGAAAGACGTCATCCAATTTCATACCAACGGAGAACAGGTTAATATAAACTCAATTCCATGGATGTTTACGGACCAACAAAGCAATGTTGTCAAAGAAGTAATACAGAAAATTAAATTTCCCACCGTATTCTGTGCAAACTTAAAGCATATCATAACTAAAAAAGGTGATTTTGTGGGGCTCAAAACACATGATTGGCATGTCTTCATCAAGGTAATTATTAGTGTTATGTCCATATAAATTTTTCTTGTTTGTATACTCTTTGTTTAATAAATGGTGTGGTTTGTATATTGATACAGTATGTTCTACCTCTCTCTCTCCTGGACAACTTCAACAACAATGTCAAACAAGTTATATATAATCTTGGTAAATACATGAGGTAACTAGCGATTACTTCCATGTGCTTAGTGTTTCTTTAATTCTCCGTATAATAATTTATATTTGTTTTTTTTGTGCACTATTTCAGCATATATTGTAATTTAATGTTTATTTTTGTTAAATATCATTATTGGTTTGCATCACTTGTAGATGGTTGACATCTAAAGAAATCCATAAAGAAGATATAAAGTATTGGATGAGAGAAATTCCTCGTCTCATGTGTGAAATGCAGAAGCATCTACCATCGGCAGTTTTCAATGCACAGGAACACTACCTCATACACCAAGTTGAGGAGATTGAGTTGTGTGGACCTATGCACTCAAGGTCCATGTGGATGGTTGAGAGGCACTTGAAATTTATGAAGGGTTTGGTGAGACAACTAGCACATCAGGAGGGTTCTATGATGGAAGGATATACGGTATACCAAAACATGTTGTATGTTAGTGAATATCTTCCTATTTTAGCGTCAAAGCTCAATTTACGTTGCATTTGTGATCCGGACTCCAATAAAAAATTTGAAGGGGAGCACCTAAAGGGGAAAGGTATATTGAGGAAGCTGAAAGGTAATTATTAGATACTGGATTTTTATTATATCCTTCATATTATAATTGTATTTTCTAGTCATAATTGCTTCAATTAAGAGCATATACATCTTTGTTCAGGAGATTTACACCTTTCTTTGATTTTAATGGTTATTGTCATTAAACAGTTGGTCTAGAATGGGATGCAATTCATTTATACATCACAAACAATCTTGACTGGATGAAGGTATGGATTGAACAATGCGCACAATCGGGTCATGCAATATCATGGGAAGGTGTGGCTCATTGGTAAAAGAAGCACAACGCAATGGAGATAACAATCTAATAGAAAGGGAAATCAATTTGGCATATGGTGTAAAAGATAAAATGGCAAGCATATGTTCTTTTTTTCCATGTATTGTTGCATAAGGACTGATTGGTTGTGTAATTTTTTCATGTATTTCTTATTGCAGGTAAAACACCATAAGGCTATGGTCTACAATGGAGGTAGATATCGGATCAAAAAACTGGATGAAACAAAGAAAACATCAGATTATGGGGTTTTGACTGTCTTTGAGGTTACCAATGTTTCATCTAGAACTGACAGACATCCATAAGTCTTAGAAAATTGATACTATGGGTATTTGGAAGATATTATACAGTGTGACTTTAAATCCTTTAAGGTAGTTCTGTTCGTTTTCAAATGGTACAGGGTACGATTGAATCAACGTGAACTCGATAGAACTATTATTGAACATGATAATGGATTTACCATGGTAAACACAAGGTTGTTTGAGCTAGGAATAGAGCCCTATGTTCTTTCAAGCCAACGTGAACAAGTATTTTACTCAGAGGTTCCAGGTAAAGCGGGCTGGTCGTTTGTTGTGAGACACGATCCAAGGGGAAGGCCGGTAAAGTATAACCTAGATGATGGTAATGAAGAGGGTTCTCTGGAAGAAGAATATGATGACGAAGAGCATGATCAACTTGAGTTAGCTAACGATGATGATCCAACAGAAGATGTCAAAGGAATAGCTGAATAAGATGATGTAGCAGACAATGCCGTTGAAGATTATTCTGACGATGACACAATGAGTGTAACTGATGATGATGATGATGATGATATGGCCAATCCTTACAATGTTGACACAGATGATGATACAAATGGCGCATCATCTTCATCATCATCGTCATCATCATCATTGTCTTCCTCATGATGAAGATACTCATCATCAACATCATCATCATCGTCATCCTCATGATGATGATAATCATCATCATCATCATCCAGATCATCATCATCATCATAATCATCATCATCGTCATAATCATAATCATCATCTTCATCAGCATCATAATCATCATAGTTATCATCATCATCATCATCATCATCATCATCATCATCATCATCATCATCATCATTGTCATCATCGACATCATTATTGTCATCATCATCATCATTGTCATCGTCTTCATCATCATCATAATCATTGTCATCGTCTTCATCATCATCATTGTCATCGTCGACATCATCATTGTCATCATCTTCATCATCACCACCATCATCATCTTCATCATCATTGTCATCATCATCATCGTTGTCATGATCAACATTATCATTGTCATCATCATCATTGTCATCGTCGACATCAACATCATAATATTCATCATCATTGTCATCATCATCATCATCATCATCGTCGTCATCATCATCATCATCGTCGTCATCATCATCATCATCATCATCGTCATCCTCATGATGATGATAATCATCATCATCATCATCATCGTCATCACAATCATTATCATCATCATCACCATTGTCATCGTCGTCATCATCATCATCATCATCAACATCATCATCAAAATCATCATCATCATCATCATCATCAACATCATCATCATTGTCATCATCGACATGAACATCATAATCATAATCATCATCATCAACATCATCATCATCATCATCATCACCATGCTCACAAGCTCACATGCTCAACTTTTCAATCATCCTTCAAAGATATATTTTCATTTATCCAAGATAGGGATGTATCATTATGTAGATGGTTCTTCCATCATTAATGTGAAGGTTCTTTATTCAAGTTAGGATATAATAAAAATATCCTAATACTATTATGGCAATTTATATAATATAAAATAAAATATAATAAAAATAAAATACATATAATATATAATAATATATAATAAAAATAAAAAACATATAATATATAATGTTTTTTGTGACAAGGGTTTTTGGGTGACAAGGGTTTTTTGTGCTCGCTATGATGTTTGCTCCTTTGTGGGACAAGCTTGAATGCAGACAGACCCTTCCTCATTTCGTGGGTTATTTAGGGATTCAATTTACAAACCTTCTTACCTTACAAATGAGAAACTCGCTGTTCGGGCCATGAACTTAGAATAGGGCTTCGCGCCTCACCCCCTCTCGTATCTATGAGTCGCTATTATAGTGATCATTCATTTTTTAGTGCATCTATAGGTGTAATTACGCAATTTCTCTAGTTTTGCACAGACAGGCTTGATACACATTGTAAATACTATATGATAGTGTTAAGGAATGCTCATACCATAAGGTTGGGAGACGATGGTATAAATACCATGTCCTAAGTACTAAGTCTGCGCTGATATTTAAAGGGTGGTGAAACCATAGGATAGAGGGTTTAACATATGACTTGGTTGGTATATGGTATAATGTTGATTCCATAAACTATGGTGAGGGTTTGTGCATGCGTTAATGGTCACCAGCTGAGGGTTTGTGCATGCGTTAATGGTCACCAGCTGCTTATGCAATATGGTTTTTGGCATTTTGGTTTAGTGTGGCCTCTGCAGATTTGGAGAAGGGAGACGACCCCATCAATTCACAAGTAAGCTAGATCGACTATGTGTAAAAATGCATTGCTTCGTTGTATTCTCCAGGGCATGGTCATGCTTTTCATGCCATCGTTGGTTTGTCTGTAGGTGAATGCGAAGGCACTCCGGGGTTTGCACATGCTACACTATCGATTTGGGATTTCTTCTTCATGGCCATGGTAAGCATGCTAGCAAGATTTACTTGCCTCCTCTCGTTCTGGGCATTTATGAGTTGGAAAACTTTACTGGGTTGGGGTTTCGTGTGGCACTTGTTGACTCTGTCTTCGGGGTTTATAATGTAGCTTGCTTTGGTTTTTAATGGACTCTTGTTGGGAGGTTTGGCATCTTTGGGCCGTGGCTCCACCATTACTTGTAATGGTGCCATAACTCACAACTTTGCCATTTAACATTTTTAATAGTTTGACTGTTGTAAAAGAGGCTTCGTGCCTCACTGTGTAAATACATTGCGCGTTGGATTTTATGTAAGGACTGCAATGTGATTTGGTATATATGATTTCATTCGATGTTTATAAAATATTATACTGTGTAAAGATTTGGGACTGTGTAGTATATTTAATGCTGCGTTTTGAATTTGCTGACTTACAGGGTTCAATTCTTGGCTACAATTATCGAAATAGTTTATTTAGTCAAAATCAGAGGTTCAATTATCGAAATTGAACCCTGTAAGTCAGCAAATTCAAAACGCAGGTTCAGTTCAATTTTGGAATAATAAAAAATGACAAGTGTATTTGGATATTGTCACGACTCGTTTCGTTTTGGACAGTTCAGTTCAATTTGGAGGTTTTTGTGAATTTGGGAGTAGGTCCGGTAGACATGGCAGACAACTCTGTTGACCCATGGCAGCAAAAGATCAACATCTTATCCTCACCGGAAATTATCGGTATACCGTCCCCAGACACAGTGCAGAACACGCTGGAAAATTAGACAGCTGGAAACGAGAGTAGGGTTCCGGTTTCTCCGCCAGATGAAGAGCTGCTAGGTGTGTTCACAGCATGACCATTAAACTCGGCCTTAGGAGGAGGCCTGTACTCATTATTCCACTCCATCCAACCTCTGATTTTGACTAAATAAACTATTTCGATAATTGTACCTACATCTTCTTTGATGGGGCTTCATCCAATCAAATTGGAGGTATAGGTGTTCATCTTTTGATCACCCAGGACCACTATTTTTGCTTCAAATTGGGTGTTGGTCTGAGTACAAACACCAGATTTGAACTACTTGCTTTATGGAATCTCCTTTATTGTGCTAAATCCATGGTCCTTCCCACTCTGCACATTCATGGTGACTCCACAACCATCATTAATTGGTTCAATAGAAGACCATAACTAACTTTACTTGCAATTGATGGTTGGTGTCAACGTATCCGTGATATGGAACCTTACTTCATCCAGCTAAAAGCAGTTCACATATTCAGAGAACACAATACTAAGGCTGATAGCTTATCCAAAGAAGCATTAACCTTGGCCTTAGGCCATTTTCAGTTTACTGAATTCACTGGTGGTGAATGTACTGGTCAGGGCACTTTCCAGCTTTTCTAGCCCTTAGCACTTGAGTCTTTTATGTGCTGTTGCTATTGACATCCTTTGGATGATTGAGGTGGATGATCCCCTCATATTACTGATCTCTCTTATTTATTGCTTCTTTGGATTAGCTACTTCAGTATTAGACTTGAATTCTCAGTCTGTTGAAGGTTAGTGATGTGGATGTAGTCAAGATTCCTAGATTAGATGTGTTACCTTTGAATGTTTGTCTATTATTCCTGTGAAGTTGATCAATTGTATTCCTTAGGGTTTCCTTAGGGTTGAAAATTAGTACAGGAAAACAAGTTAGCGTTTCCTTAGGGTTGAAAATTAATATGGGAAAACAAGCATCATCAAGACAAGATAAAAGGAATAAATCAGCAAATATTACAGACTGATATAAATGTATTTAACGTGCCAACTAGCCATATTTGGAAATGTCTGCTCTTCACCACCACTAGGAAATATGCCTCTGAAGTGCTGGGTTATGCACTTCAGAGTAGCGTAGAGGTTAAAACATCCACTCTAAAACTAAAATCATCTACAACATCACAAAATCATTGATGGGAAAACTAAAAACCACTTAAAGGAGATATGTTCTTTGAAGGAGATAGTCCATTAAAGGAGAACCTCCAGGTTTTGTATAGACATATATTGGCATAAATTGTAGTGTTATATGTGATACATATGCATAACATATTGTCTCAAGCTTGACAACATTGAAAGGCTAAAGTACAATGGCCACAAGCATACATTTGAAGCTTATGAAGCCTACCCAATTCATGTTAGCAAAAGGCAATGCAAGCAATAAGTTAAAATGGAGACTTGTATGTAACCAAAAGAGGGGCATACATTAGAATTTTTAGGGCTACCAAATGCCCACACCTATTAACCAAACTCATTCTTGACAAGATTTTTCTTTAACAAGTTATTGGCTTACAAGTCTTTCAAAGTTTTTTTTCTTATAAGTCTTCCCATGTTTTTTTGCTGGTATTTTGCTATGCTTATGCCAATTTTTTTTTTGGCCATGGTGTAGGTAGAACCAAATAGGTTTTTTTCAGACCTATCTTCCTCCAGCGAAGGGAGTTTGGGAAGGCTAGAGGAAAGTGAGACATCCAGTAGGTCTACATGGGCTAGATCAACAAGATGTCAGAAGATCAGAAGAAAATTCGACAAACGCATGAATTTTTTTCTCCAAGGAGGGGGGTCATGTTCCTATGATGATGAGACAGTGGGAGACATCGACGTGCCCTTAAGGTACCGACACCTAGTGAAACAATGGGTGCCTAGCGATATTCCTAAAGTAAACACTAATTTTTGTGTGAATGAGAGGATATATAGAATTGCACCGTCCTCATTGCATGGATTGGGCTTGTTTTGCATGGACAACATAAGGGTTGGATACGGTAGATGTACAGAATTGATGGAGTATGTTGGACCCTGTTACAACTACAGTGATTGGATGCCCCTGGTCCAATATACACGAAGTATGCATAGATATGGGTTGTCAGTGAATTATATACAACTGAAATACAAAGCTCAAAATAAAGGAGCAACCATGTACATGGACGGAAGGCCAAAAACAACTGATAATATTGCGGGGTTTATAAACAGTACACAACCAAGGTCTACATTAAAGCAACCCAACTGCATATTCGAGTCGCGTGAAGGAAACCGTGTCTTTGTATGTGCAATTAAATCAATAGCTGTTGGCGAAGAACTGCTTATTGATTACAATTTGAACCGTGTAGATACAAACAATGTTAGTATGGTTGTGGTACAACAAACAATTTATAATTCCTTTTATTAATTATTTTAACGTCTATAGGAATTTTTGTTAGCATATAATTGAAATTATCTACTTAATTTCATGTTTCCTTATGTAACTTTTAGTATGTTTTTGATGCAGGGTTCTCTCAGGGACACCTCCATCTCCGTAGATGTTAGTCGACCTGAGTCAAGGCAGTAGGTATACATTGATATTGCCAATGTAATATTAAATTTTAGGATGGACATACATATACGTTGTTATGTATTTTCATTAGTATATTAGGTTCGTTTATATAATATTATCGATTTTCCATGCATAGTGTTGATCAGGGAAGCCAACCGGCTATTGATCAGCTGACTACAGCATCAGGGCAACAGCCAAACATGAATGTAATTCTCCATTTCAAATACTTTAAAATCGTCAACATGTCTATCGTGATGCATTATGTTTATTTTGTTATGTATTCTTTCATTTTTATGGTTGCGTTCATGATGGTGATGTTGTCTACCTTTTTTGCAGATTGACCGGGGAAACTCCCCAGTTGTTGAACAAACTACTGGAGACTCGAGGCAACCATTTAACCTAAGTGTAATTCCACATTCTAAATACTTAAAAAATGTACACATATAAAACATGTAGCATAGTGTTTATTTTTGTTTTTGTTCTGTATTTGTTAGCTTATACATATTGAGTTCATTGTGATAATGTTCTCTACTTTTTTGCAGGTGGTTGATCGAGGTAAATCCTCATCTGTTGATCAGACCACGCCCTCAGCTAGGCTTCAGGTAATCCTAGATGTAATCCCTAATATAATTATTTGCGCACATTATATTTTCAAAGACTAAGCAATTTTTTATATATTCCAATTGCAGACAGGGGATTCCATTTATGAAACGGTGTCTCAAAACTCTTTACAGAATGAGGTCTCTCGGTTGATGAGAGATAGTGAAATTAGAGAGTTTGCAGACCCATCGAGAGTGCTACAAAGGACAAGGGAAAAAAATGAGGAACTGGTTGTCTGACATTGGCAGTTCCACTAACAGAAGGGCTTGAACAAAGGCTTCAATTGTTGTGACAGCAACGTAAACAACTGGACGTAAGTTATCGAATAAAAATGTAAATTCATTTATAAAAACTTTATAATATTTGATTTTATATGCTGTTGAACTTATAATACAATGGGTTTAATTTACAACATGCTATGGAGATTATCAGTGGTGGTCAAGGCAACGTTGGTCCTAGTGACCAAACCACTCCACGTACACCACATACTGCTCCCATATTGTCCACTGAACAATCGGCAACACGCTCTGCGACACCGCCGAGGGCAGCGGAGGGTGAAGCCAATGGTGCCTCACCCACAACAGATGCTGTAGAAGAAGGGGTGGATGCAGGGCTACATAGAGATGTGGAAGCATTTCCTGGATCTTCTCGTGTGACTAGCACTAGTTCAATAAAGTGTACAATTTTGGTGAATGAAGAACTGGTTCCAATAAATATAGAGAGGATTCCAAGTCATTATAGATTGTTCAATTTATTTTTTATAATTTGTGTCTAATATACCAATAATATTTTCTAATGTTCACTAATGATGGCAGTAATGTTTTGCAGGAAATGATATATTTAATAAACATCTATATGATTTGGCCTTGGAGATCTTTGGGCCCACCATTCGCACAATGTGGAACAAGCAGCCAATATATTTAAAGGATGATCTGACTAATCGCTTGGTTAGTCTGTTCAAAAAATATACCTTTGATACATCAAAGGTACTACAGAAAGCTGGAAAAAATCTAAATATTTATCGAGACCAATATAGGGTTCACCTAGAAAAGAACCCTAGGTATGAGCGCCCTCTAATGATTCCATCTATGGAGTGGAAAGCCCTGATGGAAGATGGAAAAGAGAAGGGCCTGAGAAAATCAGGAAAGATACCACCAGGTGGAACAGGGAGGTATGCAATTCATTCCAAAATGTAGTGGTAAGCCTTATTATTACTAGTTTTTACATCAATTTCGGTACATAGACTAATTTATTTAAAAACTTAATTAGGCTCTTGGACACATCTAAGGCCACAAAGGCAAGAATTGAAAAAATTGGCCAACACAAGCGTGGGCCTGGTGGTTACTCCAACTTGGCGGCCCGATATGTAAGTATCACAAAACCTGAATCGGCATCCAAATATCATACATATTATTATTTTTGTTTTGTTCTGATAAAAGGATTTAAAATTAATGACATCATGAAAATATGAAGGCCGTTCGGTTCAAAGAATTGCCCAGTGCGGATTACATGAAGCTTGGCTTCGAACATGGCTTTGACGCCGTTGTTGAACACTGGAGAAGCTTGTCTGTGAATACTGCACGATCTTCTGCTGATCCATCTGGTGCCCAGGTATGTGAAAACTGTATAGTTTAATGATAATTTATTAATGCTCATGCAATTTGTTCCTTGTAAATAAACTAACGTAAATTATTTATTCCCTTTTGTGCAGGAAAGTAACGACCCCGTTCATGTCAAGGATGAAGTACATAACCAACCAAACGAAGATCATGCTTCTCATCCTGGTAATGAATTTGTTAATGTGCTACTATTTTTTATAGACCATTGCAGATGATGAACATTAATTCTAATTCTACACAATTCAACTACAGAGCATGTAGCTGCAGATCATAACACAGAACAGGTTGGGCCAGTACGAGATAATGTTGAACATGTTGATGTGCACATGGCAGGTAAAAACACACATTCATAATGTTTTTTTAATGAATTACTCATATTTATTAAAATATAAATATATTAATGAAAGATTTTGACATTATTGCAGAAATTCATCACCCCTCGCTTGAAGTTCAACCTTCTAAGCAGACTAGTGGGGATACCGATGATCAGATTCCTGAAGATGTGACTCTAACTAAATATTTAAAGAGAAGAAAAGTAAAAAGGAAGCAACTAAACAAATTTTTAGTAATTCTTATTTATAAAAAAAAAATTCATGCTTTTTCCTCTGTTTTATGAATGAATGCTTTACTGAATTGTTTATTGATATTTTTTTTCTGCCATTTACTAAATTAATGTTTTAATGAATGGTTTTTTCAGCTGTTGAATGATTGAATGGTTTAATGAATGTTATAAAGAATGATTTAATGAAAGCATTTTTCAACTATTGAGTGAAATTATTTGCATTGTAGATGCATTGTTATTTGCATTGTGAAATAGTGAAATAAATTGTTATTTGCAAGTATAGGCATTGGGTTTGGGGAGTTGAGAGTGATGTGAGGGGGGAGGGGCCATAAGAGCTTCCACTTTCACATGGTTGATCATGTTTAGTAGAGAATATTAAATTATTCTCGAAACAAAGAGGAGCTCAATGAATGGTAAGGAAGAATACATTAAAAAACATCTATTTCTATATTTTTACTGTGTAATTTTCACTATTGCTATTTGACTCCTCCATTGGAACTTGTTGTAGATAGCGTTGAGAAACATTTCCATAGTTAAGAGGCAAGAAATGAAGTTTTGATTAGATCGATGGCCTTATATACATAGTATTTTTGGTTAACCATGTTTTATCAGGTGATATATTCTTACTAATTATAATATTTTGCTTACATAATTTATGTTAGATCATTATATTTTAAATTCCTTGATTAGATTAAGCAATTGAGTGTCATTTAATGTTGCTTGAGGATTTTAAAGAACTCAGTTACTTGAATTGAATTATTAAATGATAGATGTTATATAACATGTTTATATAAATGGTTGGGCATGATAGCTTCGGAGATAGATTGTTTGAATACTTGGTCAATTATAGGAGGATGCATTTATTTTCGCAAAACTCTCATCTCTTCATTTTATGTTTTCAAGATGCTTTTGAACAAATAATGGCTTGTTTCTACATCATAAGTCCACATTCAATGTTTTCAAGATGGTTTTGAACAAAGAATGGCTTGTCTCTACATCATAAGTCCACATTCAACAGCCTTTGCAGCAAGAGTTTTTATATACCGAAAAACTAACATTTATTCTTTACTTGTTTATGGATTTTGCAATCCTACATATGCAAGATGTGGACAATGGTACACTGTTAAAGTGGACTCTTCAAAGGTTACCTTGGAAAATAGAGCAGATCTTCTTCAATGAGCTGAAGTTCGTGTATGTGCTTTTGATATAGAGACAACCAAGCTTCCTTTCAAGTTCCTTGATGCCGAATATGACATGATAATGATGATTTCACACATGGTGGATGGGCAAGGCTATCTTATTAAAAATCGAGAGGTAAAAACAATTGGCATTGTTTTATGCCCATTGGTCAGCCTATCCTTTGTTTTGGGATTTATTTTAGCTATGTTTTGGGATTTTTATTGTTTGCAGATTGATGTTGCATTGATTCTTATGAACATCGTTGCTCTTCTTTAGTTTTCCAATTCCTTTTCATTTGTTTCCTAAGTGTGTAGGGGTGGGGAATTGAAGACTTGGAGTACACTCCAAAACCAGAATTTGAAGGAAATTTCAAAGTAGCAAATGTGCCAAATGAGGTATATCTGCCATTTACTATTTACCCTAAGACTATAATTCTGAAAACAAGTATTGATCCCCTGGAAGTTTGCTAGACTATTCTACTGGTTGTTTGGAATTTGCAAGAGTGAAGTTAAATATGTACTGTACATTATTAATGATGATTTAAGGTAACATACTCTGTTGTTTCTTTGTCTCTTTGCTATATTAAGTGGTTATGTATTTGTAGGATTCAATCTTATTCTATATCCCTTCCTTGAGCAAAGCTAGACTATTCTAAAAGTATTGAATCCCTCTTGGTCAGCAAGTTTATTTCTGTTATTTTTTTTTCTTAGCTGTTTCCTTTGGTCCCCTCTGTTTAGAGACTCTATAGGTTCAGTGTCCTCCATAATCACTTATTAAGATTGGGGATGTAAAGCACTCTTTGCATGAGAGCTCTTTCTTATACAGGGAGAAACTTATGTAGATACTTATACAATTAGCACAATGCATATGAAGGATAAACACAATTATTTAGACCCATTTCATCTTAATCATGTTATAAAATACCACCCTTTAGAACTTTAGTCAACTCAAAATGGAGGTCAGGGACACAGACAGTGTATGGGGACTACTTCATTCCACTTTCCAACTAATAGTCTCACCCAGAGAAGCACTGCATTGTGTTCAACTAGGAAAACTTGATTGCAAGTAACCTTTCTCCGACTCTCTCGAAAGCCAAGTCACATAGGCCATTTCTAAGTGGGCAAGTCGGAACATGCGAGCATGGGATTACGTGACCTTTGTACATGTGGTTCACACTACCGTGAATGTGTGTTGTAATCACCTACCCTTAGCACATGTAATGTCTCTAGTTAAGGAACATTCTCTTAAAGTGTTCATGGATTGGTTAGATTGGACTTTGTCTTGTTAAGTGGTCCACTTGTAGACTTAGTACAGGGTTTGCTTGTAATTACCTTCCTCATTATTCCATAAATAGAAAGGAGGGTGCTTCTCTTGAGGATATTGGGTTTTCTACTTTGTGAAAAGTAAAGTTAAGAGTAAAGTAGTTGTGATAACTATATGTGCAAGGATGAAATATATACTTGACATAGAATCCTCTAGTTTTCTACCAGGCTTCCTTCAATGGTCAAATTCTAGGCTGAAAACATGTGGCCGTAAGTGAAATCTTTGGATTTTTTTTTTTAAATCCATCAACAGGAATCGCTTTTTCGACGTTCTGCCGACACTCCGGTCAACCCATCCGAAGACTGTGCCATGTCTCCGACGCTTCCTCCAGTCGGACGATCGACGCTTAAAGTGTCAGACTGCGTCGGAAGGCTGACTCTTCTAGTGTCAGAGTGTGTTGGAGTACCGACACTGTCTGAAATAAAAATCGACGACACCACCATTTCTCAGACACTTTTGTTCGTCGAACAACCGACGCTTCAGGGGTCAGATGACATCGGATTTCCAATGGTTTATGCAATTTTGGTTGGCACTTCGGAAGGAATAACGGTCGAATATGCAACACAATTGTCTGTCGAAGCTTCGACCCTTATTAGTTGATGATCGAATATCTGATGTTACACCACCGACGGAAAAAAAAAAGTGTATGTGTCGAATACCCGACAGGTTAGTGTCGAATCCCAGACATGGTAGCCGTTGGATTTTGGCCTCAAATTCTGTAGTGTCAACACCATACTGAATCAAGACACAACACACTGAAAGCCAAAATATACATATATACAAGGTACCATACAAAAAATAATTTAAGCATAGTACCTCTTTAGGTACAACCCATTGCAAGGTTGCTCGAAGGGTATCCCATCATAATCCACAAGCTCATAAGCCCCTTTCTGTAAAACTTTGCTGATGACAAAGGGACCATACCACATTGACTCAAACTTCCCTTTTCCTAGTTTATCGTGTCCCTGATCATAGTTCAGAACTAGGTCAC
Organism: Pseudotsuga menziesii; assembly: GCA_001517045.1. Classification (NCBI taxonomy): domain Eukaryota; kingdom Viridiplantae; phylum Streptophyta; class Pinopsida; order Pinales; family Pinaceae; genus Pseudotsuga; species Pseudotsuga menziesii. Next base: position 591,311 of record LPNX010073411.1, on the reverse strand, counting down.
CTTCATTGAAAACACGAGGTTGAACAAATTTATCATACTGTGCCTTGACACGTTTCTTATGTGCCTCATTAGCTAAGGCAACATCTCTTCTAGTTTCGTCAAGATTAGTCAGGTATAAAATCTCTCTTCCTCGGTGGAAGTGTTTGGCAGAAGTTCTATTGCAAGTTTCAGTGACAAAATATGGCATTGGATAGGAAGGACAACTTCTAGTCCGTAAACTAACTAGAATGGTGTGAAACCAATCGTTGTTTTTATTGAAGTCCTATAAGCCCAAAGAGCAGAAAAGAGAGTCAAGTTCCAGTTGGATTTATAATCTCCAACCATCCTCCGCAGCATAGTTTTTAAAACTTTTTTAATGGCCTCAACCTGACCATTAGCCCATGGATAGTAAGGAGTTGAGTTTTCATGGCGAAAACCCAGCTTGGTACTTAACTTGGTCATCATATGATTCCGGAAATGTGATCAGTGGTCAGTGAATATAGACTGTGGGACTCCAAACCTAGCTATCAAATGATTAAATAAGAAGAGGGTGATGGTTTTACCATCCTCTGCATATGTAGGCATAGTCTCAGCCCATTTTGTGAAATAGTTAACGGCTACGATGATGTAACCATGCCCCCCGGTTGAGGTAGGCTTACAATGCATAAAGTCAATATCCCATTTAGAAAAAGGGCCAACCGCAATGACAGGGTGTAAAGGAGTAGAGTGGGTGCATTTTTTCGGATAGAAATTTTGGCAAGGTGGGCATTTCTTAACAACCTCATGATAGTCTTTGAAGATTGAAGGCTAGAAATAGCCAGCGTGAAGGATTATCTGGGTCATATCCATCCCAGAAAGATGACTGCCTGATGTAATCTCACAGATCACATAAGGTTACCAATAATACACACTAAAACATATATAAATCTTAAACAGAGACAAGAGACAAGAACAGATATAATTAAACAGATTATATTATTACAATGAGTCCATACAATGCAGAGAACTGAACTGAGTTCTCATCTGGCTCAACAGTGTAATATATATGATTTACAGAACGGTTACAAAATAACTACCTGTCAGTTCGATGAACCGATGCGACCTTAGATGGCCGACATAATCTCTTATTTTAGTCAGTCGACCGACTTAGTCGGGTGATCGACTAAGTCAACTCATCGACTTAGTCGACTGATCGACTAAGTCGGCTCATTGAATTAGTCGGCTGATCAACTAAGTCGGTCCTCGTTCAAGTCGACTTATCGACTTGCTCCTTCTACATCTCCCCCCTGAACAAAACATTTCTTCGTCCTGAAGAAATAGGGAGGTACACAAAATTCTTTGTTGGTATTTAAAATTTTTATTGTGGTGGGCTATGAAGTCAGATGGTTGGTCGTTTCTGTACATAGACTTCAACAATGGCTAGAGATGTGATGGCAAAGTGATGTTGGAAATCTGTCCAACTCTGCAAAGCTTTCTGGATATCGAAGGTCAGTGTGGTTAAGCCTGATAAGATCGACATTTTCTCCGAGATGGAGACTTCGGCTATCCTTTCCATGTTGGGGCCCATGAACTGGTCTTGCTCTTCTACAGTCTCGATAAGTCATTTCTTCTGCGGGTAGATGATGTCGACTTTCTCTAAGTTGGGGAGAGCTTGTTGCACCCACTGATGTGCTTCCCGTTCTAGTTTCTGCAGTTTGGTGGTTTCCAACACTATCTGTTCTTCTATTGTTGGTATAAGTGCTGCCTCCGTGGTTTTTCTGCTCTCCAATGCTTGAACCCTTGCCGAGTCTGTCGTGTCTGCTGATAAACTTTCCCATAGTGAGTAGGCCAATCTCTTAGTACTTCTTCGGTTATGACAAACTCCTCCATATGGTCCTGCAATACTTTATACGCTTCCGAAAATGCAGTGTGCTGTGCTAGTAGGAGTATGGCAGTTTCCTCTTTCTGTTCCTCCTTAGTTTCTTGAATGTGCACTTGGAGGGTCGACACCATGCTCTCAAATAGCTGATACACTCTTTCAAGCGGTCTATCTGTGTCGATCTCGATGGGGCCTGGTAGGATAGACTGGGCCAAATTTCTGCATCTGTCGAGAAACTCGATCAGTTCTATGTGTTTGTCCTGAAGTTCTTTACTTTTTCTTGCACTCCTCAACTTTGCTTCGCTCGCTAGGGTTTTGAGGAGTTGTCCCATCTCTGTGTCGGTTAAGGAACTTGCATCCCTCGAGCTAATTTGGATTTTGGGAGACTTCCCATGATGCTCCTTCCTTTTCTTGTGCCTTTCTGCTTCTGTATCCTGTGTACTTGCAACAGTTGATTCAGGATCTTGGGTTTGTGGGTTAGAAGCTGATGGTTTGTCTGATTGGGGAGGTGGGATGGCAGCTACCTCTGGTTGTGTCGATGTAATTGGTTGTGGTGGGCCTGTTTCTGACTCAGGGGGTGGTGGTGGTGGTGGATATGGTGATGGCGGTGGTGATGGAGTGGGTGAATGGTAGGGGGTGATGGCTTTGGGGGAAGTATGGTGGAGTGGTGGGTTGTTGGGTTAGTGGTGTGCATTTACATCGGAAGTCATGTCTTCTCCCGTCGGTGTAGTGGCTGGTAGGTCAGTTTGGGGTACAGGGTCGGCTGGGTCAATAATAGAGGTCACAAGTCCAGTCATGTGGCCTTCCTTGTTGGGTTGTCATGTGAAGGTCGACGTGATGGTTGAAACTACTGGGGGTTGTGTGCCCCTACCTGTATAGATGGGAGCCTGGGTGGAAATATTCTGAGCCGAGTGAAACAACGTAGGCAATGTCTCGAAGAAAGCTTATAAGTCGGTGTCTCTGTCAAATTTTGCTTTTACCGTCTCCGGCATTGCACTTTTGTATAAGTCGAGGGGGATGATTGACTGTTGTGCCGGTGCTTGTTCCTCGATTATTTGTGTTGGTGATGGGGGTGGAGGTGTCAACACAAGATCAACGACGTTTTCAGGCATCGTTGTAGTTTTTTCTTTCTTCGGTCGACCTGCTTGTGCTCCTGCTTCGACAAAATGCTGGAATTGGGTTTCGAATGGCACTTTATTTGCGGCGGCATCCTTTATAATGTCAAGGGCCATAGCTGCTATTTCCTCTTCATCATCTGATGATTTGGAAATGATAAGTTTGCGCTTACCTTTACCTTTTTGTTGTTATTGTCCTTTTATTTTCTTCCTGGATGTTGCTATTTCGTTGGTGAGTTTCCGAATGATGCCTTTTGTAACAGCATACTCAGGGTTGTCTGGTTCGAATTCGCCCATCGGTACCTGAGTCGGGACGACACTTGCTGGAGCCAGAGGAGTTGTTTGCTGCTGTGGTTGTGGCTTTGGTTTTGTAGGCTGTGGTTCTGCTTTCTTTGCGGTCGGAGGTTTGATATTTATCTGTAGTCGACCAGTGTGTTCGACCGCTGTGTCCTCCAATAGAAATGTGCTAATGTAGAGGTTGAGCTCATAGTCTTCCTCCTTTTCCTTGTCTGTGAGTGGCTTCTCGATCGAAAAGTCGATCTGTTTAGCTACTGCTGGCACTGGTATCTTCGTCTTAGCCTGTCGAGACAATTCTTGAAAGATCTGGTCGATTGATGGATAGTAGTCAAGGGCTTTGGCGTTGGATTCCTCACCTTGTATGTACCACACCAAAGTATGGTCGAGCTCCAGCTGGATGTGGGAGTTCATGGGTAGATTTCATCGGATGTTTTGAGGCACCCTCCATCTAGTCGTGTGAACTTTCAGTTGTTGGAACCAGTTCTCCAGGAATACTTTCCCACACTCTAGTTCGTGCAGGGTTCCTTTCTGGGAGAAGGGTTTAAACCTCCACATGTCGAACCTAGATGGTTCCCGAAAGACTGGGCTCCCCTTTGGGTAGATGTGGTACATAACGATCCATAAGATGAGGGAGGGGAACTTGATGATTCCCCCCATTTCTTGGCATCGCTCACAAATGATTTTTACCATGTTGGCAACATAATCCCCCCATATGTAGAGTCGTCTGTCGGTGGTAATAGTGTCGACGGCTTCCAGCATTTCTAACTTGAGGTTGCTGCCTCGACCTACTAATGTGAGTGTGATTGCAATGATTTTGGCCACAATCTGTGGTGTTCGAGTTGTGATTTGGCCGATCATCAACCCTTTTGAGTTTTTTTCCAGAAGGTGATCTCGTAAGCTCTTCGACCAATCCTTCTTTGATTTCGACTGGTACAGGGTCTTCTTTATTAGACATGCCAGTCAGTTTGGAGATGACATCTACAGAAATGTCGATTAGCTCATCAAAGTAGAACCGGCCATTGTGATAGTGACTGATGATGAATTTCATAGCGGCTTCCTTCGTGCCACCAAAGATAGCCATCAGTGGGGCATTGGCGTAGCCAAAGAGAGTGTTGCATTGTATTTTCTGTGCTACTTGAGTGGCCTTTTTGTCGACAAAGGCCCACTCTTGGATCTTGACCCATAGTTTCTCCGATGGGACTTCTTGTACTTTGGCATTTTTGATGTTCTTCAGCCTACAGACCAAAGGTGTATCCGCAGCCTGTATCTCTTTTGCCTTGGTCGATGCTCTGGTCTGCTTGGGGGCCATTGTGTCTGTTTGGTTGATGTTACTATAGGGTTCTCAGTTTTTGGTCGACTGAGTGTTCTGATGCTTTGTTTGTATAGGTTGCAGTGAGTGAACCTTCAACGGTCTGGTGTTTATAGGTGATGCTGTGTTTGGGTGTGGCAATGGCTATATTAATGGCGGACGTGATTTTCCAGCTGGAGTACACGAGTGTGAGTTAATGGTGACTTGCTTTCAGCACTCGAGGTCATGAATGCACGATGGGACTATCGAGGTCGTCGGCTGGTGTCGGTGCTGAGAATGGTTGACAGGAATGGTTGATGAAAATGGTCGAGGGTCATGATGTCGGTTGTCAAAATGGTGATTTTCTGTCATGGTTTTGTGTTTGTGGGTTATTATTATTTTTTTTTGGATTTTTTAGTTTTGTATGTATTTTGGTTTCCAGTTATGGTCGTTATGTGATTTTTTTAATTTTAATTTTTAGAATTATTAGTTTTTGTAACGTTTTAGTCGGGATCCATTAACGAGCTTCCGAAATACTAGGCCCTGTAACGTCCTTAGTCGGACTGATCCATTGGGGTGTATCCCTTTGACAATGTAAGGTCCCATCCATTCTGTGTAGAGTTTCTTAGGTTTTCCTTTGATCCGGGTTTTGTAGAGTAAAGCAAGGTCGCCGACCTCTAGGTTTTTGTTCTTGATGTTGCGGTCGTGCCATGCTTTCTATTGTTGCTTATGAATTTCTTGGTGTTGCATGGCGATGAGTTAGTGCTCTTCCAACTTGCTGAGCTGAAGTAGTCGGTATTTCCTTCCCTGTTTGAAATGGACATGTAGGATTTTTGCGATAGTAGGTGTCTATTGTCGGAAGTGTAGTGGGACTACTGCTTCTTGTCCGTAGACTAGTCGAAAAGGGGTTTGGTCGGTTGATCGTTTATAGGCTGTTCTTTATGCCCATAAGACTGCAGGTATTTTCTTATCCCAGTCATCCTTGTCAGCATTACATATTTTGGTTAACCCTTTTGTTAATGTTTTATTGAAAGCTTCAATTGCTCCATTCGACTGAGGATGATATGCTGTACTCCGTCGGTGGTCGATTTGGAACTGGTCGGTCATGGTTTTGATAGTTTTGTTGATAAAGTGTGTCCCTTGGTCGCTAATCAAGGTTAGTGGGCATCCGAATCTACTGATGATATTTTCATAGATAAAATTAGAGGCTATTCCACTCAAACATGTATCGACGAGTTCAACTTCTACCCACTTAGTGATGTATTCTACTGCAGTAATAATATACCTTGCACATGATCTTTTTGCTGGGATAGAAAATGGTCCTACGAAGTCTATGGCCCAGATTTTGAATGTGAGACTGGGGTTTACTAATATCAAGGTCATTTCTGTACTAGGCAGGGGTCGACCAAGTCGTTGACATCTGTCACATCGACAAACAAAACTTTTGCAATCTCTGTGGAGCGCCGGCCACCATAATCCTGCCTGTTGGATTTTCTTTGTAGTTGTGTCTGCTTGGAAATGTCCTCCTGCAGGTCCATAGTGTGCTTCATGCATGATTTGGTCTCATTCATGTTCAAGTACACACCTTTTGAGGGCGTCGTCTAATCCCATTTTGTATAAAAATCCGTTAATGAGACTATATGGTGCAGCCTTCATAGCTAAGATTTGTTTTTTCTTGGTATTCATACCTTCTGGTGCCTGTCCGTTTTCTAGGAACTGAGCTATTTCTTCTAGTTCTGCTGGAACTGCTTCTATGTGAAATAAATGTGCATCAGGTAAGTCATCATCGGCTCCGGTCGGTTCCTCTCCTGTGTCTATTCGGGATAGATGGTCGGGCCCGACATTTAACTTGCCTGGTCGGACAACGACTTCAAACTCAAATTCTTCGAAGAGAAGTAGCCAACGACAAATCCTTCCATGATGAGTGGTTTATTGACAAGGTACTTCAGAGCTTGATGGTCAGTATAGAATGTGAAGGGGTTAGCTAAAAGGTAATGTCAATAATTTTGGAGGGAAAAGACCATACCTAGGGCTTCTCTTTCTCTAGTCGAATAGTTTCTTTCAGCCTTATTTAATTTCCTACTGCTTTAAACTATGGGATAGTTCATTCCATCATCTCCTGGTTGAGTTAGTATTGCTCCTATTGCTATTCCTGATGCATCAATATGCACATGGAATTTGATTGTCCAATTTGGAAATTTTAGGATGGGTGCTTTGACTAGTTTTCTTTTTAATTTTTCGAATGATATGTGGCATTCCTCTGTCTAGTCAAACTCTTGATCTTCCTTTAATAGTTCTTCAAGAGGATAGGTCATATCTGAATAGTATCTTATGAATTTTCTGTAATATCCTGTATGGCCAAGTAACACCCTGACTTGTTTGGGTTTTACTGGTGGTTTCAGGTCGAGGATAATTTTAATCTTTGCAAAGTTGACCTTGATACCTTCTTTACAGACAATATGCCCTAATTGTATCCCTATGGGAGTCATAAATATACATTTCTTAATGTTTAGGGAGAGTTGAATTTGTCGACATCTCTCCAGCATAAGTCTGAGCCATTTGCAATGATATTTTAAGGTGCAGTATATTGTCCAGTCATCGAAGTATACTGCCATGGTCTTCTATATGTATTCTTGAAATGTTTTGACAACAATTCGAGAAAACACTGCAGGTGCATTCTTTAATCCAAAAGGCATAACTTTGTAAGCAAAGGAACCAAATTCACACACAAATGTTGTCTTATTTTGATCTTCTTTAGCTATTGGTACTTGGTTATATCCTGAGAATCCATCTGTAAATGAGTAGCATTCATGTCCTGCAACTTCATTCAGGATTTCATCTGCATTAAGGGGTTGGGAATGGGTCTATCAGTGTTACTTTGTTGAGTTCCCTAAAGTCGACACAAATTCTTAGCCTAGTCAGGTCATGTTTCTTGGGTTGTATGACCATTGGACTTGCCCATTCGGATTGGTCAATAGGGTAGATGATTCCTGCTGCTAACATGTTATCAATTTCTTTTTTGACTATTTCCTTGTATTTGTGAACCAGTTTATAAGGTATTTTCTTAACAGGTCAAACATCAGGTTTAGTATCAATTTTCATTTCTCCCATTTCATGGACTAAGCCTTTTAGGTCTTTATAGTCCCTGGCAAAGACATCTTGGAACTCTCTTAGTAAGTTCACTATCTCTGTGGTCTGTTGTTCGTTCCAGTAGTCACCAATTTTTGCTAGTTTTGGTTGGTCATCATTTGAGATGTCGACTTGTTTAGTTTTTACTTTGGAATCTAGCCACTCTGGTGCTTTAGCTTCATTGATCGATCAACTTCCTTCTTTGAACTGTGAGAATGTGGCAGGGAAGTCGGCTGCAGTCATTCTGTCAGTATCTTGTTTGTCAGTTGTTGCGATTTTCAGGATCGAGCGGATAGGTTTTGTTGTTTCGACGTGGTTGGGTTTCCATCTGAAGCTCTTGCCTTCTATGTTTTTATTTTCTAATTGTAAATGGGTCGACTGTGGTTTTGACCATGTTTGTAGGTTGTTACAGTCCTTTAGCTGTCGATGGTCTTGTAAAGGTTGGTTTTCGGTCAGTTGGATAAATTGTTTAATTTGCTTTGCTGTCTCGACCAGATTTTTGTTTTGAGGTATGAAGTTGAAGTCTTTAATAAAATTTTCCCTGAGTTTGTGCCATAAGAAGGTTTCACCTCTAGCTTCTTACATCTTATACAATTTTTTTGGTAAGTCGGCTAGGGTTGAGGGGAACAAATGTGGCCAGGCTCGCTCATCCTTGTATCCAAGTCTTCTCCACTCCTTTTCACAAGTTTTGATATGTTCTTCTGGTTTTTGTCCTTGAGTAAATACAGGTATCTGAACTTGCTGGGTTAACTTCTTTCCTCTAAACCTCTCGACAAAGTAAGTCAAAGCAGTTATCCAGGTCTATAGTTTTGTCTGATGGGTATCCCACCATCTAGCTGCTTGACCTGTAAAAGTTTCAACTAGGCTTTGAAGTCGGCCATGTTCACCAATATTTTTAGATACTTGCTTGATATGCATGAATGGTGATTCCCTCTCCTCATACCTTGGTAGTTGTGTAGTATTTAAGTTGGTTGGTTGTAAGGTAGGGCGTTCCCTTATTTTATTTTCAAAGATTTTTGGGACAATGGATACTATGAAGCACTGTTGGGTGGGATTTTTCTGCACTTTTTGTATAGTCCAACACCCTCTTGCTTGTGTTTTGTAATTCTCAATCTCCCAGTCATACAATTCAGCATCTGAGTTATAACCAACTGAGTCTTGGTTACCTAAGTTAAGTTCTCCATGGATGTTTGGTTCTGTGTAGTCTGCATCGTTGTGGATTTGGTAAAGTTATCTAACATCGACTTCTTCATCAATAGGTTCAGTCCAAGGTTCCCCTTGGGATGGATGAATGGGTACAATGACCTTTTTACCATTTCCTTTTAATTTGATTCATTGATTGTCCAAGGATATTGATGCTTTCATCTTTCTACCCCAAGGTCGACCGACTAGTGTTGGGAAGGAGCTGGCTCCTTCTTTTGGGTCAATGATTTCAAAGTCAACCTTGGTCGAGATTCCTTTGATAGTCGTATCGACGTTTTTCTAGACTCCAATGGGTTCAATTAGGCCTTGGTCGGCTAGTTTTAGGTATATGCCTGACTCATAGAGTCGAGGTCGGCCCATCTGTTCCCAAGTGTCACGAGTCATGATATTTACTTGTGCCCCGAAGTCGAGCACTACTTGTTGGATGTGGTAACCTTCGATTTCCAGGTCGGTAAGTGGGTCGACATCACTTTTGTCTTTTTGATTCAAGCTGTAGATGTTTTTTGTTTATTTTTCAGGGTTGGTACCTTTTATTTCATGCAATAAGTCAATGAACTGAGATACTGATTTGTCTGTTTGAACGAGTTGGATTAATTGATTTATTGTGTTGGGTCGACTGTTATGTATGTCTTCTTGTCATGCAATGTCTTGAAATACATGGGTTGCTTCTTTATATGTTTGTTTTTCATTCCATGGGTCAGGATAGACATTTGTTTCTTTAATCTTACTAATTCTAGGGTTATCAGTTCCTGTTTTTGTTCCTTGCCGAGTTACAATATGTAAATTTTTAGTGGTTATTGCATCATTTTTTTGCACACAAGACAAGACATTAACATTTTTCTTGGTATTAATTTTTTCTAACATAGTAGGGCAATCCTCAAGCGAGTGATCCCCTACCCTGCAGTGGGTACAGAATTTGAGATCAGTCTTGTCCTTGTATGGACAGTCTGCATATCGGTGACCTTCTTTGTAACATATGAAGCACTGGATGGGTCGACGCGGGCATATGTCGCGATTCCCAGGGAATCGACCTCTTCCTCCATAGCCTTGGCGTCGATTATCATACCAGAGCTCATTTCATCGGACGTCGTATCTTTGTCCGTTCTGATCATTTGGTGGATTGTTTTGCTTGTTATGTTGTGCCACTGCATTTGTTTGGTATATCACTTGATAGTTCTGTCGGTTCTTTAGGTTTAACTGACAGTCGGCCGTGTTATGAATTTTGGTTTCACAGATGTCGCACCAGGAAGCCTTGCCGTTCTTCATGTTAAACAGACAGTCTGTTGTAGAGTGATCTCTGTGTTCCTGGCAAATGTTGCAAAAGGATTTGGTATGTACAAATCGGACTTCTTGTCGGCTATATTCTTGTCGACAGTTATCTTTCGAGTGGCCATTTGTTGAGCATTTGGTGCACCAGATATCCTGATTCTTGAGGCTTAGCTCCTTCAGAGACTTCTATACATTCTCAAGCTGTTGTTCCAATCTGTGGTCTATGGGGTAAGTGGGTATATCCTCGTCCATCTCTACCTGAAGAGCTTTCGTTAGCACATCCTCGTACGTTTTGAATGTCTCCAGACTGATGTGTCATCGTACTTTTTGTGATAGTCCTACAAGAAACCACTGGATTAGTAACTGTTAGTCTATAACATAATCCAATTGGCTCAGTAAGTCTTTCCAATGCTTATTGTAGTCACGGACGGATTCTCCTGGCTTTTGGGATGTCGTTTTATGCTTCTTCGTGGCCAGGTGCTTAGCATCTGGAGTTTTGAAAAATGACAAAAATTGCCCCTTAATCTCAACTTTTGTCGCTCTGGGTTGTCTTTCTGAAAAGGTCATGTACCACGTCAATGCCCTTTTCCTTAAGGCCCCTGCGAACTATGCCATTTTTCTATCTTCATCTGTAACCTGGTTGGATTCCCAGGTTGACTCACAGACGAACCAATGTCGTCTAGGGTCCTCATCTCCTTCATATAAGGGGATGTGAGCTGATCCGTGACCCATGTCTGAATCACTGTCACTGCTCTTAGAAGGTGGTGGTGGTGGAGGTGGGGGTGGTGATGAGGGTGGTGGTGTTATTGATGTATTCGTGCCTACGAAATTCTGGTCAACGGAACTTGCGTTCCCGTCAGTTGTTGATTCTTCGTTGACGTGCAGTCGTTTGATGTCGACTTCTGCTGGCGATGGTCCACTGCAACTGCCTATTTGTAGTTCTGATTGTTTGATTTCTTCTAAAGCTGTATTTGGCAGGGGGGGCGCTCCTTCATGTGTCGATAAGTGGATACTTCGGAGGGAGGTTGCCGCTTGAAACGTCACCCAGTTCCCTTCCACTGGTCGACGTATAATAAGGTGTCGTCTAGGGTACGTTTTGTCACCTAGTCGGCTCCATATACTGAAGTCACCAGCTCGTAGTCGGAGGTCTTCTTCGACAATAGTCTGTATTCGAGTACGCGGATTCAATGGGGAAAGGGTTCTTCCTTCATTGGGAGCTGTTAATTAGAGAGCTTTTGGCTACTCTATCCACAATTCTTCCTCCTTAGGGGATGCTTCTTCTTCCACGCCCTCTTCATGTCGGTCATGACCCGATTCTGGTGGATTCTCTTCCTGGTCGTTCTCCCTAGGGTTTTGTCCTTTGTGCAGCTCTAAGGCCCTTTCTCGTCTTGCTTCCCTTGTCTGGTGTCTCTCTTCCCTTTATATTTTCTGAATGTCTGACATACTTTCATAGGATACTATTCTCTTGAGGTCCTTCTTAGTCGAATTCTCATTACTGGTGACTGATATCGGGTTCTAGTCAACTAGGATCCACTATACTCTATCTTCGACATATGACTAGCTACCCCCCCATAGCCTACCCGACGCTTTTTAGAAATCCCGGATAGTTTGGTCTATTTGCTTAGGAAGTATTCCCACTCCCTTTCGGCAATGAATTTTTCCCACTTCCTCTGCTTCTCTGCCCAGTTAGAGTTTGTTGGCAGTTCGTGAAGTGATGGGCGAGGTTCGACGATATGTGCTACTCCTTTCTCAATAAAAAATTTGAACAACAAGGTCGGTAGGGAACACAAAAATTGTTCAGCGAGGTCTGTGTAAAATTTCTCCTTCACTGTTTAAACCTAAGTTCTGTCTTCGACTGCTTGTTCCTCACAGAAGTCGTCGGTAATTTTCTCAAACCACTCTTACAAGTTTGTTCTACCTCCGCGGATTATTTTTTCTAGAAACTATTGTTCTTTAATCTTGTCCGGTTTTCTCATCCAGGAATTTCTTCAAAAGTTGGGGCACTGATTCGACAAAATTTTCATGCGTTTCTGTGAAATTTTTTTCTTTTGCTTATGCGACTATTAATCTGCTCCTTCGTGCGTAATTCTGCAAGTATTTTGCAACTTTACGATTCCACCAGTCCTTAATCTCTTACTCTGGTATCATTTGTTGGCATACATTCCAGTCGTGTACTACCGGCAATGGAACCAATGTTGTAATCTCACAGATCACATAAGGTTACCAATAATACACACTAAAACATATATAAATCTTAAAGAGAGACAAGAGACAAGAACAGACATAATTAAACATATTATATTATTACAATGAGTCCATACAATGCAGAGAACTGAACTGAGTTCTCATCTGACTCAACAGCCTAATATATATGATTTACAGAACGGTTACAAAATAACTACTTTTCGGTTTGGTGAACTGACGCAACCTTAGATGGCTGACCTAATCTCTTATTTTAGTCGGTCGACCGACTTAGTCGGGTGATTGACTAAGTCGGCTCATCGACTTAGTCGGCTCATCGACTTAGTCGGCTCATCGACTTAGTCAGCTGATTGACTAAGTTGGTCCTCATTCAAGTCAACTTATCGACTTGCTCCTTCTACACCGCCACATGCTCTAGAGTGGAAATCCTTAAGGACCTGTTCATCCTCTTCATGTGTAAGGCATCATTGGAGAATGGAATCGATACCATGTCTATACAATGTATCATTTAAGATGAGATAGTACTTTCCATGGTGACGGATACAGAGACGATCGTCACGTGATATATTGGGATGAAATATTTGAGTCTAGAGATAAATGATTAAATCTCCATACCATGGGTCGGTTGTACTTATCAAGAATATGAATTCATTTGGAAATGAATCATTGGGCTCAGTATCCATCAAAGCACAGGGAAGTTCACACATCATCTCTACAAAGACCAAGGATTTCTTTGAAGGGGCATTGAAAAACTCAAGGTTGAATACTTGCAGGATGACAATCCAACGAGAATATCCCCCCCTAGCATCTGGTGAGTCAGGATGTATTACATAGGGTTCTGATTTGCAAGTACCATGGTAGTGCGAAGCAAGATGTAATGATGAAATTTTTGAACAACAATGACCGTAGCCAATGCTAACTTCTCCACATGCGAGTATCGGGTTTCAGAATCAATGAAATTATTACTGGCATAATATATCACGTGCTCCTGACCGTTGGGATCTTCCTGCACTAAAACCATTCCAATGGAAGTAGTGGAGGCATCAACATACAAGAGAAAGTCCTTTGAATAATCCGAGGGGTGTATCACGGGTGAATGAGTCAGAGCGTGCTTGAGATTATCAAAGGATCGCTGGGCCTAGTCATCCCATAAGAATGGAGTGTTCTTCTTTATGAGGCACATATAACCATGCATTTTCTCAGCGAAATTGCAAAGGAAACGATGGAGAAATTTTGCCTTCCCTTGCAAACTTTGGAGCTCAACAATATTTGTTGGGATAGGTAGGGCCATATAGAAGCAATCTTCAAGAGATCAATCCGGATGCGATTCTTAGAAACCACAAATCCAAGAAGACATCCTGTCTCAACGCAAAAAACACATTTGTGTGGATTCAGTCATATGTTATAATGACGACGTCTCGGAAAAATGTCTCTAAGATGCCGAGGGTGGTCTTCCCGTTGCCGTGAATGCGCTGGGAGATCGTCAAGTTAAGGCTCCACGATGTTCTTAATATCATGAAACGAATAGTACATGGCATGCTGGAATGTAAATTCAGCATTCTTGAGGCCAAAAGGTAACTTCCTGTAGGTGAAGGTTCCCCACAGGCATTGTTGGGCAAAATCTGCACTATTTAATTCAACACTTAATTGTCAACCCGAGAAGGGAGCTTGTGAGATGCAAACACTTAATGTGCAGAATTGAAGGCTTGAACTAACCTAAGTTAACTAAATATGCAAATGCGCTAACATGCAACTATATGATTTTAATTTACATGCATGACTATCATGAGTTAAATACAAGAATTTAATCTATCTATAAAAACAAGAAATTAACTAAGAACTTGAAAAGTAACTATAAATTCAAATCTAATCTAATATTATATTAATCTACTCTACAAAGACAAGAAACTAATCAATAACTGAGATTCAAACTAGTCTAATGCTATGTTAATCTATTTTATGGAAGAAAATTGCAGATACTAATCTAGAAAGTAGTCACTTGGTCCGAAAGCGATTTAACTAATGAGAGCAAAACTAATTACTTGCAACAAATTATCTGATCTATATTATATATTGGAGACTATTCCATGTATGCATAAGTAAATGCCTGTCTAAGAATGCAAGTGCAAATGATTTATGGAAAGCAATAAACTATTTAATTACAAATTTGTAGGAAGCAAAGGAAATTTTATTCTAAAGACCAAGCGTAAATAAATGCATTGCAAAACAGTAAACTAATCAAAGCAAACTAAACTTGGAGCTTATTAAGCAAATATAAAACTAAGTACAAAACAATAACTGAAAATATATTCTATTGGTAAGAAAACCTACAACAGAAAAACAAAATACTTCTACTCTACCTCTTCAACAAACTCTACCATAAACTAAAGAATCTTAACCAATCATAAAAATATTATGCAATTAATTTACAATTGGAAAAGTAAACTTACAGTAAACTTACAGTAAACTTACAGTAAACTAGGTTATGTGAACCTTTTATCATCAAAATGGAAGATACTGAAAACCCATGCATCTAATACTGAAAACAATCTAAACCAAAGATATAATTACAAAACATTACAATGATACTGAAGAAAGAAATAAGAAACCACAATAAACCAAAACAAAATACATAGGGTGAAAGGAGAAAAATAGGATTAAAACTTTAATAAATATTTTAAACAATCTAACCTATGATCCTAAAGACAAACATAACCATTACTTAACTACCATAATCAAAACATAATAAAAAAACTAAATAAATAGGCTTAAAACAGATTCACAACACTAAAGGCTAAATGAAAGACTGTATCGCAGGCTGGAACCAAGGTCTATATGACAGGCCGAACAGGCCATCTGAACAGGCGGTCCGAATGAGAGGCTGTATACAGAAAATGATAGAAAAAGACCTAAATGACCTAATTATCAGCTGATTTTGTGCACATGTAAATATAATGCATAAGGATAATAAATACACCTATTTAATCATCAAATCTGACAGTAAAATAAACTTAAACAAATTCAAGAACATAACGAGATCATTGCATATTAATAAATTGAAATGTAAATTGCTTAAATTGATAATTTAGAATAGAAAAGAAATAGATAAAACTGAATCTATTTAATTTGATAACCAACAATCTATTTAATTAGCTTGCAAATCGACTATCAATAAACTGGAAATGAGGTTTTTTCAAAACAAAACTGAAAGCAAACTATGCACGCAGTTAACTATCTAATTCAGAAATAAAATTGCATTACAAGAATAATAAAACAGATTGTGAATTAAACTAGCTATAGTAGAAAGATGAAAGAAATAAACAAGAAAAGAAACCTCTGGTTGTTGAAGGGCCCTCCCAGCAGTCAAATATGTGAAGCTAAGTCAATCAGTCACCCACAGAAGACGAAAACCATATATCCACAACTGAAACAGAGGTTTTTTATTAAACTGAAGCAAATATTTACAAAGAGTTTTTCCTTCCTTCTCTTCAAAACCAAAGAGGTATTTATAAGATGATTATAATGGATATCAGGTCGACCACATCTTGCTAAAAATAGAGATTCTTCAATGCTGTAACAACTACCCACAAATTTAGAAAATGACCAACCACAATTTCTAGAAAAGTTGGTTTCAAAGAACCACGATTTTCTCCCAAATGGCTATGAATTTGGCAAAAATTCCTCATGATGATTGAAATGGGCATATTCTGCACAAAATCCATGTGCCATAACTTTCAATTTCGCTTCTGTTTGCCCGAAAATCAACTGTCTGTTAAAAACACGTGGTTTGCATGTGCGTTTGGATGAGCTATAGTTCATAAATCCGGATTCTGGGCGGATTTTATGCTGGTTTGTTGGCCACACTGACTGTTGAGTGCTGAGTTGTTGGATTGCGGCTGAGTTCCATTGATTGAGTGTTAGATTCTTGTTGGTTGCCTCCCTCATGTGATGCATGTGTTAATCCTCCATTATGCATGCATTACTTCATAGCCTACACATAAAAAAAATCTATTAGTTAACAAAAACCAAAGTATGAAATGACAATATATTCAATATGAAGTTTTTAAAACAAATGGTTTTAAAATGAATACATATATGAACTTTTATCATTTAAATAACTCAATTCAAAAGGAATTAAAGGGTGTTTGGCCATGTTGACATATGATTTAAATAATTAATAAATTATTAAAATTCCATGTCATAATCCATTTTATGTTTTGGTTAACTTGGATATGAGTGGGTTTGAAAAAGTGATTTAAAGTTAAGAGAATTGTTTTAATATTTAATTTCTTTTTAATATTTTTATTTTATTCTTTGTTTAAATTTAAACCAATGCTTAAAACTCCTCATTACTTTATGGTTTCAATTTGTATATGTAGGATTGGAAGAAATGGGTAAACCAAACTAGTAAACTAACATGCAATCAAATCTAATTTAGAACTCAAGACCGAAAGAAGGGGCTAAATGGAGTGCATAATGTCTTTTATTTGCAAAATACTACATTTAATACATAAAAATAACATATTTGTCTTAATTTACATTTACGAGATTTTAATTAATAAAACAGAGTAAAAGACAACCTTATTGAACATAGATGTATTAAATTACAGTAAATAGGTCGGAAATTAATGTAAATAAAGGCATTATAAAAGACAATTTCGAGGCCCAACATACCCCCAGACCAAAGGTATGGCACGTCCTCATGCCATGAATGAATCGAAAGTGGTATTTCATTTATTCAAAAATTCTGCTTGATCATTAATAGTTTATAGGCAATCATTCAGTAAAACGAAGCCATCTTAATTACTACATGAAAACTAGAACTTCGAAAAAAAAGTTATGTTATGAGATGACTAAAACAACTTTGTATTATTTAAGATTTCTTAATACATATAATTCCGCCACTAGTATTAATTCATGCTTATGAAGACTATATAAGTTGAGACTCCCTTCCCCAAACCGAAGGAATGGCATGTCCTCATGCCATGAATGAATTAAGACTGGGTTAGAGTAGAAAACATGAGGGTGTAGATAGTTTGCAAATCCTATAGGAAACCAGTCAGCTCTGCTACTTCTCAAAGGTTTATCATCATTTAAGTAATTATGGACAAAGTTTGCATTTCAAGTTCATTACACTCCTAAGTTTATGGGTCCCACTTCTAGGATAGTGATATCCTAGGTATAGTATGAATTAGACAGTAGGGTATTAAGTGCAACTTACAAACATTCTCAAATGGCAGATTGATGGAGTTCATTTTATATCAACCATGCATACCTTCCTCCAGTAGACCCACAACAACCTTTATTATCACAAAGTCATTTTCATATTTTTTCTTTCTTTTTTTTTAATACTTTTTTCTCTCTTTTTTAACAAGTTGTCCTCCCCAAGCAGATTCCTCTCTTTTAGTCGGGCATGTTCAATACCCCATTGGGTTTACCTAATCATACCACAGGCTGGTACCCACTGCCAGTGAGCCTATTCAGTACCCCAGCGGGTTAACCTCTTAAACTTGTTTTCTATCAGAGGCTCTTGTCCCAATGTTTCCAGTACTTATATATATTCAACAAGTGATTTTTTCTATGAAGGAGTGGTGGGGGAGCAGCTCTGAAAACCATGCTACAGGGTGGGATGGTATATGGATTGAAGGATAGCTAATATTCTCTTTTTTATTATCATGGAAAAATAAAGGCTGGAAGAGGAATCTACAGAATCAAGGATACACACGATTGATGGATTTAGTGTAAAGTGGATGGAGCCATAAGATAATGAGTGAAAGGTGTCTCTAGTCCCAAACCTTGCCTCTTTAATATAGATTTATAGTAGTGTTCCCCACAATATAGGAATTTCATTCACCCTTATGCTACCTTGTAGTAAAGATGCTTAAATAACATGCCGTGATAATGAAGCTAGGATGTATGAGTGACCTCTAGGTTTTATATAGACCTTAATTTATGGCAAATCCTCATGATGGTTAAATTTGATCTTGAGTAAGTGATATAATTAGAAATATGCATGTATGAAAATGAATAATGTTGTAATATTGTTTTGGTTTAGTCATTAACATGATCTTCTTATTAGTTATTTTATTTGAAAAAGAAAACCAAAAAACAAAGTTGCATTATTCCCTAAATTAAGAATGCAACATTTTATTTATATACATATTTCCCTACTCGAAGAACAAAGAAAACATGTTTATTCAAGTATATGAGATTTTCCAATGAAACCAAGTGCGAAGCAAAATGAGAATTGTACCTTTATCCACATATGAAAAGATTGTTGCAGTGATTACCTGAATGTGGAAGTTCAACCAACTTACTTTTCTTTGCATCAACAAGTGTCGAACGAAGGAATGGTATTGCGGTCGAGTTACCTCCTGAAACCATCTTTCGATGTAGTCTTGGTACTCACCTTCCTTCACTATGTCATACAGATTCCCTTCTTCTAATTGAGCAGTTGTTTGAGAACATGATGGATCTATTAGTTTGCATGTGGAGAACTCTTTAATTTTTGGTTTCTCTCTTTTAGATGTAATCCCCAATGTATCAACTTCTTTTGTAGTATTGCAAAGAACATATTTTTGTAGTTCTTGGGATTTTGGTTCGTCTGTTATTTTGAGAGAGGTTGATAAGCTCTCAACTGCTGTTAATATATTTTCTTCTTGAGAGATCGAGATCCCAACTATTGCTAGGATTTGAGAAAGTTCTCTCATGCTAATGAGCACCTTTGAATCCATTTCGTCGGTTTATAGGTCCTGCTTCACACAATGATTAGTCTCTGGGGTTCTTACAACACCCAAAAATTTTTATTTTTATTTTTATATTTTTTCTTTAATTTAGAATCTAATTACAAAACATATCACACACTTGAAAAGAAAAGACCTTATGACAAACATAAACACACCTAAAAAATTGAACTGAACGTAACATATCTGAATGCAACACCTAATCTTGCTAAAGAGATAACACACTTGCATAAGAGTAAATGGAAGAAAAGTAAACTACCTAAATTTGCAAGACACACATATATGAAATTAAACTGTGGAAAAGTAGATTATCTACGTTTGTGGAAGAAAAAGTACATTTAAATATGGGAAAGTAAACTACCTATGTTTGCAAAAAGTGCACTTAAGACAAGTAAATTAAACTTTGCATGAAGTAAACACATTTGTGCGAAAAAGGAACAACAAGGCT
This sequence comes from Pseudotsuga menziesii, assembly GCA_001517045.1. Taxonomy (NCBI): domain Eukaryota; kingdom Viridiplantae; phylum Streptophyta; class Pinopsida; order Pinales; family Pinaceae; genus Pseudotsuga; species Pseudotsuga menziesii. Next base: position 571,780 of record LPNX010073411.1, on the reverse strand, counting down.
TTGGGGAGACCCACTAAAGTGGCCTGCGTCAAGCTATCACAGTATGGAAATTCCGTAGTGAAGTCATATTTGCGTCTTATCATTTCCCCTCCCCCTTGTTGTGTAATGTAAATGCAATCTATCTACCCTTATCTACCTAGACTCCGATCCCTTTAGCACCTCCTCGGCAACGACACCAAAATGCTGGGAAAAATATGCACTATTTAATTCAACACTTAATTGTCAACCCGGGAAGGGAGCTTTTGAGATGCAAACACTATATGTGTAGAATTGAAGGCTTGAACTAACCTAAGCTAACTAAATATGCAGATGCGCTAACATGCAACTATATGATTTTAATCTACATGCATGACTATCATGAGTTAAATCCAAGAATTTAATCTATCTATAAAAACATGAAATTAACTAAGAACTTGAAAAGTAACTATAAATTCAAATCTAATTTAATATTATACTAATCTATTCTACAAAGACAGGAAACTAATCAATAACTGAGATTCAAACTATTCTAATGCTATGTTAATCTATTCTATGGAAGGAAATTGCAGATACTAATCTAGAAAGTAGTCACTTGGCCGGAAAGCAATTTAACTAATGAGAGTAAAACTAATTACTTGCAACAAATTATCTGATCTATATTATAAATTGGAGACTATTCCATGTATGCATAAGTAAATGCCTGTCTAAGAATGCAAGTGCAAATGATTTATGGAAAACAATGAACTATTTAATTGCAAATTCATAGAAAGCAAAGGAAATATTATTCTAAAGACCAAGCACAAATAAATGCATTGCAAAACAGTAAACTAATCAAAGCAAACTAAACTTGGAGCTTATTAAGCAAATCTAAAACTAAGTACAAAACAATAACTGGAAATATATTCTATTGGTAAGCAAACCTACAACAAAAAAACAAAATACTTCTACTCTACCTCTTTAGCAAACTCTACCATAAACTAAAGAATCTTAACCAATCATAAAAAGATCATGCAATTAATTTACAATTGGAGAAGTAAACTTATACTAAACTAGGTTATGTGAACCTTTTATAATCAAAATGTAAAATACTGAAAACCCACGCATCTAATACTGAAAACAATCTAAACCAAAGATATAATTACAAAACATTACAATGATACTGAAGAAAGAAATCAGAAACCACAATAAACCAAAACACAATACATAGGGTGAAAGGAGAAAAATAAGAATAAAACTTTAATAAATGTTTTAAACAATCTAACCTATGATCCTAAAGACAAACATAACCGTTACTTAACTACCATAGTCAAAACATAATCAGAAAACTAAAGAAATTGGCTTAAAACACATTGACAACACTGAAGGATGAATGAAACACTATATCACAGGCTGGAATGAAGGTCTGTATGATAGGCCGAACAGGCTGTTTGTATGATAAGCTGAACAGGCCGTCAGAACAGACGGTCCGAATGAGAGGCTGTATACAAAAAATGATAGAAAAATACCTAAATGACCTAATTATCAGCTTATTTTGTGCATATGTAAATATAATGCATAAGGATAATAAATAAACCTATTTTATCATCAAATCTGACAGTAAAATAAACTTAAACAAATTCAAGAAAATAACGAGATCATTGCATATTAATAAATTGAAATGTAAATTGCTTAAACTGATAATTTATAGAAAAGAAATAGATAAAACCGAATCTATTTAATTTGATAAACACCAATCTATTTAATTATCTTGCAAATCGACTATCAATAAATTGGAAATGAGGTGATTGAAAACAAAACTGAAAGCAAACTATGCGCGCAGTTAACTATTAAACTATGCGCGCAGTTAACTGAAAGAAAATAACTCAATTGAAAAGGAATTAAAGGGTGTTTGTCTATGTTGACATATGATTTAAATAATTAATAAATTATTAAAATTCCATGTTATAATCCATTTTATGTTTTGGTTAACTTGGGTATGAGTGGGTTTGAAAAAGTGATTTAAAGTTAAGAGAATTGTTTTAATATTTAATTTCTTTTTAATATTTTTATTTTATTCTTTGTTTAAATTTAAACCAATGCTTAAAACTCGTCATTACTTTATGGTTTCAATTTGTATATGCAGGATTGGAAGAAATGGGTAAACCAAACTAGTAAACTAACATGCAATCAAATCTAATTCAGAACTCAGGACTGAAAGAAGGGGTTGAATGGAGTGTATAACGTCTTTTATTTGCAAAATACTATATTTAATACATAAAAATAACATATTTGTCTTATTTTACATTTACGAGATTTTTATTAATAAAACAGAGTAAAAGACAACCTTATTGAACATAGATGTATTAAATTATGGTAAATAGGTTGGAAATTAATGTAAATAAAGCCATTATAAAAGACAATTTTGAGGCCCAATAGGCATAAAAATGTCGTTTTGAGTTGACCAGTGACAATATCTCAATATGATTATAGCTAGAAAAATCATCCATGAATGAGAAGATGACACTTCCAGCACAGTTGTCGATAATCTAATCAATACGTGGAGTTGAAAAATTGTCTTTAGGACAAGCTTTGTTCAGGTCTCAAAAATCGATACAGACTCTAATAGTGCCCTTCTTTTTGTTCACAGGGACAATCTTAGATACCCATTCCGTCAGGGGTACAGGATAAATAACTCCTTCCTTCAGAAGTTTTTCTACTTTGGCTTTAACAGCCACAACCTTCCGGGGATGGACTTGACGTAATTTCTACCTGATAGGTTTTACTGTGGGATAGGTTTTAATTTTATGAACCACAATAGACGGTTCTATCCCGAGAATTTATTCATAAGTCTAGGAAAAAATATCTCAAAATTATTTGAATAATGCTCTATATGCTTTAGTTTCTTCCGTTGAGTAGTCCTGCCTTACGTGAACATGCTCAATGGTTCCAGGTTTGACTGATATGTCAATTGGGGTTGTTTTAGTAATGTTGCATAGATTTCCTTCAGATTCAGTATTTTGATCAATAGTCACAATCTTCCCCAAATGTGTAAATTGAAGAGTTCTAAATACTGTCGAAGCGACAGCATTCATAGCATAAAACCAATTTTCCCCCAATAGAAGATTGTAATCTAACGGGGAATCAACCACTTCCACCTGAATGGAAACAGTCTTGCCCCCAAGCTTGAATTAAAGTGCTGGAAATAGACCATGTGGATAGAAACCTCGTCCATCAAAATATTTAAAGTGGTAGGTGACTTCAGAACCTCAGGAGAACCAAAGTCTCTCCAACAGGTTATAGACAAGACTGAGGTCGAAGCTCCCTCACCCAAGATGGTCCGATGGACCTTTCTCCCAACTACTCTAGAGACAATTTGAAATGCGCATTGTTGAGGTAATCTGAATTTATAGTTCTCTACGTTAAAGTGAATCAAGTTGGTATTGTATGGGTCTAATGCCCCAAAGCTGTTAACAGGTTCTTACGCTGCATTAGACAACTTTAGAGTACCTCAAGGGTATACATCGTGCAAGGTGCCTGAGCTAAATATTCAACAACATTATAGAATTGTGCAACTCGGGCATTGGGATTGAAAACAGACTTCCCGAGGGTAGCCTTAGGGGGTCTTAAAATTAAATCAAGATTAGGTTTTTCAATCACGAGAGGGCGGTTAGACGAAGATGTAGGAGAACTAGTAGAAGGAACTTTCTCGGAAGAAGGTTTTTCGTCCTTCTTCTCTACTGGCTTGTCATATGAATGACTATGAGTATTCAAATTGATGGTCTCGAAAGACATCATTCTAATTTCTTCCGTGGAATTGGAGGTCCCATGATTAAACATGTGGTCTATCAGTTTCTATTGAGAGGGGAAATAAATCAATAAGAACTATTGGTGTAGAGTTACTCTTAAAAAAATTACTAATCTTGTCATGACAATGACATTCTTTTGTGAAGTGATCTCCCCCACACAAAAAGCAGGGATATTTGGCTTTCCTCTTACCTTTATCATTCTCACTGGTTATCGGTTTATGATTCTCTTGTTGGTTTCCAGGTTTCTTGTTTTTACCTTTTCCCTTTTTCTTATTGTCGGATGTCTACGAACTTTGAATAGCATTCACCTTGGTGGAAAACATAGGATTCAAAGGAGCAGTGGTAGAAGCATTTGGTTTCTTGGCAGGTTTTGCTGTCGATGAGGGCTAGATCGAACCAACCACCCCATAAACAGGAGCTTCTGCTAGTGGCTTAGCGGGATCTGTGATGGGGAGAGGAGCTTGAAGAATTAAATCATACAACGTTCCAGATTGGGAATATACCAAATCTAGATACTGAGCGCGACTGATGGCCTGCTCTTCAGTAACAACACCTCCCATAGCCATGTCTCAGGAGATAGGAGGCAACAATGACTTAGTGAACCAATCAGCTAGTAGTTGGTCTGGGATGGGAGCTTTAATAAGCCATCCCTGCCTTCTCCACTCATGGATATGGTCTGATATGTGTGTGGAGGTATTTTGATGGAGTGAAGTTAAAAGATACATACCCATTTCATAACGGATGGATAGCTGAAAGTGCGTAAGGAAAATAGTTGCTAGAGAGATAAAATCCACAAACGAATGTTGTGGAAGTTCAATGTATCACTTCGCAGCTGTGCCGATCAATGTGCGCTGGAAGAGACTTAAATGAACATAATCATCCATCAAGGAGTTCGAGGAACACCATAGATGGAAGGTCATAACATGGTTCTTAGGATCATCTCCCTGATTTCCATCAAACTTGGGAATGTCTGATGGCAATTTTACCGGAATAGCGGGCCATGAAGGGTAATGCCGAATGGGATCGTTTATCAACTTGGACAGATCAGATAAGTCCAAAGTTGCCAAGAAAGGTAATTGCTGATTAGGTTCCACATATTGGTAATATTGATAAGGCATATATGTACCAGTAGGACCATAAGCTGACTGATATATGGGCTGTTGATTTGGTTGATTGTATGATGAAACTTTCAAAGATCCCCCTGAAGCGGGTGTCCCCCAAGGAGGTTTCCCCCTTGGAGGTGGACCCATAGGAGGCAGGACTATAGGAGGTAATCCACTAGGTGGTGGTCCTCCAGGAGGTGGACCTCCAGGCGGTGGACCCCAAGAAGGTTTCCCTCTAGGCGGCGGTCCCCTGGGCGGTGGTCCTCTGGGTGGTGGTCCTCCTGGAGGTGTCCTCCAGGTGGTGGTCCTCCAGGTAGTTGTCCTCCATAAGGTGGAACTCCTCTAGGTGGGACTCCTCTTGGTGGACCTCCAAAGGGTGGGCCACCATAAGGCATCCCTATGACACCTTCAATAGTAAGAATAGGCATTCCCCCCAATGCTGACATGTAGGACCAATTAGGTCACCCCCAAGGTGTAAACGCGTTTCTAGGGTAAGGGATTCCAGAATACATAGTTCCTATAGATGTCGGTTAATAAAATGTGTTTAATACAGGTAATTGATTTGTTGGGTAACCATAACCCCAAGAAGGCTGGTTGACTGCAAGTTGTACCCACAAGGGTTGGCCTAAACTCGATGGAGGGTTTACCATATTGGTGTAGGTAAGAGGAACATACACTGTGGATTTCCCTGCAGTAGAGGTCTACCTAGTACTAGTAACAATTCCACTGACTAATAACGTAGGTCGTGTCGAGGGTTTCCCCCCAGTGTTAGAAGGTACATACACCACTTGAGCTGAGGGTTGCCCCCTAGCTATAGAGAGTATGGAAGGACTAGAAACAGAAATAGGATTTAAAACTGTAGGGTTGGAGGTTTGACCTAGATCATGAGGATTCAAAACATGAGATGGAGCATCATCAGAAAGAGGACTATATCCAAAAGGCCATGGGTATGTCAAACAGGGTAAAAGAGTCAGCATAGGTTCTTTATGAGGTATAGGGGTAGCCAAAACCTTGTCCATCATCTCTTGAAAATTACGAGCATGACTAAGTGACTCTTGAATTCTCCTATATGCATCCTCATTCAGAGGAGGGTTTTCAAAATAGGGTCTAATAACCCCAAACTCAGAAATGGCTTAACCCATAGAAGTTCTCCAAAAAGGAGGATCAGGGCCATACTCAGTTTCATTAATACTATCATTCCAAATTTCCATCGGAAAATGAAAAGAAGTGTCACCCACAGGAGACTATTGGACCAAGGGAGTAATGTAAGAAATGAATTGATCTCCACTTTCTACAATTGGATTTCTCCCCCCAAGGGATCCAGTTTCAGCTTCTTGGTCTGTGGCTTCCATTGGGCCTTCCCCTGTTGTAGGTGGAAAGTTGGATGGTAAGCCTTGGTTTCTTCTGGATCGTCTCAACTAAAACTCAACCAGATTGAAAAAGTCACTAAAACCTAACTTAGGGTTTCAAAACTAAGAAAAATCACACAAAGTCTTCTCATACACAAGCTACAGGCCACAAGCAAACTTAAGTGATAGGATGAGCTCAAAATAGTTGGTCTCTCACCAGGATTGTCAAGAAGGTGCAACTCGCAATATACTCAAGGTATGTGCATAGTAATCTCCCCGAGTGTTGTTCTCAGTGTATTTCTCCAAAAAAGACGGCCAAAGGGTTTTTCTCAGTTGGACAAGGAATCCTAGTAGGGTCTCCCGATATACACAAGGTATGTGGGAGCTTAATTCGATAGTGGTGATGTCTAATGCAAAACCGTCCACAAGGGGCCTTCCGATATACAATCGAGTACGTGAATTACCTTTCAATATACCTCAAGGGTACGTGAAAGGCTGTTCGATATACCGACGATACGTGTAAGAACCGTGCGAGTTCCGAGTTGCAGTGCTGGAAAATAACGACAACTCCTACGTTTTACAACGTCCAAACACGTCACTAACTTATCACTCAAATTTCTATACAATTTTAGACCTATAAATAACTTTAATTTTAACTTGAGTGGTTAGGTGAATGCATGGAGTTCTGATAAAAATGTAAAGCCATGCAAATATGAAATGCAGATACTTTCACTTTACCTTTCAAGACATGCCTACCTATGGGAAGGAGAGAGTATTTTTCTTTTCAATTTTTGTTTTGAAACAAAATTTTCCCCAAACAACTACACTAAACCAAAATTTTTCCAAGAAAGAGAACACGCAAAAAACTTCAAACTGATTTTGAAAGCAAGCAAAATAGGGTAAGATATTTTTTTCTAAGAAGAAAGACAAAACACAGTCAAAGGTATAATCAATACTTTTTAAATTTTTTTTTAAACTAGAAAGATCTAACTTAAAACCACTAATATTTTTCTTTTGATGAGATCAAAATATAAAAGAAAGAGAAGAAAGATGGACATTTGAAAGCTGATGAGGCTAATCAGAGGTCCAAGAATTCGTCTTCAAACAAAAATATGAACAAAGTCCCAACAATTTTTTTTCTTTTTTTCAGAGCAAAAAGAAGGCCTTCAGAAACTTTAATGAAAAATGAATGGAAAACAACCAAGCAAGCAAGTCTTTCTTTTCATATTTGTCTAATAATAAGACTGATATCTAGCTGATGCTAAGATTTCAAACAACACTCCTTTCGAAAAACTCAAAACCAAGCAATCAAGCCAATGAAAATATGATCCTATCCTAGCTCTTTGATTTCAACAAAATAATCCTTTTACCACGTCAAATTTGAATTTCAAGCACTCAAATCTCTTTAACACAATCCTAGACACTCAGAACCGAAAGCAACTCAACCAAAATTTTTACAAAAATCTTTGAAAAAAAAAGTCTGGAAAGACCTACTTGGCATCACTTGTAGAGGGTCATTGACAGAGCGGTTCTGCATGAGCACCACTTCGTGATTGTTGATCACAGGTGGTGGCACCGCGTTCTGTTAACCGAGTTCATGTGGTGGCACCGCTTATTTCCCATTGTGCATGCATGGTTCCCCATAGATTTCCAAAAACAAAAAGATGGTGAAAAACCAAAATTAAATCACTGTGAAACTGACATATAAATAATGAATTAACGGTAATTAAGAGCATAGAAAGTCAAAAAACTCATATCTTAATAGATTTGATGATACCAAACCAAAATATCACTAGATTAGCTAGTGGATTTATTGAACTGATAAAAACTGGAGCTTGGATTCTGGACAGGTGTTTTGAAAAAAACTAAGGAAGATCAGATTAGCTGAAGCTCTTCCCCAACGAAGTCGCCAGATTTGTAGCTAGGAATTTTGCACCTCCTGTGGACAGAATTTGTTCCTCTAGTCTAAATGGTTCATATCTAGAACAAATGGTACACGACAAGATTGGAAGACATTTCCTAGAATGGGTGGAGATCTGGAATCAAGTCTCTTTGATGTACTAGTATATCTATTTCCTGTAGAGATGATCCTTCATGGACGTACCTACATAATCACAAGAAAAAAAACAAACAAGATCAAATAGAGCCAGAATATAATCCATTATTATATATTGATGTCTAAGGAATTCAATAATAAAACATACGATAATGACATAATATATTTTATGGGAAGGGAACCAATTTTGCATTAGATAATAGAGAAGAAGTTTACAAACTATGCCTTAGTGTCAATGTACTCTTTCACAAAGCCAACATCTCGTCCCCAATATATCCAACTTGCTCCCTCAAGCTCACTTAACTGATTTAGGCCAGAATATCAAAGCAACACCATAACTTTACTCTCTCCTCAACCATGGAGAATGAGCATATTTTTATAGGCTTGGAATGGATAGAGATGGTTGAGAAATTGGTGGGTGAGGTGGCTAGGAGATATTACAAGCCCAACTGGCCCTAGTGATTAGGGATAAGGGTGCCACGAAGCCTTCTCTCGAGAAGCTTTTTGATAACCTCTCTTTTCACTTTTACCAAGGGCACCGCTTCTTCCTCACTTAGACAGAGCGGTGACAAGGCAGAACTGCACCTTGATCAAAGGGTAAAGGTGGTTCCACCGCTTACTTTTAACACATTACAGGCGGTGCTAAAGAAGGTACCACTTTTTGACTAAAGGATAGAGGCGGTGCTGGATTTTCACATATAGATTTGATGTTTGGACTAATATTATCCTTCACAAATTGGGATTAAGGGCAAACACTGAATTTTGGGATCTCATCACATGCTGATGACGAGATTTAGGTGTAATAGTGCAGAGACATGTCAGAAGTGGTAGAGGTAAACATTACTGATGGGTCTATGGTTTGTATGGTGGAGCCATACTGGTTGCGTCGAGTCTGGATATTGACTTCAGACGACAACATCATGAGGTGATGGACACCAGCTTCAGCAGGTGGGGTTGCAACAGTAGTTGTGGGAGCAGGTGGGGCCAAGGGTTGGGTTACATTTATTCCTTGGTGTGATAGGGAGTTTTGGAGCACCATAGGCGGGGACCCTAGTGGTGTTAGGTTGGGTTGAGCTAGAGTAGCTGTGTTTAGATCACGTTGACTGTTGTTTTGGAGAAGTTGTTGGACACAATCCATGTGAGAGGATTGATGAGTGTAATGGTCATCGGTGTTACAGATAACACACGGATGATTGGTCCGTAACTATGGGTTCTTTCCAAGTCGATCAGGACGCTGGGGATTCTATGCAGGAGGTTTGACATTGTTGTTGTTTGGAGGGTTGGCCTATGGGATGCTTCCTTGCGGTTGGTTATTGCCTTGATTTCTACCTCTCTTGTTCTTTACCTACCCTTGTTGGTTATTGGGGGTGGGTTGGTTAGGGAGGTTTTGCTGGGCATAAACCGATCCCGTAGAAACTGGAGGAGTCGGGGCCAAAGCCTGAGTTGGTTTCACAGGTGGTGCATAATGGGCTGAAGGGGATACAAATATGGTCATTTTGCTAGAACACAAGTGTGCCAAACAAGTCGGTCCATGAACATGAGGAGTTGGTGCGGAAGGCGCATAATATTGGGTTGTTCTAGACTGAGCTGTCATGCGTGAATAATCAGGGGTGTAACTGTGAGGTGCATATGAGGAAGTGGCTCTGGAGTGGGCCATCACACATGAGTAATTGGGGGCATAGATTGGTTAGGAAACACTTTGGGTGTTACTCGAATGGGGTGGCATCCTAGGAGAGGCCATATAAAACTGAGGGTGTTGGTTAATGGAGTCGATAACTCCATCAACAGTGTGAGATTCCCTAGCGTATCACGACGAGAGGTGTCGGCTCGAGGAGCATCAGGTATGCCAGTATATAAGTAACTGGGTTGGGCATAGATCAAATCGAACTACTGAGCCTTAAGGATGGCTTCCTCCTCATTTTTGGGTCGCTTAGATGCGACGTCCTTGGCTATGAGGGGGAGTAATATTTTGAGGAACCAATCAAGGAAGATCCTATCATCTAACTAGATCTTACACAAGCTATGACAACGATGCCATTCATGGATACGATTCATGATATGGGTAGTTGTGTTCTGGCGACAGGATAGTAGGATATTCACTCCCTCTTCATAATGGATGGGTAACTGAAATTATTGAAGGAACATCAGGGTAAGTAGCATGAGGCAACTCAATGTACCACTTGGTCGCAACAACTGTAAGTGTGCACTGGAACAACCTCAATTGAACGGAGCCATCCATAATGTTGTTAGATGAACACCACAGTTGGAATGACATGATTTGATTTTGAGGGTCCTCCCCCGCCTTGCCCTCAAACTTAGGGATGTCTAAGGGAAGCTTTGTAGGCATAGGAGGCCATTGTGGGTGGTGACAAATGGGGTCATTGGTTAACCATGCCAAATCTGGCAGGTTGAGACTAGCCATAAAAGGTAAGATAGAGCTGAGGGTGGCTCAGGAAGGACCAACGATGGTGCTGGTAGATGTAGGAATGTAGTTCCCATGCATAACTGGGGGTGGATGAGGTTGACTTCCAACCGTAGGAAAATTCACTGGTATAGTAGGAATAGTCGGAACCGACATGGACAGGCCACTGCCCCCAGGCATATAAGGCAGAAAGGCAGTGACAACGGTGGCTGGAATGGAACCACCACTAGTGGGTAGTGAACTAGAAGTAGTGTGTGCAGTGATAACGGGCCCGCTAGGACCAGGGACTATAGGCCCAGTGGAACGGATACCTGGAATAATGGGTGAAATGGACATGAGCCCACTACTAACAACCCCCCTTAAAAAGGGTTAGGATGTACACCATCCATGGGGCTAGATGGAGCAGTGAACAAGGTGGGTTCAGATTGATTGGAATCTGAATCAGATTCAGAGGCCATGTGTGGCTTTGAATGTGGTGAGTGACATCGGAGATGAATTCAACAATGTCGGTTCAAAGAACCGAACTGGGGGGTGTTCCCCCTAAGCCTATATGAGTAGTGTGGTGGAGCTATGATGATTATATGGAGTGCTGTGTAATGATTGGAAACTCAAGAGAATCAATTGCAGGATCAAAAACCAAACTACAACTGAGTGTATAGAAAGAGACCGTAAAATGGTGGCTCACAGGACAACAACAACCTTTAAAACCAAACTGTGACAGTGGGTCATAGAAAGGCGAGTCTACAACAAAGGTGACCAGAAATACAACAAGTAGCACTACCTATCAACTGAAAATGATGCATTAACCTATGGGGTATGAGTGCAAGCAAGCTCCTAACTACAAGCTAGAATCCCCTCACAAATCGTATCCTCATCAGGGTGATGAAATCCCAGTCAAACAATATGAAATGGAAGAACCATACAGGCTAAGAGAATCCCACTACCGAGAAGGACCTCTGGGTAAAAGATCCCTAGAAGAATGGCCACTAGGATACCTCATTCATGACACATCCATTCGGTTTTCTGATGCTTAAGCCCTTTGTCCCTCGAAACCCAGTATATGCTGACATGCACGAGGAGGACTATGAAGGTTTAGCCTTTGGTACAAGATGGCGTGTGTTATTCCACCTTGAATTTCAAAACCCCTTCGTTGCGGCTTACTCTTGCTGAGTCGGGGGCCTCCTGACAGAATGGTTATGGTCGTGTCAACAAATACAAGAGGATTTTCGTTCCCTAATGGACAAAAACTATGTCTCAGAATGTGAATGACAGAGGGGTGTTGTTTGGATGCCTATCCCCAAAGTTCTAACTTAACTACAAGATTATTTCATCCTCAAGTGAGGTTACAATGTTGGTTGTATTTAAGTTAATTTTATGAATTGCTTGAAGTCATGAACCGAGCGTTTCACTTTTATGGTGTGAATTGTGTGCAACTGATGTGTGTCAAATCCAACAATCCATGGCAAAGATGTTCCAATATCACTATTGGGATGCAAATATAATGCAGTAAATAACAGTAAAAGTTGCAAAATACAAAATTTATTCCAATAATGAAACTATGATTGAAACAAACAAGTAGTAAATGAACTTTTAATCAAACACATGAAACAAGCATGGTGTTTAAACTACGGAGCTCAACTATGGCAACTCATAACCTAAGTAGATGAGATATCAAACATACCAAGGGGCTATAAAAAGATCAGATCTGGAAAGAAAAATAGGTCAGGACAGGATCTCGGATAGACAAGTGGTATGATACAGGAATTTGAAGCATGAAAAAAAAAACAGACTGAAAACTGTCGGTCGCACCTATTAGAGGAACATGCGCGATTTGGGTCTCACAGAACAGAGGGACAATTGCGATCTGGGAAGAAAATAGTAAAGTCATGCAAAACAAAGTGTTAAGCATGACTGGGTCACTCAGAACCGAGTCATAGTAGCGAATGGGGTTGCTCCGAAAGCTAGGACAAGAGTGATCTAGGTTTTTACACCAGGTCACTCTTATCGAGGCTAAAGGCGTGACCTAGGTCACGCTTACTGGGCAGAAAGGAGTGATTGGTTTGTGGCTTCCATCCAGATAAGAGCCACTCGGCCTGAACAGGGAAAAAATGAAAAATAGGTTTGGCTAGGGCCAAAAGAGTAGGAACTTAGATAGCAAAGGTTCGGATTGGTCGCGAGGGGGCCCGATCTATGATGGTTGATGGTAGAAAATAAGAACAAACCAATGGAAACCTACAAAAAAATGAGATCCTAATGGATCGATCGAGTGGAGACACCAAAACTATAGTGGGGTTTTTTACCCAGCTACGTGCAGAAGCACCAACCTTAGATCACTGTGATCATAAGGAAGAATTCAATGGAAAAAATAGAAAACTAAACTAACAATTAAAAGAAAATATTTTTTATTATTTTTAAAAATGTATATCGGCTAAACTAATGCAAGAAAACAAAAAGTAAACACACCTTTCTCCTATAATATTGGCCACTGTAGATGTCCTCGGAAGTGGTTTCGCAGCTCCACAGGTTGGTTCTCTAGTTGTCTCCACAAACAGTTGTTAAACGAGGAATGGACCCAAAGTGGGTATGGAAAATGTCTCAACGTACATCGTGGGAAATGGTGTGGCAACGTGATTGATGGTAGGGGAGTGTGTGGAATACCTTATTAAATTGAGCACATAGATCCGTGGACAAACACACAACTCACAAGATAGATCACACAATTTACTTAGTTATTGAAGAATGAAACAGTGCAAAAATGGCTTGCAGCTATGAATGTTTTTCATTAATCAAAGAGTAATTAGATAATAATTACAATGAAGTACAATGGATTTAATAGCCACACGCAATTCGAATCCACATGAGGAAATTCGAATTGATTAGACTCTACTTGACTGTAGGTAGCTAAGACCTTGTCTAAATCACTATCGGAGGACTCAATAGTTAAATGACCTTGTCTAAACCATAACCAGAGTTCATCGGAGTTCTAAAACAAAAATCAAGTGTTACATTCACTGTTGACTAAGGCTAAATGACTATGGTATGTTAGAAATGCACCCCTCCTGAGTGCAGCCATGCAAACCTAGCACTAAATGAATGTAGAGGACTAGAACTGAATTTAACTGACTCCTAACTTAGCTTGACTAGTCACCAACTGAACTGAACTGACCTTGGTTGGTTTCGGCACTCCTAGTGGCTCCTAAATTGTAGGGATTGGTCTAGGAGGCTCCTAAATTGATGCATGCAAGTGCAATCAGTGGCAGTAGGCCTCAATTAGTGTTCCCCACACTTTAGTAACTGAAACATGTGCCCCATTTAGGCCAAGTGGACCCAATGGTGCTAGTGACTAAAAATAGACTGGATGGACTCCCAATTTAGACATGACTCCTAATTTAGACATATGACCAAATTGGACAAGGGAGGATTAATAATCCTAATATACCTGAGACCAAAAGTGTCACATCGTACCCTCAAATGGAAATGAGAAAAAAGGTGTTTTGGGAGAGCCCTTCACAATGTATTTATAGTATGGTCCTAGGGTTTTTTGACCCAAGGTGGTGACCTGTGGTATTTTCCTGTGGTTTTTTGACCCTTTATATTTTTTAGGGTTTTTGACCCTTTTTGGGAGAGAGTGAGGGTAAACCATAGTAAATAATGATGTTTTGGACCATTTTTTGTGGAAATACAATTTATGAAGGTCAAAAGTAAGGGAAATATGGTAGGAATATGATGTATGTATATGGTTTAGACCGTGTAGAGCTAGGTGAACACTTTTTAGTGTTAACAAGCCTGGATTATTATTGTAGCCTTGATTCCTTTGGTCATTATGATTAAACAACCATAGAATGGAAAATAAACAATCATGTATAAAAGTTGCTCCTGTGTAAAAGCCACTCATGTTTACCATTGATATGACATATTTACATGATTAACATGTTTCCTATAAGAGGGCTCCTCTTATGCAACTCTTTCTACATGATTTTATCCATCTATACGACTATGTTTGACATGATGTTGCATCATTTAAACCTGGTTGTGTGAATGCCCCAGTGCATTTAGGTACTCTTTGCATGTGATATGATTGATTGTTGGAGAATAATGCTCCATTTTTTGTATATAATTGTTATAAGTTGGGAATCAATTGTGTATGTGGATAACTTCATTGTTGAGAGAGGATACATGTGTTGTTAGTTGTAGTTTGATGAGAAAAACAACCAGTTTGTTAGTGTAGAGATCATAGTCTTCAAGCAAGACTCAAGCACGGCTTTACGAATGTGTTTGTGTATAAAGTCTACCATAAGTCTTCTAGCTATTAGATTTTGTGTGCCTAAAAAAATATGTAGGTGTTGATGAGAGAGAGTGGCATTGTTTCATAGAGACAAGGCATGTTGGTATGATTAAGAATTTGAAAGACAACTAAAATAGAATTTAATTTGTGGATGGTTGGCATGTGTTATACCAAAATCCTATCACCATCATGTGATAAGACATTTGACATACCTACATGCCCTAAATCCTAGCTTTTGGAGTGGAAACTAAATGGTTTTTCATCAATATGTCATACAAATTCCCAGCATCGCGCATGCCCCTTTATTCAGAAGCGGTACCCCTACTCGCACCGCCTTTCATCGGATGTCCACAAGCGGTGCCACCGCCCATTTCCCTTGGTCCATAGGTGGTTATTACCAGAACTGCTCTGTCATAGAAGGAGAAGCGTGGTACCCTGGATAAAAAGGGAAAAATAGAAGTTTCTCAAGGCTTCTAGATGATAAGCCTCGTGTACTGCCTTATCCCTACTGTTGTGGGCTG
>LPNX010073411.1:418101-556224 GCA_001517045.1 Pseudotsuga menziesii | reverse complement strand
TCATCCTAGGATCTTAGAGGCCACCTCACCCACTAATTTCTCAACCATATCTATCCATTAAAGCCCTATAAATATGAGCTCATAGCCATGGTTGAGGAGATAACATTGAAGATATTGTTATGCTGTTGGATTGATCCTTGGCCCAAGGTCATTTGGAGAGAGCATAGAGAGCTAGAGTCGGAGCTTTTGGGGATGAGAATCTGGTTTCATGGAGATGCATGTCAACACTAAGGCTTGGTTGTAAACTTCTTCATATTTCTAATGCAAGTTGATTTCTGTCCCACATATGATGTTGTTGTGGTGATTTCACATATATATGTTGCTAGATTCCTTAGTCACTAGCATAGATTAGTAGATCATATTCTGGTTGCTTTGATTCATTTTGTGTTGTGCTTTTCTGTAGGTACACAAGTGAACTATCAAAGCCTTGTATTCCAGATATCTACAGCATCTAGGGAGAGTCTTCAACCTCTGTCCTCTATTTGTTCTGGATTTGAACCATTCAGACTAGTGGAACACCTTACTGTCTGTAGGAGGTGAAATATTCCAGCTAACAAATCTGGCGACTCCGCTAGGGAATAGAGTATTTAGTTGTTCTGATCTTCCTCAGTCTACAACTCTTGTACGAATCCAGGCTCTGTTTTCTTCAACTCTTTTCAGTCAGATCTGCTTTCTGACTTGCATTATTTAGGTTTGGAATTTCTAGATCTGTTTAGATCTGAGTCATTTCGGTATTTTATGCTCTATTTCCATACTCAATTCAATAGTATTTGCCCTGATCTGGTCTTTTTCTGACTTGATCTATCGTTCTCTTTGTGTTTTGGATTTTTACAGGGAACCGCACATGTTCTGTTGGCAAGGAGCAGTGACACCACCTGAGTCTAGTTAGCAATACGCGGTGCCACCACCTGAATCTAGTGAGCAAGGAGCGGTTTTGCCTCAAAACCACCTGTCAGCAGCTTCATCTACGCGGTTCCAGGTAGGCCCTGTTCCAGACCTTGTATTTTGTTTTTGTGTGTGTTTTTAGCTTACTTTTTGATGAAAATGAAGTGTACTTTTGAAAACAAATGCTCCCTTACGGCCGGGAGGGGCCATGAATTGTATATTCTGCAGTCGCTTTGATTGTTATATTCTTTCTGCATTGGATTTTGCATTATTTTCTTTGCTTGAAACCTCTTGCTCTTTTCTGTAGATATTATTCATTGGAATTGGAAATATTAATTTCATTTTCATGTGTAGGCTTTGGTTTGTTTTGGACTTGGAATGCATGAGTGATCCATGTTGTTTTGAGTCTTCCTTTGCTTGGGTGATTCTTGTTTCCTTTTGCATGTTGATTTTTTCAGTGCTTGGGAGGAAAGATTGGTTCTTCGTTTCCTTGTCTGTTTTAAAGAGAAGTTTTATTTTTCTCTCTCTTTTGCTTTATTCGCAAGTTTGTTGAACGGTTTTCTTCTTGTTTTGTGCATGATTGTTTGAAATTTTAGATCTTACTTTCATTGAGAAGAAACATCTATTTTCATCTTTGCGTGCATTAGAGTTAGATTTGTTGGGAAATGTTAGTGAAATCATCTTTCCATTGAGTTTTTATGCGTCTTTTTCAAGCATGAAAAGATAGGAAACATTCTGATTTATGTTATGTATTCTCTAGATCTCTTTTTTATTTGCTTTGAAGATTGTTTGGGGTGCATTGATATTTTACTTTTCGTTTGAAAAGATAGACTTGCATTTGTATTTGGGTGTGCATTTTTCGGGAAGAAAATTAAATCTCTCTCCCTCTCTTAGGTAGAATTTCATTGAAGAGGAAAACTTGCATCATCATATAGATCAATATGCATCTTTTTTAAATTCAAGTTTTCACTCCATGGTTCCACCTAAACGCACAAGATAAAATTAACGGTAGTACTAGGTTAAAACTTTTAGCAATTTGAGTGATAAGTTAGAGACATGTTCAGGCATCGTTAAGCGTAGGAGCTGTCGTTATTTGTCCGCATTACATCCCGGGACTCGCGCGGTTCTTCCACGTACCGTCGGTATATTGAATGGCCTTTCACGTACCCTTGAGGTATATAGAAAGGTACTTCACGTACTCGATTGTATATTGGAAGGCCCCTTGTGTACCGTTATGCATTAGACAACACTACTACCAATTTGAGCTCCCCAGTACCCTGCGTATATCGAGAGACCCTTTTAGGAATCCTCCAACCATCTGAGTTATCCTTTTGGCTTGTCTTGTGAGATTCCTGACTCTTATCCACTCCTTTCACATGTTTGCTTGTTGCTTTTAGTTTGAGTAGTACTTTCTTGTGCGTAGTAGTTAGGGGGTTATTAGAGAGTTTAGAGATGGCATCCTCATTTGGGACTACCAATCAAGAGGTCCCTTTCCAAGGTGTACATTTTATATTCCCTCCAAGTGAAGGTATTGGTCCTCCCTTTATTGCCACTCTAAATCTTCCTGGATTAACTATATGATTACCGGTCTAGCTGTTTAATCTGGTAATTCCTGTTACACCTAATGTATCAAATGTCACCTCTCCTCCGGGAGAGGATCGACCTCAACCTAATCCTGCTCCTTCTTCACCGGTTGTGGCTTCAACTCTTTCTTCTTATTCGCTTGACTAAAGCTCTATAGTTAGTAGTCATGTGGATAAGAAGAAGAAGAAAGGGAAGAGTAAGAAGAAGAAGGATAAGAAAGAGAAAAATCAACAACTATCTGCTCTTAATGATGCTCATTCTAAGAGAACGCCCAGAAAACCCAAGTTCCCTTGTAAGCTTTGCAAGGGGGATCACCTTGTTAAGGAGTGTCCTGGCCTCTTCCGTGTACAAGTAGAGTGGTCTAAAAGATCCAAACCATCTATGTCATCAACCTCTGATCATCATGTTGATGTTACTCCCTCAACCAGTGACCCATTGGTAAAAGGTCGTAAGGGTAAAGTCTTGTATCCTTGTTTGATATGCAAGGCTATGCATCGTGATTTTCTTTATCCAAGCATGGATGAAGCTTCACATTGGTTGGAAAATATTACTGATCATCAACAGGTGATTCCAACAAGTGATAGTAAGTTATCCCTCGATCCCCCACTGGTTGACCAAGTGGTCTATTCAGATTTATCCGTGGTTGATCCCACTCTTCCTTTGGAGAGTGAAGTTAAAATGGTCCAGTCGGTGTCATTTCCACCCGATCCCGCTCTTTCATCAGAGAGTGTTAAGACTGAAGTAGTCTCTTTGAACAAATCTTCGTCTTGTTCTTCTCTTCCAATAGAGAATGAACCAAAACCTGCTGAAGTTGTTATGCTTCGTTCTGATTGTTCTTGACAAGAGGAAATTTTGTCTATTTTGACAAAACCCTCTCCGAGTAGTGAGGTTATTTTCTTTGACTGGAGTAACCTAACAGAGTCTCATCTTCATTCGAGTGTTCCTTTCTAGATAGTTGTGAATGTTACTGCTAGGCAGATACTTCATACTATTGTTGACGAAGGGGATTCTGTTAGTATTCTATCCTCAACTACTTGGAAAGCTTTAGATTCTCCTCAGCTTGTGCCAGCCACTGATCAGATACTAGCTTTTAATCGCAGGCCTACTGCACCTTTAGGGATCCTTCCTCATTTTCCTATTACATTAGGAGGGAAAACTGTCTGCAATGATGTTATGGTGGTCCAAGGTCCTTTATATTTCAATCCGCTCCTTGGACATGATTATGTCTATGCCATGAAGGATGTTGTGTCCACACTCTTTAGAGTTATGCATTTTCCCCATGATGGGAAGATTGTGACCATTGATCAGCTTTCCTTTGTTACACCTGACCATTGCATTACTCCTAGTAATCGGACTGCCATGAATGTGGCGCATGTTCTTGTGGCTCTTTCCCCTCCTAGTTAGCTTCTTCCCATCATAGGTAAAATGAGGGGCATGGCTCTAGTCTATGGACATCATAATGGAGCTAACCCGCTAGATTTTATGTAATGGGGGAAACCTACCAACCTCTAGATTACATGTTGGGTAGGAGCAGGTTTTACAACATAGTTTACGCTTTTGGTTTTAAGCTTGCATAAAAATGAAACCATGTCTAGAGCATAGTTTAATTTTGGTTTCAAGCTCGTTAAAAAATAAAACCACCCCTTAAGCATAGTTTATGCTTTTGGTTTCAAGCTTGCATAAAAATGAAACCATGTCTAGAGCATAGTTTACCTTTTGGTTTCAAGCTCGTTAAAAAATAAAACCACTCCTTAAGCATAGTTTACACTTTTGGTTTCAAGCTTGCATAAAAATGAAACCATGTCCTGAGCAAAGTTCCCATGCCGTGTCAAGCTCGTTAAAAAATGACACAGCACCTGACCATCATGTCAGTCTCATTCCTGAGCATAGTTCATTTTCTATCTTGTCAAAAAATGAAGTAGGTTTCCTTTAGCATAGTTTACCTTTTGGTGCTTACATAAAAATGAAACCATGTTCCAAGCATAGTTACCTTCTGTTTCAATCTTGTGTAAAAATGAAACAGATCCCCTTCCATTGAGTCAAGTCTTCACTTTAGTGTTAGAACTTGAACCTTCGCCTGCCTTATTCTTGTTCTTCCTACCCCCCTGGTGAACATTTTGACATTAGTAACCAGGTTTTTAGGTTGGGTATGGAAGAAGAATCATTAAATGAAACGAAGCTTGGGGGCATGTTGAGCTGCTAGCAACCATATTAGGGGTAAGCTTCACTAGCAATCATGTTGGGGAAAATATTCCAACCTCTGTATATCATGTTAATGGGATTTTTCAAGCATAAGTTTACCTATTGGTTTCAAGCTTGCGTAAAAATGAAACCAATCCCTGAGCATTCTTTCAACTGATCTTCGAGCTCATTAAAAACAATAAGATGGTGTTGAGCTTAATTTTCATTTTTCGTGCTCTGGCTAAAACATGAAAAGTGGTTTGAGCTTAGTTTATTACTTTTTCGTGCTCTGGATTCAAACATGAAAAAGGATAATGGAGTTCTCTTTAAACCCTTTTCAGGCTCCCTAAATATGAAAAGATTGTCAAGCGATCTTGTCTTCTTTACGCTCGTTAAAGTATTTAAAGAGTTGTCCATCTGACGGTAGGTTATCTCTTTTTCGATTTAGATAGGACTATTTACGAAAAAGGATCACTCCATTCAATCATGACTGGAAGAGTTCTCTAAGGTATGATTTTATACTTTTTTGAGCATTGGAGACTAAATCATACGAAAAAGGGCCCCTTTGGAGTCTCCTTCCGTATTCGTTCAGACTCTCTAAACTTGAACAATACCGAGTTTTCTTTCAGTGGACTCGTTAAATTAAACATTGAGAGACCCATTTTGGGAATGAACCCCTTTGCTCTCAGGTTCGTAAAACATATGAGACTAGACTTGTCTTCTGACAAGCTATATCGAGTGTTTGTTACCCTCTTTGAACTCGTAAAACTGAAAAGAGGCACTCATCAATCATGATGGGGGAAATGGGAAGGGACTCATCTTGCAAATAATGTCAGTTGTTTGTCGTTACTTTTGAACATGGCACTTGTCTGCACAATCATGTCAGTCAATTGGGTATTCAACTGATCTCCGTGACGATCCACTTTCATGAGTCATGTCAATCCTTTGAGTCTTTCAAAATAATGCATTGTCCACTATTGCATTGTGTATCTATCCTGTTTAGTTATGCTGCCAATTTTTTTTGTCGTGCTGCCCGATGTTTAAAGGGGATATGAAGAAGTTTTACCTCTGCAGTCTACACAGTATTTGTGTTAGTATCTTTGAGTCAGTCATATGGTTACTACATTCACATCATTCCAGAACTATGTTCCGAGTTCCGTGTCATCGATGTGGGACTCATCATGGCCCTCCTTCGACGAGACTATTCCTGTCGACATCAGCTCATCATCCAGGAAATAGTCTTAGAAACAATATTTAGTACCTTGAGATCTGTATTCCTTAATGACATTTTCTCTCGCTCTCAACATAGGTTCACATCATTGACCTTTGATCGATAGAATCGACTGGGTGTTCGACATCAAGATATCTATTCGCACTCATTAGATTGTACTAGAGTACCTTGGGAATCATTGACATTAATGGTGATCTCCCTCGCGCTTGTTAACGGCTCACATCATTGGCCGGTAATCAAGTGGTTTCTACCATGTGCGACTTCAGATCATTGTAATCACATGGATAGAATTGTACTTTGTGGAAGACGAGACGAAGACCCTGGGCATTTGTTTAAAAGTGCTCATTGCTTTTTCCCCAGGTTACGATGGATTTTTATATATCTAGCATGGATCCACATTTGTATGGTCGTGGATATTCTCAAATTTGTGTCTGTATGACATATATCTGCGTTGTATGTCTGGTAGCTATGTCCAAGTTTGAGTCCTCTATCACATGGATCTACGCTGTATTCTAGTAGCCATGCTTGTTTATTCCACTCATGGACCTACCTTGTATTGGTCTGTAGCTATGAGTTTGTCTACTTGTGCCTATGAGTCAATATTTCGATGTACAACAGATGCCTACTCGACTGCATACTCTGATCGAGCTGAAATTTTCATCTCCTGGCGACAACTTGTTCTCAAAGCTCTCGTTTATTGTATCCCTCTAAGACTCATGCTTTAGGGGGAATCCTATTATACCAAAATCCTGTCACCATCATGTGATAAGACATTTGACATACCTACTTGCCCTGAATCCCAGATTTTGGAGTCAAAACTAAATTATTTTTCATCAATCTGTCATACAAATTCCCAGCACCATGCATGCCCCTTTATCCAGGAGCGGTACCCCTGCTCGCACCACCTTTCATCGGTTGTCCACAAGTGGTGCCACTGCCCATTGCCCTTGGTCCATAGGTGGTTATTACCAGAACCGCTCTGTCACAGACGGAGAAGCATGGTACCCTGGGTAAAAAGGGAAAAATAGAAGTTTCTCAAGGCTTCTAGATGATAAGCCTCATGTACTACCTTATCCCTACTGATGTGGGTTGGTTGAGCTCGAGATCCATCATCCTAGGATCTTAGAGGCCACCTCACCCATTAATTTCTCAACCATATCTATCCATTAAATCCCTATAAATATGAGCTCATAGCCATGGTTGAGGAGAGAACATTGAAGGTATTGTTATGCTGTTGGATTGATCCTTGGCCCAAGATCATTTGGAGAGAGCATAGAGAGCTAGATTCAGAGCTTTTGGGGATTAGAATATGGTTTCATGGAGATGCATGTCAACACTAAGGCTTGGTTGTAAACTTCTTCATATTTCTAATGCAACTTGATTTCTGTCCCACATATGATGTTGTTGTTGTGATTTCGCATATATATGTTGCTAGATTCCTTAGTCACTAGCATAGATTAGTAGATCATATTCTGGTTGCTTTGATTCATTTCGTGTTGAGGTTTTTTGTAGGTACACAGGTGAACTGTCAAAGCCTTGTATTCCATATATCTACAACATCTAGGGAGAGTCTTCAACCTCTGTCCTCTATTTGTTCTGGATCTGAACCATTCAGACCAGTGGAACACCTTGCTATCCGCAGGAGGTGAAATATTCCAGCTAACAGCATGGCATGTCATTCAGTGTGGATGATTGTGCATTGCTTTCACCGTTGGTAGCTGAATTGTGATTTATTATGGTGCTGGTTATTGTAGTATGGATTATTATTGTAACCTAGATTCCTTTGGTCATTATGATTAAACAACCATAGAATGGAAAATAAAAAATCATAAATAAATGTTGCTCATGTATAAAAAAACAACTACAGTTTGGAATAATAGTGATGAAATACATTGCCTCTATTTGTAGTAGATGTCAGCCTGGGAACTGTAGCATGTTTCAAAATTGTGACCTAGGTTTTAGTTTATGTCAAGCCCTCATCATGCTTGATTGAAGCTGCAGAAAAATAAAATTCCTTGAGAAAAAAATACACCATGCATTTGGTTAGGCTATATACCAGATATCTTATTCTTCATGAGTTTGGGTACCTTCATTGTCATTTATTGTCAGGTTTCCTATTAGAGACAAGTAGGTTGACCTTGTTGAGCATGATTGATTGGGATGGGTGGGGTTGGTGGAAATGGATTGAGGCCAATTTACACCTTGGAACCAAGGAGGGATTGAAATTACATATGAATGACATGTGCTTGAAACCCTTGGAATAATTGCAAGTGTTGGATAGGAAAACATAAAATGGCCCCCTGCACTAGTAGGAATATAGGGGGGGGGGTATGCCTTCCTGATTATATTGGGGTATCTGAATGTTAAGAATAAATTGGTAGAATTGTGCATTGTTTGCAAATTTTTCTAGCAATCATGCCATCATATTCATCTCCTCAATTGTTCTTGTAGTATTAGCCATCACATTCCTTTCCTCGATTTCTCTTGCAGAATTTTGATTCATTTATTGTGTCTTTATTGCATCCTTTTCCTTCCTTTCCAACTGCATATGGTGCTCTTTTTCTTTTCGATTTTCCTCTCTCGCAATAATTTCCTATGATCGATGTTCATCTGCAATAATCCCTACCTCCTTTCACTTTGCAAGATGTCTCTTCGTTTGTTTTAACTCCCACAAAGCATGTTTATTTTGTTCAGATTAAACCAAAAGGCTTAGGTAGTCGTCTGAAGTGAGTAGTTGTGAACTCTGACCCAATTGAAAAATGTTTGTCTTTCCTTATCTTCCTTGTGTTAACACTTTATCCACTGGAAACTTTAAGACTTGGAAAAGTCTTAGTGTGTTACATAGCAGTGGTTGAGGATCAACTAGGAGAGTTTCTTTTGTTGCAGTATTTTCTTTGGTTGCATCCTTATTGTATATGTTAGGTTTTTCTATTGACCCAACATCAACATAAAAATGGACAATCTCATCTTGGATGGCTGCTGGATGCGAAGGAATGTTCATGCTTTCATCATTGGTGGATCTGCCCATTTGTCTGCTCAAGTTCTTCATGGCCTCTGCCATCCATGATGGTTGGGATACTTGTGTTGGAAATGTCAATGTGTAATTGTTGTTTCCTTGACTACAAAAACCATCAACCACATTAATATGTGCTACAAAATCCACATGTGTGTAACATGTACCACCTAGCCCCATGTTATCTTTTGTCGCTTCATCATTGAATTGTGTAGCGCTGGCATGTTCATCATCATCAGCAACACCAAATCCTTGGAAGTTTCATTGAGACAGGGACAAGATATTGTCCAACATCTACATCTTGTTGGCCATCCACATTCTCTTTGCCAGCCACATCTTATTGTCCATCCATATCAAATGCCCGGCTACAACCGGTGTCATACACAATAGCATCGTAATTCAATGTCAAAATACTTGTTTGCCTAAAGTCAGTGTTGATATTTGAGGATGTGAGAGCCCTTTTGAAATCCTTGCTTGCAAGCTCAACTAACTCAAACCTATTTACCTCTATCCCTAGGTTCTTCACCATCCATGTTGCTCGTTATAACCTGAAAAAATCCTTGAAAGGCCCAAACACACTCACATACAGGGGATGCAACCTGTGAGTAGTATGAGTAGGAAGTGTTAACAAGTCAATGCCCATTGCATATTTTCAAGTATTTATTATTTTTTGTGGAAATGGGGCCAGTCAAAAGTATGCAGTGGGTACTCATTGGATGAAGAATTTAATTCCGCATCCAATGAGTCATCCCGCTTGAAATTTGAGTAAAAATACAGGGATATTTGTTGAAAATATGAACAAAAAGTAGTTTTTTATGACAAATATGTCAAGACAGCCATTATGGTTGACTCATTTTATTGAAATCCTATTGGTTCTTGAATTCCAACTCACAATAATATATTGTTGGCTCGTTTTCTTATAAGTCCCATTTTAGACCCCAAATTTCATCTAATGATTTTCTTTGTTGAGTTGACACCTTGCACTGTAAAAGATGGTGGCAATATGGGTGATGGTGGTACTATGGGTGATGATGGCACTATCTTTGATGGATGCACCACACAAGCTACCTATTCTACATGACCATTTTTAGAATTTATTGGAGCATTGTTGTCATTCGAATCATGGGCCTTGTCCTCATCCGATGATGTGCATCGTTGTTGCGCACCTCGGGTACCCCTCTTTGTTGCGAGCCTTGTACGAGGTGTAATATTGATTCTTACCATTTCTACAAGAACCTACATAATAAATATATGCAAAATTTAATGGGGTATCTTTTTAAAATGGTTAATATGTGAGTATTATAAGCTAAACCAGTTTTTTTTCTACCAAGTTGTACCATCAACCTAGTACAATGGTATCAAGTTGTAACACTACTTAGTGTTGATATTTATAAGCAACAATGTTTTGTGGATTGTATTTATGATGTATCTTTACCAAATTGAGAAAGTCACAATCCATTCTATGGGTTGTTGATAGTGTTGATGAACTGTTTGCAGATTGTTGATGCACTAGTTGAGTCATGTTGATAGTGTTGATAAATCGTTTGTAGAGTCTTGATGACGTTGATTCACTACTTGAATCCAAAGAATGCAAATAGAGGTGATCATATGCAAAGATGTTGATTTATAGTTTTTTCTAATCAAATTGATTAATGGAAGGAATTGACATGGATTGCAATAATTAATATGGGAATGGGTGTCTGGGATTGATTTGGCTCTGATCCATTGGATGGAAATTTGTGTCTGCATGATCCATGTGTTTTTGTGTGTGCTTAATTGATGGTTTAAGTTAATGGGAAGAATTGGCAATCTGTATTAGCTGATCAATGTGCTTTCATAGAGTTTCATGGATGATTTGATTTTTTGGGCAGAGATGATAATTTGATTAATTGATGTTTTGATGTTAGTTGGTAGATCTGGGAATTCATATTAGTTGATCCATTTGATTTTATAAATTTCAATGATAAGGTTTGATATGTTTTCAGTGGGTGGGTGTCATTTATTACATTTGGAGGTGTATATTGTTGATGGCACATGGACAAGAAGCTGGCATTTATTTCCCTTGCAGAGTGCAAGTGGTAATGGGTGATGGAATGTTATTGCTTGATGTTTGAATGTTGCTGCTCCAAAGGGAATTCTTGGGGGTTGATGTGATTGACAGGGTGTACTTAGTATATTGACCAAGATAGGATTCTTAGTTGTTAGATTTGGTATTTATTGAAGGACATAGTTGGATCTCACTTGGACATGATGGTTTGTACATTTGGCATTAAAGGGACTATATGTTGACAGTTGTTGCTCTAGTCAACTAATGACTCCATTTTGGACTTAATATAATCTATATTTATGACTTAATATAATTGTTTCATGGTCTGCTTTTGAAATTTGAATGTTCAAAAAATGGGTGGTTGTTGTGATGAGAACCATGACCACTACTAGTCCTCACAAAACAATAGACGTCTCTCACCTACACAAGTTTAGGCAATTATAGGATTCCCATTTCTAATCGACACAAGCCAACAATTACATGACACCATTAAGCATTGGCCACCACTTTCATCGATAAGTGCTATCATGAAGTTGTTCAGCTTCTTTTGAAGCTCTCAAAAAATCCCTTATGATATCCCCTTTGCTCAGTCCTCCGGATTTTGAAAAGGATTTTTTATTATTATATATGGATGTATATGTTTCCACAATTGGTGTAGTTAGGAATATGATAGTTTTAAAAAACATGTCATTTATTATCTCAATCATGCTTTAGTTGGGCATGAAGTAAAGTATTCTCACATCGAGAAGTTAGTTGTAGCAGTTGTTTTTGTATTCCAGAGACTTCAACATTACATATTATTGTGTAGGACCATTGTAGTTGTAGATATCAATCCACTTCAATATGTTTTGACCTGGTGAATACTCAGGGGAAAATTTAATAAATGGATTGTGATGTTGCAATAATTTAACTTAAATTTTGAGTTTGCTAAGTCTAAGAAATATCCAGTCTTCATTGAGCTTATCTCAGAGTTTCCTAGTGAAGAATGTGATAGTATTGAATGCGACTCATTACCTTATGAGCATATATTTCTCATTTCTTCATCAGATCCTTGGTATGGGGATATTTTTTTATATCTTCAAACTCTGGAGTGTCCTTAGTATTTTTCACGGGATGAGTAATGATTCCTTCGTCATAATGGAAAGAATTACCTCATCATTGGTGAAAATTTATATCACCATGGAATTGATTCCATTCTACATCAACATTTTACTCATGAGGAAGTTGAGTCGGTTTTAAATGACTCCCATAGTGGATCCTATGGAGGTCATCTTTCTGGCATTATGACTACCCTAGAAATATTGCATATTGGATACTTTTGGTCAACGATATTTAAAGATTGTGTTGAAGTGGTTAAAAGTGTCATGTTTGTCAGATATTTATTCAAAATATGTGCACACACCCCGCTTCATTTTTTCATGTTATCATTATTTCACCAAGTGGGGGGTTGATTATATGACTTGCAACCTAGCTTCGGATGGGGGGGATCAATATACCATAATGGTTTTCAACTATTTTATGAAATGGGAGGAATCCATGCCTACTTTCATAGTGATGGGGAAACTGTCACTTATTTTATGTTCAATCATATCATTACACAATTGGGTATCCCATGTGAACTTTTCAATGATCATGGTCAACATTTTCAAAATCATATGATAAATGAGTTGACCACTATGTTGGGGTTTAAACAAAAAAATTCTTCACATTTTTACCCTGAAGATAATGGTCAAGTTGAGGTAATCAATAAGACCTTAAATACCATGCTTAAAAGGAAAATTAACACAAGTATGTATAATGGGCATACTATGCTATATCCTGCTTTATGGGATTATTGAACGATCGTTAAGACTACTATAGGTTTTTCTCCTTTTCAACTCGTTCATGGGGTTGAAGTAGTCCTCCCAATTGAATGTGAGATTCCTTCGTTCAAGTTAGTTGTTCAACTTCTACCCGATACTTCAACTTTAGAAGAGCACATAGTTCACCTAGAACATATCAATGAACAATGTCAATATGCATCCACAATGAATGAGATACATAAGAAACATGTAAAGATTCAGTACGATAAGTCTGTCCATCCAAGAGTATTCTTGGAAGGTAAAGATCCATTAGGGGAAGATAAATTCAATTTGATATGGATCGGTCCTAATATTGTTTCTAAACATTTTAAGAAAGGTACTTATGAGTTAACTGACTATGAAGGAAATAAGCTAGCAGATCCTAGAAATGGGATCTATTTGAAAAATTATTGTGCTTGATTCAGATGCTTTTTCTTTGTACATAGTTGTACATTTGTACATTTTTTGTTTTGGGTGGTTCTTATATAGTTTTGTTATTGTGTTTTCAGATTTCAGGAGGATTTTTTAGGATTTACAGATGGTTATATTCGCCATATTCAAAGTCTTTCATTGTACGGATGGGTGATTTATTCTCCTACTGGTCAGTTAGTTATTTTGGGAGACACTTGTATAGGGACAACAATCAATAATATGATTGAGTACAATGTCATAATAGAACTCCTTCAATATGTCATTTTACATGGTACCTTATATCTATAATTTCATCTTGATTCATAGTTGATTGTTTCTCATCTAAATGGTGAGTATCAAGTTCGTGGTCCTAGTTTAGTTCGTCAGTTTTTGCATGTACGTTTCCTTGAGTGAAAATTTGTTTATATTAGTTATAATCATATACCAGGAAATCAAAATGCAATTACTGATGCATATGCTAATTATATTCTATACTAGCATGTGTATCATTTATAACACAATAACAACATCATCATATATGTCATACATTTTCATTTTTAAATAATGTAAATAAGCACTCGAAATAAAAAGTTTGTCGATGTATATAAAATATCAAAACATAAAATTTTTATACATCCATAATATATATGGATCTAATCATATCCAAAACAGACACTATCAACTTCATATATGCAATCATGAATACTCCTAAGGGTCACCTAAACCTTGACCCCTATGGTGGTACATGAGCATAGTAGACACCCTCCTGAAAACAAAAACCTCAGCTCCAGGTACTCCGACTCTCTTCCACTGCACTGCCTCTGATAGATCCTCGATATTCATCTTCAGAACACCCTGTGTTAAGTTCATCAGGTTTCTCTTGACATTCTATAGTTTTACAGAAGCATCAGTAGCTTACCCATCTCTTCTCTTGTGCCTATAGCAAGGAAGTCCTGCAAGGCAGGTTAGTCCTACATCTGTCATGATTGTGTAAATGTATTAGTATCCATCCAAAAAACATGTATTTTGTTTTTTAAATTTATAACAAAATGCAGAAATGAAATAAATTTGAAAATGGTTTAAAAATTAACTCACCAATTTCACTAGTGTGCTTCTCGAGGAGACCACCATGTCAAGATCTTAATTGAAGTAAATCCCATGGTATGGGTAGTCATCAATCTTTATGATCATACTCTCCCACCATGAAAATAATCCATCATCGAATCGGTTGGTGACTCACCCACCCATGAGTCGTAACATCAAGCATATCCATCGAACCATGGTAGGCTCCATGAGAGAGTGTAACTCTATTAGCACACATGGACTAAGAGTTGATACCCTATAGAGAAAGAAGATACACAATATATTTCCAACACCTACGGTCCTTGTATTCCCCTATTTGCATAGTGTGAGTTGAGATTTGATACATCCAAATAATGTGGCACTCTAATCAAACATTATGGGTTCTAAGAATCTCACTGCACTGATGTTGATCCTGAGATTTGTCTGATGGTCAACAGAATAATCTTGAGCCCTAAGCTCTCTATACCACGGATTGGGATTTGTGATCCAACATTTTGGGTATTAGAGACACAATACATATCTATGTACTCCTCCACCATCATACCACTAGAACTATGAGATTTAAAACTTGAAACCTCACCATAACAAGAATTACCAATGATATAATAGATATCTTCAACCTCTATTTTAGAGTTCGCCCATCCATGATAAAGGATTTTTCCTTCATATCCCAATAATTGATTAATAAATGCAACATTTGGTTTTGATCCTGCATGTTGTTACATTCAAATAACTTCTTCAATATGCATTGTTAGAGTGCTTCAAGGGACTCATCGTTCTCTAGGACTAGGTTATCAATCTCCTCATGTTCCCTCTCACGCCATTTGAACACTATCCCGCAAAAAAATTATAGATTTTTAGTTCCTTTTTTGAATAAACTCAATTTGTGGATGTATACATGGGTTCCACTGGAGACAATCACATTTACATGACCTACACCACTGAAACCATGCATACACTACCATAGGAAACTAATGCCTCCCCAATAATTCAAAAAATAGAATTAAAACTCAATAAAATCTGGAAAAAACGAAATTAGAACAAAGTGAGATATATTACATGGAACTGATGGCACTGAAAATTGTTGATCCTAAATCATGCAATATACTCTAAAAGGTTGAGTTTATTTTCACCCAAAACTCACCATGTTTTACCAATTTTCAAATGAAATGGTAAATTGTATTTTTTTACATATTTTATTTACTTTTTACCTACCCACTTTTATATAGTTGGATTTTTAAATTTTGAAAATGTACTATTTGGGTTATGTTTTAGGTCTATATTGGCATAGTTTCACATTCTTTTAGGGGAAATCAAGTTGAACTGTATTGTAATTTGGTGAATTTTCAATAGAAGCTAACACCCTTCATTTTCTAAGTTGTTTATTCCTTTTGTTAAAGGGTGGACTTGTAAGAAACCCTTTATGATTTCTATAAGTATTTTATCAGTCCTTAAATGGATTCAATGAATGACTTACTAGATTTATTGAACACTCTATTGCTATCTTGTGACGACATCGAAGTTACATTCGATAACACAACTCTCACTGATGTTCTAACTTGTTTACAAGATTCACAAGACATAATTGAATTTATTCATCTTGAATCACAACTCCAATGTGATTAGATACAACAAAAGAATCAACATTTTGAACCTATTCTTGTTTAGAGAAATCAACAACATGTACATAATCAAATAAATGGCACCACTTCAGAAGTACATCATCAAATCAATCATTCCACTTTATAAGTAAATAATCAAATCAGTGATGCCACTTCAAAAGAAAATGGAGAGGAAGTTTGTCATACACAGGTTTCACTTGCACTTTCCAAGTCTATCATCAGATCTTGGGAAGAAATCATCCACAACAAGCATATAATTGGTCTTGGATACAAAAAGGATTTGACCTTTCACATTCATGATTATTCCAAACCGATCTAGTTCCATAGTGTTGGATTCCTTGAAGAAAGATCATCTTCACTTGCTTTATATTTGCATCAGAATCCAAAATGCCAACATTTTCATCAATTTGGTCACATGGAAGATCGATGTTTTTATATCCATCCTTGTAATCATTGTGTAAATCCTACCCATTCTTCAGATATATGCTTCATATTGAAAAAAAACTGTAAGATAAAAGATTCACTATGGGTGGATTGCTTCTTGGAAATGGTCGCCAACAACCAAGAAGATATATAAGTCATACCTAAGAGTTCATTCACGAGTAATGACACATCTTGCAATTGAGATATTTTCTATCTCTCATCTTATTCCTAATAGGGGGGATTATTGATAGTAAAAAAAGGCAAGCAATAACAAACGAGTAGGAACAAGCGAGCTTGAACCAGAGCTAGAGTCGTATCCAGAACCTTGTGTCAATTTTCAGAGTCTTGAGATAGAGCCACCTATCTAGATTTATATCTGCAGCCAAAGTGAGAGTTTGATCTATGTTCCACCTAAGCATGATCCAGTTTGATCTCTTCCTAAAACCACCCATTTAGTAGAAGACATTATATTCTGCTAGCTTTTGGTATGTTCCAGGAGTCATTGTGGTTCTGAATTTTATGGTCATCCTTAAACCACCATTTAGTAGAAGAAGTACAACTTCTACTAGCCTTCAGAATGTTTCAATAACCGTTGATCATTTGATCCAATTTCCAAAGTTTGTGGTGATCCTTAAACCACTATTTAGTACAATAAATACAACTTATTCAAGTCTTTGGAATGTTCCAGGAACCTCTAAGACTTAGATCCAAGTTCCATATTTTGTGTTCGTCCTTAAACCACTAGTTCATAGCTTTAGTTGGTTAGTGATCATCCAAAACCACCCATTTAGTATAAGACATCATCTTTTGCTACCTTTTGATTCAGAGAGAACCTTCAACCATTTGTAGCTATCCTTTTTCAGATTTTATCTATCTGCTTGGACTCATATACATCCCTTCAGATTAAGGGGGGGTTGTTGGAAACATTAATACTTTAGGGTTAATTATTATTTTGTATTACTATTCACGTGAGTTGGATACTAAGAGTCACAGTGAATACACAAAGTCATTGGGAATCCATGAGACATCTTGGAATGTGAAACCAAGGTTCATAGTGATTGTATTTATATGTACACATATGTTAATGAAAATCATCTCATGCTTATCTTATTTCCTATATATTTATCTTTCACATTGTGTTCAACCATCTCCATCTTTGTGGGTGTTGTAGGAAATTGCTTCATTGAAATTTTAGTTCCCACAAATTGAAACATTCAACAATTTGTAGTATACCATGTGAAAACGTTGTAGCATAGAATTCACATACTTAGTATAGCTTAACTAGATATTTATTTTCATTATATCTCTCTTGATATCCATTCCTAAGAATAGATATTGTGTAGCCCCCAATTCCTTCATATAAAATTGTATTGAAATTTAAGACTTTAAAACACAAATCACATCCTTACTATTAAGAAAACTAACATATCATAGTACATATAGAGTGATAACAAAGAAATTACCACCATCTTATTTATAATGCACACAGTGATATGATTTGGATCTCAAAAATCCCAATACCAACACAAAGGAATCAAACGTTTTGTGCCACATTTTGGGAGACTGTTTGAGACCATATAAAAAAAATTACAAACCAATGACTTGTTACCTTTTTCAATGGAATTTTTCGAATGCATCATATAGATATCCTCATTCAAGTCACAATGTATGAATGTTGTTTCCACATCCATTTGATCTATCTCTAAATTAAAAGTCGTTGTTATAGATGACAAAAAATTGAAAGATGTTAACTATGAAATCCCATTCCCAACACAAAGGAATCAAGATTTTCGTACCACATTATAGGAGATTGTTTGGGTCCATATAAATAATTTGCAAGGCAATGATTATTTACCTTTTTCAATGTAATGCTTTGGATGCATCATACAGATTTCCTCCTTCAAGTCACCATGTAGGAATGATGTTTTCACATCCATTTGTTCTATTTCTAATCAAATTTTGTTGCTATAGATAACATAAATATGATAGATGTTAACTAAGTGACTATGGGGAAATATCAACAATGTTTATTCCCTCAACCTAGGAATATTGTTCAACCAACCTTGAAACAATACTTTTCAACACCGCCATTTGAACTAATCTTCCTTTTGAACACCCATTTACATCCCATAGGTTTTTTTCCATCATGCAACAATACCAAGTCCCATGTATCATTATTTTTAAGTACAACCATCTCCTCACCCATGGAAAATCTCCAGGGCTCCTTGTCTTCCATCACCATGCCTCTTTCGTAGTTACAGGTTCATTAGTGTTAGAAAATGAAAAAGATATGCATTTGAAATCATATGGACATAGTTATAACTATTTGGTTTCTTTATTTAACATGTGGACCTCTTTAAATTTTGAGGTGGGGTTTCTTTCTTCTCTTCTAAAATATTTGGTCCCTCCTCCTCATGAAGTCCATCCTTAGCTTCTTGTTTATATTTTGTTAAACTTTATAAGTCTTGGGTGGTAGCTGAAAAAATGACTTCTTCTCATCCTCTTCTAGCTACACTACTATAGGAGAAGACTTCAATTCTCTAAAATAATATTTCCACTATACAAAAATTTCCTATCCACAAGATCCCAAATATTGTACTCTTTCAAACCAGTTCCATAGACGATGAATATACATTCCACTACTTTTCCATCCAACTTCGACTACGTATCCATAGGAACATGAGCATATGCCTCACAAAAACAAAAAAATACGTTGAAGTGAAGGATTATTTTTCATCTATACCTTCATAGGGGTATTAACAACAAGAGCTCATGTGCAGGACTTGTTGATCAAGTAGCATGTAGTAACAACCACTTCTGCCAAAAACTTCTACTCCAAGCCATCTCCACTTAATTTTATGTTCATCCATTATGAAACTTCATTCTACTTATGGGTATATGGATTTGTATTATATATTTCAATCCCATTAACCTTACAAAACTTATGAAACCCCACAGAACAAAACTCCTTACCATTACCATACATCAAAACCGTAATCTTCCTACTAGTTTGATTTTCCAAGAGAGATTTAAATTCCTTAAATTGACTAAAGGCCTTATATTTTGTTATGAGAAAATATACCCATGTCCTTATAGAATAATCATTAATTAATGACACATAATACAAAGGTGTAGAAGATTAAGGAACTTTAACCAGACCAATACATTAGAATGAATAAAGTATAACAACCTAGAATATTTGTGAGGACTAGAATAACATTGAAATTGATTTTATTTTCCATATATACAATGCTCATAAAAATCAAATTCAAGAGCATAATCACTCAATCCATCAACATTTTTTTGTTTTTCAATTCCCATAGGCCCTTCTCACCTATATGGCCCAATATCGGGTGCCATAGCATTGTCTTGTTTGGATATAAATTTCTTTTTGAGTAAATGCTTGTTTAGGTATCTAGAAATCATTACCATCAAAAGTAGATACATGTTCTAATTGTGAGGGTATATATTCTATATATTTCCACATTGCTAAAATTTAAGAACTCTTACATTGAATGATGCACACATCAAGCTTGAATAGAGTGCCCACATGAACACCCTTATTGAGCACCATAGATCCTTAAGCCATCTTACACCATGTTAGTACCTAGGTCTACAACTAGGATTGTCTACTTTTGAGAACATGAAACATTAACTTTTTCAATCCATTGGAAAATATTTCCTAAGTTTTACTAAGTAGAATTTAATCCTATAGTTTTGTAGTTTGAATAATTATGCATGTTGCATTATTTATGTTTTAATTTGATAGTCAAATCATAAACATGTTAATTTGGCATAAGTCTGCATATTTGTTATTCTGCTAGTTGTGCAGGTACTAAGTTTTCAATTTGAAGAAATTCAAGGAAAAAGTGCTTAAGTTGAGAGTGAATTGTTCTTACTCACTACACTGCAAATCCAAGATGGACACTAGGGCAAAAAAATCCCCAGATAATTGGCATGGAACTTTTCATTGATACTTAATAAAGTTTCTAATTCTACAGGAGTTAAAGAGATTTAAACACAATTGGGAATAATTTCTTGTTAATTTTGAATTTATTACTCCCGATCTTCTTCCTAAAATGCAAAAGTTGCCCTCTATAAAAAATAATTCAACATAAATATTAGAAATTGAAGCAGAAAAGGTTAAATAAATACAAGAATCCCGTTAAATGCTTAAAACAAGAAAATCAGTCATTGTTGGACAGGATAAGCAAGATTGGAAACAAAAGAGCTAATCTAATGGCTAAATTTACCAAGGTATGTGATTTCAATCAGAAGCTAAAGGCTGGATCTACTTTTAGTTTATAGTTCCAGTAAAGGTTATTTTCAATAATAAGGCATACTGGATAGGCAGTTAGAATTAACATGATACTAGCTTCTAGGTTCTTAGCACCTCATCAGGAAGTGTTATCCCCAGTGGGAGCCAATGTTAGTACCTAGGTTTGCACCTAGGATTGTCTACTTTTGCGAACTTGAGACCTTAAATTTTTCAAGTCATTCTAAAATGTTTCCTAAGTTTTACTAAGTAGACTTTAATCCTCTAGTTTTGTAGTTTAGATAATTATGCATGTTGCATTATTTTTGTTTTAATTGGATAGTCAAATCATAACATGTTAAGTTGGAAAAAGTTTGCATGTTTTTTATTATTCTAGTTATGCAGGTACTGAGTATTCAATTGCAAAAATTCAAGGAAAAAGTACTTACATTGAGAGTGAATTGTTCTTGCACGTTGTGCTACAGAACTGTTTTATATCGGTGCTGCAGAATCATTATGTAGTTGCACTATGGAATTAGTTGGTTGACACGTTGCAGAATTAACGAACATGGTACAACTAGTGAGAGAACTCATTAATTAGTTCTCCTGCTTTCCATCATATCAGTTCTTTCTCAAGTACGTGGTAAGGTGGATAATCATACAAGTAAATGGTTTCTTCTTTTGAATCTGTCGCAACAATAACATGACTCAACCCAAATTTTGAAATGATTACCTCTTAAGCCCAACATTTCAAGTTTTTATCTTTGTTGTTTAATTCAAAATATTATACTTTGAAAAACCCGCAGTTTTTGTGTAAATTCTCATTTTTCTCTTACCACATCAGCATGGCACCAAAACAA
Organism: Pseudotsuga menziesii; assembly: GCA_001517045.1. Classification (NCBI taxonomy): domain Eukaryota; kingdom Viridiplantae; phylum Streptophyta; class Pinopsida; order Pinales; family Pinaceae; genus Pseudotsuga; species Pseudotsuga menziesii. The sequence goes on along the minus strand of LPNX010073411.1, from coordinate 534,788 downwards.
ATGGGAAGTTGGTCAGATATGAGCCCATGGGCTTAGAGGTATTGGAATCCTACCCAAAATTTGGCCAAATATTCAAATATGTAGGATGGTTTCGATATTTCCATAAGTTGCAGGGACATTTCACACCAGTGTCTCAATCACTTGCTCAAAGTTTTAATGGCAAGACTGCTACAATTGGGTATTTGACATTTCTAGTCATAGAGCAGTCCATTGTGATTGCATGTGAGCTACCTGTTAATGGTGAACAATGGTTCAAGATGCAGGGGGTAAGCGCGTCTGATTGCAATCATTTTTTCTAGCTACGCATTAAAGTCCAGACTAGAGAAAAGGGATACCTTGGTCAATGATCAAGGTCAAACATAGCAACCTGTTGAAGTCGATTCAGCACTATGTAAATCTATACCGTATACATTTTCTTCTACATCTGCATGGTATATCACCTATGAATTTTCCCTATTTCTTTCTCAAAATTTTGACCAAGATGGCCTCTAGGACACATAAATCCCCAGATATTTGGCACGGAATTTTTCATCAAACCTTAATTAAATTGTTAGTCCTATAAGATTTAAATAAATTTAAACACGGTTGGGAATAATTTATTGTTAAATATAAATTTATTACACCTTATCTTCTTCCCGAGATGAAAAAGTCACCCTCTATAAAAACTAATTCAACAGAATTATTAGAAATGTAATAGATGGAAAGATCTTCTTCTGAGCCTAAGGGGAAATGGGTGAAAGGGAAGTGAAAAGTCAATTTAGGTCCTGACGACTCTATTGGAAATTCATTTCATTTTTCATCGCAAAAAAAGAGTAAAAACCCTAATTCAAAGGTAGCATAAGAAAATTCCCAAGAGGAGGAAAAAATCATGACAAGGCATATGAGAGGAGATCTAAATAAACCCATTGAGGGAGTAGTCCATATTCCCATGCAAGAAGATAATTGTTAATTTTTTGAATCCCCTCACTCGGTTAAGAAAAACAAAAGAAAACAAACTCAACCTGAACACTATCCGCTACGAAGGCCATACACCAAGGATGTCAAAACATTTTAGCTTAAACTCAAAAGCACAATTTGACCCCTCCCTGAAGAATAACCAAGCCATATATTTGGAATCCACTGTCAATAAAAGTACAAGGAATTCTAGAAGACAAAAGATTAAAACTGAGATGTCAGTTTCAATTCAAGTAAAGAGTAGATATGTCACCAATAAAGGGAAAGAAGAGGCTTGTCGAGAAGTAAGTTATGAAAATGAGTCTGGTTCATCTCTAGAAAAGGAAAAACATGCAGAAAAAGTTTTGGTTGAGCTAGAAGAAACTATAAATGTTATCCCATGCTCTCCTGGTCCAGAAAAAACATATAAGCCCAAATGCTTTTTAGGAAGTAGAGGAGAAACCTGTCATAGAGCTCGTTAAATGTGAAAGACAAAGCCCATATGTTATGTCAGAGGTTAAAATTAAGGAGGAACAAGTAGATGAACCGGCTCCACATTTGAAAGGTGTTAGTTCTCCATAATATGAAATAAAACAGAGGTAATTAGTTTGAAATTGAAAAATCAAAAGTTGAAGAAAAGGTTAAAGAAATACAAGAATTTTGTTAAATGCTTAAAACGGGAAAATAAGTCATTGTTGGACATGGTAAGCAAGATTGGAAATAAACAAGATAATCTAATGGTTAAATTTACCAAGGCATGTCGTTACAATCAAAAGCTAAATACGATAAATGAAAAGTTACTTAGTCAGACAAAGTATTGGAAAGAGGAATGTAAACATCAAAGGGATAAGACTGCAAAGAGTAATGAGAAACTAAGAATCCTTACCGATATGGGTAGACATGTTTTACAAGACACAATGCAAGGACATAATCAACCTTTGGATATTTGAGAAAGATGAGGACTGAAACTACAAGGAGAAGTTACAGGTGGACACTCATAATCATCCATTGGCAGAAATCAATCCTATGAGGAAGTTGTCGATTTTTTGAGTCATACACTTTTAGATTTGTTAAATTTGTTTTAGTTTTAAATGAAATATTGTCAATAGTTTATTTGGTGTATTTTTTTTGAGACTAAACACTAATTATTCGATCCATATGTTGATAAGAAGTTACCATTAAAATACGGTATAGAGATATTTTGGGTCAAAGTATAATCATCCTTTTGATTCTAAAGTTTTCTTTTGGCAAATGAACAGTCGTCGAATCCTAGGAAGATGAATACTTTTGTTATCAAAGTCTATATATTGTAAAAATGTAAGGATATATGGGTTTTATTTTTTGCTGGTGAAAGGGTGGTCTCATTATTTTGTAATACATTGTAAATCGCTTCTGAACTTATTATATGAATGAAATATGAACTCTATGTCTTCTTAAATGTTTTGATTGATTATTATATGAGTCGCATAATGGTATGCATTGCATAGATAAAATTGCAGAACTAGTAATATGAATGTTGTTTGTATTTAGTGTCTGTAATTTATTGTCTTCTGTTTCTAAGTTTTATGTATAGCATTGTTGCATGCAAAATCATTTATGAATGCAATAAAGATAAATAACATTGTTATTCCTTTGATGTATTTATTTTTAGTCTTATGGTTATAATTCTTCACACTTATGGCTCATAGTTCAACCTTGATTTCTAGTTATTCCTGTACTTTATGCTATTTTAGTTATATGCAGACCTTCCTTAGCCCAATATTCAACCAACCATATGAAACCAAACTTATGTATTTCATTTCATTTTCTAAATTTCCCTAACTTTTCCCTATAGCATTCCATTGTAGACCTTAGGGATAACACACCATTTTTTAGAGAGAACAACTTGAACACCTAGATCAGTAAATCTTCTTACTAATAGTATATTATGCACCAAACCTAAAAGGTGAAAAATTCCATTGGTTCCCTTCACTCTACGATCAAGGACTCTGATTAAGAGTCTACCATGACCAACTATGTTGAGAGTAGAGTCGTTACCGAGGTATGCCATCCTACCATCAACGTTTCTCATACAAAACGAATTATGATGGGAAGTCATATAGAAGGAAGCTCTAGATTCTATTAACAAGGAAGTATGCTTGCATGGGTTGAATAAGTTACATCCAAGGAATCTCCACCATCCTCCTAAGAATATTTTTCAGACTCGTCATTAGAATTGTTATTTTCCTTCTTATTCTTATTTTTCTCTTCCTTTCAATCTCTTCTGAAAATTCCCAACCTTGTCATAGTTCCAACATTTTCCCTTGGACTTTGCAGGAGACTTAAGGTCTTCCTCGAGATTTGGATCTACAATTTCCCCTCTTCTTTCTTTTCTCCTTAAATATTCCACTAGCAATGAAGGTCTCATTTACAGATTCATAAGCTTTTCATCTCACCTCCTCTAAGTAAAGTAACCATGACTTCATCAAGCACTAATATATTTACAATGCTTCCAATATCCATTATCAATTTGTCCCATGAATCTATCAAGTAACATAAAATGGTCATACAACGATCCTTATCATCCATATTCTCTCCAACTAAGATCATCTAGGTCACAATAGTATTAAATGCATTCATATGATCAGTAATAGAATCACCATCACCCATTCTCAAGGCAAACAATTGTTTTTGAAAAACAAAATTAATCGAGGATTTCACCTAATATAATTCCCTTAACTTATTCTAGAGGGGTTATCTTCTGAAACATTCAATACACATTCAATAACACTGAAGTGACTAAACAAATCCTAATAAGTATTCTCACCTTTATCTCCAACACTTCTCGTTCTTTATCTTTCATACTAGTGGGTTTAATTTCAAATATTACATCCCATAGATCTAGACCAACAAGAAAATCCTCCATCTTGAGCTTCCGTAGCTCAAATTTAGTGCCATCAAACTTATTCATTTCTAATATAGATGTGGTTGTCACTTCCCTATGACAATATTTCATTATGCACAAACTCCCACCTACACCAAGATTAGATTAAAAGAACCTTGTTCCTAGCAACTTGGATCCAAGGTGATCAAGCTATACTACCAAATTAAAGGAAGTAGAGGTGTGTAATATTCTTCCTACACTCATAAAAGAGAGAAGAAAGTGCAGAGATGCAAATACACACAATTTCAATAATGAACAACACATGAACATACAACCATAAAAGAATGATTTCCTAGGGAAACCTTTTTGGGAGAAAACTCCACTCTACCAAGCACACTCAATGTATTAATAAAAAACAATAAAATGGTTAGAATGCATTACATATCTATTTTCTCTCAATAGGAGTTTTCAATAACATAATAATTCTAAAGAAATAATGGCAACACAACTATAAGTTAAAAAAAAAAATTCGCACACATTATTTTCCTCCTGACCCTAGCACTCAATAAATAGGCATAACAAAACCACAAACTATTTACGGTTTTCCATTCTACATACTGGAAACCACCAAAAATTTACTAGCCAATAGTTGTTGCTTACCATTTTTCATCTGCTAGTGATATGCATTTATTCCTTGCCACTACTCAACATGTATTACTTGCCACTGCTCAACATTTATTTTCTGCTACAACTCAACAATCATTACCTTCTTTTCTACAAGACATCAAGTTATATGACACACATGCCCCAATACATTTGCAAGTACTACGAGTGGAAATTTTTTGGATGGTCTAAGTTAAGTTTGTGAGTGCCACATTAGAGGAAATTTCAACTCAAAATGGGCCTTTCAACCCTAATTCAAATTCCATGTCATCATGTGTTAGCTAATGAAATTTCTTTAAATTTGAAATACCGCATAGGTCTAAAAAAAAAATTTAATATAAATTTGGGGATAGGTATCATAAAAAACCTGCTTTTTTTTTGTTCATATTTTTGACATATCTCCATGTGTTTCTACTCACATTTCGATCGAGAGAGCTCGTTGGATGCGGAATTAAATTCCGCATCCAACGAGTACCCACTCTGCATACTTTTGATGGACCTTGCTACCCCAAAAACAAGAAATACCTGAAAAAACATGATGATGATGTCTGCATACTTTTGACAGACCCCGCTACCCCAAAAACAAGAAATACCTAAAAAAATGTGATGATGACATCATCATCACTTTTTTTAGGTATTTCTTGTTTTTGGGGTAGCGATATCCATCAAAAGTATGCAGAGTGGGCACTTGTTGGATGTGGAATTTAATTCCGCATCCAACGAGCTCCGTTGATCGAAATTTGAGTGAAAACACAGGGAGATATGTCAAAAATACGAACCAAATAAGTAGTTTTTTTCTTTTCTTCCTCCAAAATTAATAAATATTAATTTATTATTTTAACTATTATTTTATTATTTTCCTTAGAAGGCCCATTTTGAGTTGAAATTTCCTCTAATGTGACAAAAGTGGTTTTCAAATTGTGACACACACAAATGGCAAGCTTGTGGTTGCAAGTTTTGATGCACTCCAAATTCCAAGGGTTTGTTGAAGTGGTCATGATCCAAACATGAGAACTCTTCCCCAAAATTTGGGTAGATCATAGGTTTGACTCTCTTGATCACCTTGGATTTAGGCTCTATAATCAAGGATGATGGTTTACCATGTTTACCATCTATGAATCATGGAGAAGTACTTGGAGGGTTCTCTATAAGTTTGTTCATTAGAAAATCGTTGATGCACTTCTAAATATCATTAATTGTGGTTGTGGTTGTTAATGTGCACAACAATGAACATACATGGGAATGGGGAAGGTCATATAATGCTCTAATGTTGTAGATTCAATTTGGTTGTTCATTAGGAATCTAGGAATAATGTTACAGCTGATTTTACCACACATGGTGGATCACACTTTTATGGCCTTCCCTGTCCCTCTGCAGACTCTTTAGACCCCATGGAACATTTTTGTACCTTTGATGTTTCCAAGATCATCCATAAAAACATGCAATAATTTCCATACGCGACTTTTAATCCCTTTCTCGCGTATATACGCAGATTTGACCCTTAAACCTGCGTACATCGGGATGTGTGTAAAAGGCCAAATTATTTTGGAGTTTTCCTTGATGTGGATCCGAATCACTTGTCTCTTGGCCTTCCATATGCCTTGAGATCACTCAGATTCGACCTTCCATTACCCCATTGAATATCTATATAAGGAACCCTTTGGATACATTGAAGAAGGGGGGAATTGAAGAGCAAGAAAACTATAGTCCATTGTTGCTGGAGCTTATACTTGAGTCTGCATCCCTTTGTCCCTTGGAGCACTTTGTGTTCTTCCCAAGCTTGCATTTTTCTTATGAGCTTGCTATTGAGAGATGGAGGATTGAAGTGGTGGAGGCCCAAGTGGGGGACTTAGTTTCTCCGATTCGCAGACGTGCTGATAGAGGTTGTCACTATTGTAATCTCTATTTTATATCAATAGAAATATCTTTTCCTGTCTAATAATGTGTATTTAAATGAGTATTTGATCCATGGATGCTTTTAAATGCTTATATGTTATTGATTATATAAGCTAGAGTAGGTCTAACACAATTATATATAGCATGCTTGTCTTGTTTGCTGAATGTTGAGGAAGCAAATTGCCAATACAAGCGGGAGTGGAAAAGCTCAATGGGGATCTACATCAACCGTCCAAAATAAGGTATGAATCGAGATCCTTTAGTGTTAGATGTTTGGTTTCTCTTGCATATAGGAAAGGATTGATTTCTGGAGTTAATCTGTCTATTGTGGTACCCCAAGCCATAGGAATTTCTCTCAGTAATAGAATTGGTGACTCCGCTGGGGAGTTCCTAGTCAATTTTCCTTTGGGGGTTTTTATCGGCATTCAATGTTATTGAATTGCTCTAATTTCTCTGTTTCTAAGTCGAGTATGGGGGCATGTTTTCCTGGTAGTGTTTAATAGGATTCAATTTTGTCTCAGCTTATTTGTTTTTCTTCATTTTTATCTCTTTTTCTTCCTGTACGTGAGTTTTTTCCTCACAGTCTCGTGTACACACGGTTTTGACTGAGATATCCACGTATATACATGGGTTTTCTGCATACAGTCACGTATGCCCTAAGTTTTTCCTTTTAGAGGAAGATTGAGTGTTGCTGGGTGAGTTTGGATGATTACTGAGTCTCCTTAGATGCTTCTAGAGTCTGTATACACCTCTGTTTTTGACGAGAGACGCCTTTTAGGGTAAATTGTTTTTAAGAATGTTCTTGTCATTGCATTTTTGATTTTTTGTTTTGGGAATAATGCATTAGGTCTATTTTACCTTAGTGCTTTGCTTGGGTGCTGTTTGATAGTGCTTGCAGAGTCTGGGGGTGGTAGAGTCATTCTTTTTCTTTATTATCTCGTTTTTATTCAAAAAATCCAAAAATATTTGCTTCTTTGCATCATTATTCATCATTGCACTTTGCATTTTGCATGGTACTTGAACTAGGTTTGCTTAGAGAAGTATTAGTCAGTCTTTCATATAGGAATGATTTCATTTGTCATTTGAAGAAAATTTTGCATTTCACGTAGTAGCATGCCCTATTTTTCATTCGACACAATGCATTTGCATTGATTGTTAGGTGTGCATTTTACTTCATGTTGCGTCATAACACCATTGGTTGCACGATCATCTACCTTTTTCAGTAATAAGCCAAGTAAAATCAACGCTTAATTAAAATGGATTGCACTATTTTCTTTTATAGGGTACACCAACAAGATTAGGTTTTAGGATCTTGGAATAGTTCATTGTGAGTAAATTCTCCAAGATCACTAAACAAAACATGTATGTGTCTGTCCAGGTGAGAGTGTGAAATTCCTTGGTATAATTAGTGTTTCTCAGGATCCTCCTCTTACAAGGGAGTTAAGCACAAGGCAGTGTGAGCGGTTATTGATTGGGATGACCCCTAGTCATAACTGAGTAGCACCGGAGATATTTCCAGGATTGTATTCATATCTGGGGGCTCTTTCGAGAGTTTTGGGCTTTGCTACCCTGCCCATATGGTCAATCCTGCCTGCGGTTGTCCGCCTGAGCATTGATTATATTGAGGTGACCTTAGTGGCCTTACCTAGGTTATCGAGGGGGTACTTTGTAGGGGTTATTCTACAGGTGTCCCAACCAGGTTGGGGTCGGATAGCACATTCGCTATATGTGTTGAAGCTGAGGGCCACAATAATTGGTTACAAACCTCTGCTTGTTGTGTATGGGAGTCTCAATCCTCTCCTAGGCGAGATATACCTGCTTCATTCAGGAGCTCACATATCCTACCCTTTTTTGCTTGTGATTGGCTTTAGATTATATAGGTGTATGATCTGTTCACGCTAGCTTGCTTAGGGTTTGCGTAATTAGAAGAGTCTTTTCCATTTTTGAGTCATTGTGGATTTGGGTGCGGTGCTTCGCCGTTCTCGTCGTTTAGCATGACTTCCGCCTTCCACATCTCCTCTTCCTTTGGGAGAGAGAAATAGATTATTCGGGTGGACTACTTCTCACATTGATTCACACACAATGGGAGATCATGAAAATGAAATTCCTGAGATGTCCTCTCCACGTCAAGATGTTGGGGAGGAAGATCCTATTCCTGTATATGATCCTTCACCTGATATACCTACACACTCCGAGTATGATCCCTCTTTCACAGGTCGCCGGTATTGGTTTCTAGGTGATGAGACTCATCATGAACCTGCGAGCACTAGTTATGTTAGTTATGGCATGTCTGGTATCCCTGCACATGATTCGGGACAGCATGCCGAGTCAGAATTTGAACCTAGCACTACGCTTGGGGGCATTCCCATTCCTTTCCATGCAGAGTGATTTGGGAGCATGAGTCACATTGCATGCTCCATCTCAGTGGTGGAGGCTACATCACACGTTCATCCTAGACCTAGTGTTAGTAGTCCTATTCGGATACCAGAACCAAGACAAGTGACTATAGGGAATACCACTTACATCGTTTCACATGTCCCTTCGTCCTCTATTCCTAGTTCTTCGAATGCTATTCCTCCCCCTCATTCACATGGTCCTTCGGGTTGGAATGTTTCTACTAGTCATGTTTGTACTAATTCTACTCACATAATTGTGTCTCAAAGTTAAGTACCTCCTATTGTCTCGGGAGGTCATATTCCTACTTCTGGAATGTCTTCTGGTCTATCGCAGGGAGTTATCCATATTCCTACTTATGGAATTTCTCATAGGACATCTTATGGAGCCTCTCATGGACAATATTATGGACCACAGTATGGATAGAGTTATTCACCGTATGGGTACAGGTATCAACAACCCGCTTACTCCCTGAATTATGGCTTTGTAGCTCCACATAGTCAAGGTACACCACATTATGGTGCTTCCATGCCACCCTATATGGGTGAAATGGGAGGAGGGTACTACGACCATGGCCATGGTGGTTACGATAATTAGTCTTATGTGAACCAAAACTATCAGGGATCATGGCATCGACCTGCTCAACCTAGGCTCCCTTTCCTCGCAAAGTTAAATTTACCTGACTTGTCGAGACTAACAAATGATCCGGTATCTCATGACTCGGCTTGGCCGGGTGTCCCTAACAAGATTCCCTAGGAAATTCCCAAATTCGAGGGAAAACCAGGAGAATATCCTAGTGAACATGTTACGACATTTCACCTTTGGTGCTCTTCTAATTCCTTACATGATGATTCAATCCATTTAAGGCTGTTTCAACGCACCCTTACCGATCCTGCAGTGAAATGGTACATAGAGTTACCTAGAGGGGCATTCGTTTTGTTCGATGACCTAGCTATGAATTTTTTTAGTCACTTCCAGCTACCAGTGCATTACAAAGTTGGTACATAAATCTTGTCGACATTTTGGCAAGACAAAGCCACGCATATCTCGGACCATATCCAAGAGTGGCGTAGATGGAAGAGATTGATTAAAGCCTTCATACTGCTAGAGTTTCTCCTCGAGTGGTTCCTTAAATCGTTACTGCCTTATATAGCAAAGGATGTTTCTACGTTCAGAGTTCCGAATGAGGAACAAGCCATTTTTAGGGCACAGGAATTGGATTTGATTTCTACTCAATCCGAATTATTATATGATATTATTCCTAACTCTCCGCGTTCTAGTTTTGACCCTAAGGTCAAACCTGGACCACATATTGATGGCATTGTTGGTTGTACGAGTACCAAACCTGTGGATTAATTTGTGCAACAGGTGAGTCAATTGTCTATCAACCAATCTACCTCGGGACAAGCCACGGTTTCATCTCAACCCACCCAAACGACGAATGTGCTTTCGGTGCACTCGTCGGACTAGAAGGGTGACCAACAACCTGGAAGGAATAAGAAAAAGGGTAAAAACAATCATAAGGGTGGGAGTAGGAATGCAAATGCCAATTTTAATGACAAGAATTCCTGCAATGCCGGGGGGGACAAGCAGTCTAAATGTAAGGTTAAGTTTCCTTGCAAGTTGTGTAAGGATGACCACCTCACTCACTTGTGCCCTCGTATGGAGGATGCCTCGAGGTTCATAGCACAAGGCCCAGCTGTGCTGACTAACCCTTTACCTCATAATCAAAACATGAACTCAAGGACCTATGATCAGTCTGGTGGAGATCAAGATCCACCGAAAGCTAGTAGTGGTCATGGTTGCATCAACATGGTGCGTACTACTAAGGTTGTGACTCGTGCAAAGGACTATGGTTCGTCACAACCAAACCTTGGGAAAGAACCTCCTCCTACCAAGAGTCCTTTGTGTATTTAAAATCCTATGGATAAACCTAAGAGTGTACCTCGCATTCCTAAGGGAGCCTTAAAGCGTTCGGGGCACGATCCTAATGCCCGAGCTGCCTAGAACTATTGTCGAGGATTTGGGCCACACTCCTTGTGTGATGTCTATGCTTGAAGTTATTTAGAGTTTTCCATCGCAAAGGAAGGAATTTCTTTTTGCTCTTGGTGTTAACAATGATAAATCTTCCTGCATCATCAAATTTGAAACCGCGGGACTACAGCCTCACTTGCCTTACTATGTGTCTCTTTTGATTCATGTAGAATGTCTTAACATTACCGTCAAATGCACTGTGATTGACGAAGGCGCTGCTGCTTCCGTGATGTCTTTGTCATGTTGGAAGGGTTTGGGTTCCCCCAAGCTGTCTAAATTTGCTACCATGTTGACTTCCTTTGATGGTAGATCATTTCCACCGCACAGGATTCTTCCTTCTCTTAAGGTCCGTTTGAGAGGGAAGACTGTTGCAATCGAGGTCGAAGTGGTTGATGCGCCCCTTGATTACAATCCATTACTGGGTAGGAATTGGATGTGTAGTATGCAAGCTATAGCTTCTTCTCTATTTTGATTTGTATGCTTTCCATTTAATGGGAAGATTGTTACGATTGATCAGACATCATTCAATAATCCAAGTGTTCCTGCATCGTCGGGAGCTTCCATCCCAATTATCGATCATTCTCAGCCGGCAACTGGGAGTGTGGGTGTTGGCATGTGTTGGGAGTGTGGGAGTTGTCCTACACCCATTCTTATGATCGAGTCTAGTTTCTGTGGGGCTTTGTCTTCATTGAATTCTGTGTTTTTTTGCACTACCCATATGGAAGATCCATGGATTATTACTTCACCGAATCCTTCGAATAAGACTATCGAAATGGAGGTGCTGTTTCCTGCAACAATGATAGCATATCAAGAAAATATTAAATGTGTTGTAGAGCCTAGTCCTTCCTCTTCGCGAACGAAGGAGGAGGACCCGTATGTGCTTCCTGCATGGGCAGTTGAGTCCTCTCATGCACATGATTTCCTTGATAGTGTTTTTCCATCAGATGAATCTATTATTGAGGCCATGTCTGGGGTTGAGCCATCTTGGGAATAGTTACATCATAGATCTTATTTTCTTCCTGAGCTTGACCATTTGGAGTGTGAGGACTTCAGGGAGATTCTTAGTGAGAGAATTGGTAGTCCCATGGTTCCATTCATCTCTCCTGGTCCGATGGCTGATGGAAACATGGCAAACATATCTCCTACCATCCCTATCAATATCTCTCGCGATCTTGGCAAGATTGAGAATGTCTATATTGGGGAAGAATGTTCCCATGCTGAGATTCAGGAGTATACCGAGCTGTTCAAAGAGTTTCGTGATATATTTGCTTGGTCATATGAGGAAATGCCAGGTATCGACCCTCGTATTGTCGAACATGAAATCAAGACCTACCCAGGTGTGAAGCCTGTTCGACAACATTTGTGTGTGGTGAATCCTAGAAAAGCACCCGCGATTAAGGCTGAGATAGAAAAGCTGTTAAATGCCGGTTTTATCTATCCCATTCCCTTGACGGAGTGGGTTTAAAACCCCATTTTGGTTGATAAGAGGCAGGGAGCGATCTGTATATGCACTGATTTCCGTGACTTGATTCGTGCCTGTCTTAAGGATAATTTTCCCACACCATTTATTGATCAAATTTTGGATGAGTGTGCAGGAAGTGAGGTATTTTCCTTTATGGAAGGCTTTTTTAGATACAATTAGATCCAGATCAAACCCAAGGACCAACATAAAACTGCATTTATTTGTCCTTGGGGTACATTTGCATATCGAAAGATGCCTTTCGGTCTTAAAAACGTCGGAGCCACATTTCAGCAGGCTATGACCATGATCTTCCATGATCTCAAATCAATTATTGAAGTCTTTTTGGATGACCTTGCTGCTCATTCTCGTCTGAGAGTGCATCTTTCCTACCATTTGAGATTAGTATTCGAAAGGTGCCACCACTATCAGGTTAGGTTAAATCCTCATAAGTGCATCTTTTGCGTGAAGTCTGGTTGCTTGTTAGGATTCAATGCCTCCAAGGAGGGTATACAAGTCGATCCCTTAAAGGTTGAGGCAATACTTCAATTGTCTCCCCTGAGAAACATTAGACATCCTCAATGTTTGCAAGGCATGGAAAATTTCTTGCGAAGATTTGTGGTTAACTTTGCCAATTTGACTAAAGGATTTATGCATCTTTTGAACAAGGACACTACCTTTTGCTGAGATGAGCAGGCCTAGGAGTCCTTTGATGCACTTAAATGAGCCTTAGCATCAGCCCCCGTGATTAGTCCACCCAACTATATCCGTGAGTTTTTGCTTTCTGTGGCCGCATCCATGGAGACGATTGGTATGGTTTTGGTTCAGGAGGATGAGGAGCTCCATGAGCAAGTCGTATATTATTTGAGGTGAAACCTTGTAGATGCAGAGATCCATTATTCCCATGTGGAGAAACTTTCCTTAGCTACTGTTCATGCGGTTCAGAGATTGAGGCACTACTTTCTCCTTCGCTAGACCTTGGTGGTAGCCCATGTCAATCCATTTCAGTTCGTTCTCACTAGAAGGATGATCGAGGAAAGTATAATAAGTGGATTTTCATCTTGCAAGAATTTGATCTCGAGTTTATTTCGGCAAAATAAAAAAAATCGTTGATTTTTGCGGAGCTTATATCTGATTTCCCAAGCGAGGAGGAGGAGGAAGTTTGTGAAGATACATTTGTCAATGAGCACATTTTCCTGATCTCAACTTTGGATCCATGGTATGGGGATATCATCATATATTTACAAACATTGAAGGTCCCTCCTCACCTCTCATGGGATGAACGACAACGGTTACGTCACATATCCAAGAACTACCTTATAGTGGATAACACACTATACTGCCATGGGGTAGATTCCATTTTACGTCGTTGTTTAACTCATGAGGGAGGCTGAGATTGTGCTGAATGATTTCCATGGAGGGGCGTGTGGTGGTCATTTATCTGGGCTTTCTACAGCCCAAAAAATCTTGAGAGTGGGTTATTTCTGGCCATTGATATTTAAAAATTGTGTCAATGCGGTCAAGAAGTGCCACCCTTGCCAAATTTTTGTACGTAATATGCACTCACATCTTGCCCCGTCACATCCGATTATCACCGTCAGTCCCTTCACTAAGTGGGGGATTGACTTCATGGATTGCAACCAAGCTTCAGCTGGGGGACATCATCATATTATAGTGGATGTTGACTATTTCATGAAATGGGTTGAGGCTATGCCCACGGTTAAATCCGATGGTGAGACAGACATGCATTTCGTATTCAACCAGATCATTACTTAGTTCAGTATTTCAAAGGATCTTGTCACTGACCATGGTAGGCACTTTCAGAATCAAATGATGGAAGAGTTGGCCTTGAAGTTAGGGTATAAGTAGAAGCATTCCTCTTCTTAATATCCTCAAGCGAATGGACAGGTTGAAGCAGTGAACAAATCACTTAAGTCCATTCTCCAACAAACCATCGCACAAAGCAAGACCAATTGGTATATCATGTTATATCCTACTTTGTGGGCTTATAGAACTACGGTTAATGCTGCCACCAATTTTTCTCCATATCAGATTGTACATGGAGTGGAGTCTGTCTTGCCAGTTGAATGTGAAATCCCTTCATTGAAGCTAGCCATAGATCTTTTACCAGACACTTCCCCATTGGAGGAATGTTTGGTCCACTTAGAGAATCTTTATGAGCAACGCTGAGATGCCTTAGTGGCTCTAGAAGTAAATAAGCATCACATTAAGGTCCAGTATGATAAATCTGTCTGTTCGAGGAGGTTTAGTGAAGGAGATTTGGTCCTTTTGTGGGATCAAGCTAAAGAACCCTTAGGGGTAGGAAAATTTAATCCCATGTGGCATGGTCCTTACATTGCCAAATGTGTGTTAGATAAGGGTGCCTATGAACTAGTACATTACGAGGGGACAGCCTTGGCGGAGCCTAGAAATGGGCTCTATCTTAAAAAGTACTATGCATGATCTTCATCCAGGGCTGATTGTTGTATATTATTGTATAGTTTTTTTTTGCATAGTTAGGTTTTCTTATGGTGATCGGGTTTGTTGATTAGCTTTCATTTCTTATGGAAGATGTCGATGGAGTCTTCCATTTACATAGGATTCACTGATGGTGCTAGCCACCACACTCAACACTCAGCCTCTGTTGCTTGGGTTATTTATACTCCTATGGGCCAGGTATTGTCTTCAGGAGGCGTATGTTTACGGCCTTCTTCAAACAATATTATTGAGTATAGTGGCATTATCGAGTTATTACGAGATGCCATTTCACATGGTGTTCTCTCTCTTGAGGTATGTCTTGATTCACATTTAGTAGTGTCACATCTTAATGGCTTGTACCATGTTAGGGATCCAACATTATTACAAATATTCTTACGTGTGAGATTGTTAGAACGACAATTTAACAACATAACAGACATACATGTTCCAAGAATTTATAATCAAGTTGCTGACTCATATGCTAACTATGTGTTAGATTGGAATTTGTTTCACAGACCATAAGCTCATCACAAACATACATTTTTACACGTGTAAATAAATAAAATAGATCATCATAAAAAAATTTCATTAAACATCCAAAAAGTGACGTCATAATACATAAGTGTCATAATACAAAAATGGGGCTTCTGAGCCATAAAATATAATACACAGTAGTACAAAAATGTGTCACTCCTAGGTATCTAAACCTGGGGAGGAGGAGGGGGGTTCTAATCATGGAAATTCACCATGACTCAGCTAGCCGTCAAAACAACTGCACCCATGCTCGTGGTACACCTACCACCTGACGTTGCATGGCCTCAGGCAAGTCCTCAACTTGCTCCATGGGTACTCTATGTGTCAGCCACACAAATTTTGTGTGGATGCTTTGGAGCGACCGATCCGCATTCACACCCATGATATCATCTCCTCTTCCCCTCCGTCTATGATGAGGGAAAGCGTTAGGCCACCGTGGTCCTACATCTGCATACATCACACAAAAACATGTCTTTTGGTTCTATATATCAAAAAGCACAAAAAATTAAATAATTCAAAAAAATTTAAAAAGAGGGTTGGGATTCATTACCAATGTCACCATATGCTACTCCTAGTGGTAGGGGCATGTCAGGATCTCCCCGAAAATCTATCCCCGCATAGGGATAATCATGGATGGAAACTATCTACCGCCACCGCCATGGAAAGAAATCAGCTAGGTAGGGGTTAGACACCCTACCTCCACCCAGTCTACACATTGCATCTTCCCAACGTCGTTGGGCTAGATATCGAACCTCGTGAGGAGGAACGTCAACTCTAGGGCTTAGCCCCAGAACATGCTCGAAGAAGAACGTGCTCAGTATACTATCGAAACCGAAGTTTTGTAGCCCATCTTGCAGTCATTGAGCTGCTGCTTCATGTTAATTAACAACGTAGTACTCCAATCATAAACTGTGGGTCTCATGCACTCCACTACATAGAATATCACTGGCCGTGAGGCCTGGTGGAGTGAGGCTAGCCCTGCTATCCCGCCGAGTGCTAGTAGTATGGCCTTCAGGCCTAGTACCTGTATGGAGTTTGTCGGGATTTGACTCCCAACCTTTTCTGTGTCCAGAAAATAGTATACCACTATGTACTCATCTATAGTGAGGCCACCTCCAGGCCCGTGAGAACGTAGGTTCACCACCTCTCCCCGTCAGGACAATCCTGTAATGAAGTATATGTCCTCCACCTCGATCGCGAGGGACATCTCGTCAATCTGAAAGGACTCTGAGTCAGGATCCCAGTAGTCTACTAGCATTTACAATAGTCTTGGTTTGGCCCTAAGGCTTCCAAGACACCAAAAATTATATATCCCACATGCATGTAGAGCTTATTGAGCCATTAGATCGCCCCGTACAGCTTCTTCTACATCCCCGTGTTCTCTCTCCCTCCATTCTAGAGCCATCCTACACATTTAAATTAAGTTTTGGTCATCATTTGTCTTAAAAAACCATAAGCACACCCGCATATGCGACTTTTGAAAAACAACCACGTATGTACACAAGTTTGGGCCATTTTTCCACATATAGCTAGCCCTATACACGAAAAAATCCCCGATTTTCGCATGGGCCTAATCGACCATCTTAGAACGACCTAGAAATTGATTTTTACCATGGAAATTAGAAAAATTTACATGCAAATGGAAGAGCATGGCATGGGAAGTTACCTGGAAAAAACGGTGTCGGATTTCGTCTCCCGGAATTCACGTTTGAAGTTTTGAGCTCAATTGGGTAAAAATTTCAAATGATATATAATTTTTGAATTTTTTTACTATTTATAGAAAAATTTTCAAATTTTTGAAAATTTTTACCCCCTTTCTATAGTTTTGAACCGTTTTTACCCTTTTGGACCATTTTTGACTAATGTGATGATGTAGGAGACCGTTTTGAGCATCGTTTTGACCATTGTTTTGACCCATTCGTGCCGATTTCAGGTATGATGTTTAAACTGGCATATAGGTTAGATTTCACCTCCGTTTGCATTTTGCATGACCTTATGACCATTTCATTATAACCTTAGGTACGAACCCATTCTATCCTATCACGGAACATTCTTTATGTTATAGAAGTGACATCATCTGAATGGTAGATCTTGACCTTACATGGGTACCCTAGTTAGCTCCTTGTTTGCATTTTGGTACCCATGCCAACAGTTTGTCCTCTAGGGTGTGGGAGTCCGTTGTATAGTATCACCATGTCATTTCGTAAGAGCCTCATACTCCTCTTGATCTTTTTGTTGGCTTGTTTCCCCAAGACTCCCTTATGTCAAGTTGTAATTGCATTATCATGAGCTTTTCCTGCCTCATTGAGCCTTATGTCATCTTCCCTAACTTTGAGTATCAGCCATATAGCCCGAGCTTATCTCATGTCTAGCCACGCAAAGCCATTTTATATATCCTTTGCAGCTTGATTCCCATTTTTTACCGAGAGGGTACTTTCCCTCGAGTGTCGCTATCTTACACATATGTCCTTGCATTGAGCATAGGTATGTTCTGCTGCTTGGAACTAGTTTGTTTGTACCTTGACACTAGTCTCCTCCTAGTCTGTAACTATAAAGTGATTTTATTCTTTTTCAAGATTTTCAAATATTTGAAAAAGTACAAAAAAAATAAAAAAACCAAAAAGCTGAACAAGAAAAGATGTTATCTTTGGCAATAGTCAAGTCATGTCGCCTTCGAACAGAGTACTGTATATCACATCCTTTGGTTGGGTTAGTATTTTGACTTTAGGAGATGTACTCATTTATCTAAGTTTATCTCCACCGACTAGTTAAGATTCCCGTCCATATGGAGCCTCTGTTGATGCCTCTTGTGTCACAGAGATGTCCCAGTTTTGTATATCGAGTCTATGCTGCCTACATTCAGTCACCATTCACCTTTCTACTCTTGTTCAAAGGAAGTTGAAACCTGAGTCAACCATTCCTCAGTTATCTTGAATTTGCATGTCGGCCATTTTCGGTACAGTTACTAGTTCATGCACATTATGATCGAGTCCTTCCACATTATGCAACTTTACTGAGTACCTCATGTTGGATGATGGGGGATGCCTTAATTCCCTCCTTCTAGTGGATTTCATCCCATCTACTTCAGATCATTTATTCTGGGATAGGAATCTAGAGTTATTTTTTAGTGCCTTGAGACTTGCAGTCATTAGTGGCAGGTTCTCTTGCTATCAACAGTTTTTGGGAATACATCAATGTCCCCTGATCGATGGATCCTCTCAAGTGTTCGACCTCAACACATTTATTCACACTTGTTAGTTTGCACTCTATTACCTTGATTCCCATTTTCATTATTGGTGGGTGATCTCGCGTCTGTTAACGGTATACATCAATGACCGGTAATCAGACGATGGACTACTATGTTCGACCTCGACACCTATATTCACATAGTAGGACATGTACTCGTAGCGGTTTGTGTAGAAGACCTTCCAGATTGGTGGCATCTCTTATATGCTACCTCCTTGGTCGTGCCGGTGTTCATGATATTTCAGCTCTCGTGACTTGATTCTAGTATATGTCAGATGTTTCCAGCAATTATGGAGATCTTGATCCATTATATATCTTCAGCTTTCATGGAGATCATGATCCTTTGTATATATTCATCATGGAGATTCTGATATATCTATATTGTACATGGTGATGACCACACATGTCATATTTTGTATCATGCCTATTCATGGCCATTGTACTCTTATGTATCTGGGACTGCTACATCTACATGCAGTTATGTGCAGAGTTTGATTATTGTATTGTACTGATTGGATGGCTGGTTCTTCCACTGGGTTCTTCATCACTCCACTTTTGGGATGGACTTATAATGTATTTAGGCCATCGTATGACCCCTCTAACCTCACACATTAGGGGGCATATGTTACAGCTGATTTTACCACACATGGTGGATCACACTCTTATGGCCTTCTCTATCCCTCTGGAGACTCTTTAGACCCCATGGACCTTTTTTTTACCTTTTATGTTTCCAAGATCATCCCTAAAAACATGCAATAATTTCCATACACGAATTTTAATCCCTTTATCGTGTATATACGTGGATTCGACCCTTAAACCCGTGTACATCAGGATGTGTGCAAAAGGCCAAATTATTTTGGAGTATTCCTTGATTTGGATATGAATCACTTGTCTCTGGCCTTCCATATGCCTTGAGATCTCTTGGATTCGACCTTCCATTACCCCATTGAAGAGCTATATAAGGAACCCTTTGGATACATTGAAGAAGGGGGGAATTGAAGAGCAAGAAAACTATAGTCCATTGTTGCCGGAGCTTATACTTGAGTCTGCATCCCTTTGTCCCTTGGAGCACTTTGTGTTCTTCCCAAGCTTGCCTTTTTCTTGTGAGCTTGCTATCGAGAGATGGAGGATTGAAGTGGTGGAGGCCCAAGTGGGGGAATCAGTTTCTCCGATTCGCAGACATGCTGACAGAGGTTGTCACTATTGTAATCTCTATTTTATATCAATAGAAATATATTTTCCTGTCCAATAATGTGTATTTAAATGAGTATTTGATCCATGGATTCTTTTAAATGCTTATATGTTATTGATTATATATGCTAGAGTAGGTATAACACAATTATATATAGCATGCTTATCTTGTTTGCTGAATGTTGGGGAAGCAAATTGACAATACAAGCGGAAGTGGAAAAAATCAACGGGGATCTACATCAACCGTCCAGAATAAGGTACGAATTGAGATCCTTTAGTGTTAGATTTTTGGTTTCTCTTGCATATAGGAAAGGATTGATCTCTGGATTTAATCTGTCTGTTGTGGTACCCCAAGCCATAGGAATTTCTCTCCGTAACAAATAGTGTTGTAATTGTTATATAAATGTACAAATATGTTTTTTTGCATGGTATAATGAAGATTGATACTTTACACAATTAATCCTCTAGTTAAAAAAAATCCGTAAAGTTTATCCTTCCTAAAAATAACTTATTTTGTGTTATTTTTTCAATAAAACCCTTGTAATGAAACATTTGGACACTTCCCCCTATTTCGCAGATGGTACTTAGTGTATAACTGTTGATGTTGATTATGGAAACTAACCCAACAAGGAGATCAATACCGGCATGCAACAAATACAACCAACATGAGCGATTGACCTCAAGACCTCTTTCATGAAACTCAAAACACTCAATGACACAAGCTATCCCACTAGGCTATTATCTATGCATGTTACATGATGCGATTTCATTTTATTTCATTGCATATATGTATGTAATGCATGATTTTTAAGAGTAGTAATATACTTCACCATTTGAGTTCCATTGTAAGATTTTGCACCATGCTTGCTTGATATTATTCTACGATGTCCCACTAATATTAAAGTTCGAAAGTGGCTTCTACAATGGGAGGAAATTTATTTTAGGCTTCTTAGCTAACTCATTGCTTCTTCCTTTTATGGTGCATATAGTTTCTAGCGTTCAGGCATCTGTTGTTTTAGTTTCCCATTTCCCGTGTTTCCATTCATCCTCCATTGCTCAGAGAATACCATTTTCTTCATTGCACCATCATTTAGCCAAATAAAATCACTATTGGCCTCATTCTTGAAATTTATTTTGTTTCTTTTGAGTGAAATATTTTATTTATGAATGTCAAATTGATTTCTGGTAATCATTCAAGGATGCTCAACATATTTTGCAACTTTCTCTAACATTACCATCCATAATAAAATATTTACAGATGGACACTCAGAATCTTCCACAAGCAGAAAGTAGTCCTATGAGGCAGTTAGCAATTTTTGAGTCATACACCTTTAGATTTGCTAAGTTTGTTTTAGTTTTAAATGAATTATTGCCAATAGATTATTTGGTATATTTTGTATGAGACTAAACTATAAATATTTGATGCATATGTTTATAAGAAGTTACCATTAAAATAGGATCTAGAGATATTTGGGTCAAATTCTAATCATCCTTTTGATTCTAAATTCTATTTTTGGAAAAATGAACAGTCATCGAATCCTAAGAATATGAATACTTTTGTTATCAAAGTCTATCTATTGTAAAAATGTAAGGATGTATGGGTTCAATTTTTTGGTAGCTAAAGGGTGGTATCATTATTTTCTAAGATATTGTAAAACACTTATGAACTTATTATATGAATGAAATATGAACTCTATGCCTTCTTAAATGTTTTGAATGATTATTATATGAGTTGTAGAATGGTATGCACTACATAGATTAAATTGCAGAACTAGTAATATGAGCGTTGTTTGTATTTACCGCCTGTGATTTATTGTCTGCTCTTTCTAAGTTTTTGTATAACATTGTTCTATCCAAAATCATTTATGAATGCATTAAATATAAATAAAATTTTTATTCCTTTGATGTATTTCTTTTCAGTCTTATGGTTACAATTCTTGACACTTCCAATTCATAGTTCAGCCTTGATTGACAGTTCTTCATGTACTTTACGCTATTTTAGTTATATGCAGACCTTCCTTAGCCCAATCTTCAACCATCCATTGGAAACCAACCTTATGTATTGAAATTCCTTTTCCTAAGTGCCCCATATTTTCCCTGTAGCAGTATAGTGCAGACCTTAGGGATAACATTTTATGGCATCTTTGTTGGGGAACGAAGAGACGGAGTTATTTTTCCTTGGGTGTTAAATCATGTTTAGATTTGTTTTGTCAGTGAAAAAATCCAGGCATTTTGTGACTACACTTTTCACGTTGTAAATTTAGTATATAAGTCTTGCTTGGAAAATACTGGAACACGAGGGAATCCATGTCTCCTCTGATTCCAGCTCAATTTGATCTTGAGGATACTATCAAAGAATCTCGATCTCTTCAGAGATATGCATCTACATATGTAAGTACATCATATGTATTTACTTCAATCGTTAAGAGTGATTTTGGTTCTTCTATAGAGAAGGTATTACCTACATCTAAGAGGGAAGAAAATCAAAGTTAGCTCCATCAATTACCTTTCCTGAATTTGAATCTTTTCAGCTCCAAGAAGAAACTAAGTTCAAAGTTGAATCATTATAAATTCCAGTGTTTCCTGATCCTGAAACTATTTTAACCCAAGATAAAACCTTAATTAAATCAATCTCTTCTAGACATGTAGGTTTTCAAAAGTCTCCTGAATCTGAAATTTTACAAGAATTTACTCCTTCATCACATATTTTCCATTCTCCTTATCAAAGGATTGAAGAGGAGGATGCTTTTCTTGATACACCCCTCATATTTTGGCCCAAACTATCTGAAAAATGATTAAACATTAACTTTTAACTTCTCCATTAACAACTTCTCAATATATTCCTTCCAGAGAAGGTACATATGAATTTAAGACCTTTAATAATCCTTTCATTGTAGAAGTGTTTTTGGAAGAAATTGTTAAAACTCCTGAGATAAAGATTCCTAGTCCTCATATTTCCATCCCCAATTTAAAGTATACATTCTGCTTCTATTATTGTTTCACAACCCGCTTTCCCTGCTAAGGTTAAAGTACTAACAATGGATGATTAACCTCCAATCAGAATGGAGTCCATTGTGGCTGCTAGGTATGCACCTTAAATATTTCCACAACCACTTAATTCTCTACTTGGTGGGGATTACCAAAAATACCTTCATAGATTTAATGGGCAAGGAGAAACCACTACTGAAGAACATTGGAATGCTTATCTATGTTATGCAAACAATCAAAATGTTGATAATCATGATATTTATATGAGGGTATTTGTACAGAGTTTAGATGGGGAAGTAAGGAAGTGGTTCTGGTAGTTACCTACCGGTTCAATTGATGGAATCGATGCACTAGAGGAAGTTTTTCTTAGACAATGGGGTGACAGAAAAGATTACATGTATTACATTACAAAGTTTGGGGCTCTCAAAAGAAATACTGATGAATATGTGGCTGATTTTAGTAAAATATTAAATAAAATGTATGCCAAGATTCATACTGAAAACAAGCCTACAGAGACTTCTCCAAAACTTACATATTTTAATGCATTTTAGGAATATTTATCCATTTTGCTTAGAGAAATAAGAGTTGTTACCCATGTAAATATGCAGGAAGATTCTTTAGTATATTCAAATTGTAAGGATACTAATAGTCTTAGAGTTAAGCCTCAATATCATGATACTGATAGAAAAAACAAAACAAATAAGTTGAGTCTTCAAATTCTAGATTTAAGTCTAAGGATCATAAAATTGATGATATGAAAAATATGATAAAAGACTTAAGTAACAACTTGACCAAACTAGAAGTTGATAATAAAAATTAAAAAAGACCCACTCTAGAGGTTTCTAACAGAAATCCAAACCAATTTCGTAGACCTTTTAATCCACAGTTCCTTCGAAGAGATAATAGAGAAAAAGAAGATAAAAAATATAGTCTCCTCTGCAAAATGTTATAGATGAACAAGCTGGTGAAATGGATGAGGAAGAGTATGAAGGCTTGGACCCGTAAGTTCAATTGTTGGATTAAAATTAGCCAATGATCTATCTTATGTAATAAGAATATGAGCAATATATGTTATCAACACATTTTATGGATAGCTCTGCAAATGTGGTTCAGTTAAATCGGATAAAGAAGTATGATCTAAGATCCATATAGAAATAAGGTTCACATATTCCTTGGAATAAATTTGTAACAGTGGAAAAACAAATGCCAGTGAAGGAGACAGAGAAAAAGCAATATCAGTCAGGGAATAGAGGTAAGATTGTTGAAGTTAAAGATGTTGAAAATGTTCATGTTTCCCTTAATCTAGAACAAGAAATTGAAAAAATTAAAGTTCTTGTTCCTATCACTGAACTTGTGAAGAATACTCATTTTAAAGAAACTATTTTGAAAGTTTTACATCCTTTTTTTCATTTACCTACCACTGATATAGTGAATCTTCAGGATGAGAACCCAACGATTGTTTTTGGCCCACATTTAGATGAAAAAGTTGGTTTACCTCCTCCTTTCTACATTACTTTGCTAGTTCATGATAAAATGTTGCATAATTTCCTTCTTGATTCCTATGCTTCCCATAACCTTATGCCAAAGGCAGTAATGGAAGCCATAGAATTAAATATCACTAAACCCTTCCATGATTTTTATGCCTTGGATTCAAGGGTTGTCAAGTGCATTGGCATTATAAAAGATTTGGTTGTTAGCTTGGCTTAACTTCCAATGAAGAGCATCTTGATGGATGTAGTTATAGTTGACGTTCCTCCCAAATATAGAATGTTATTATCTTGATCATGCACTACTAAAATTGGAGGAACTTTACATATGGACTACTCCTATGCCACGGTACCAGTATTTAGTGGAGAGACAAGGAATTTGTATAGGGAAACATGGCTAGAATATCTAGTAAGTGATCATTAGAATCCTTCCAATCACCATCTATATGTTTCCCAAGAAAGTATTGATTCATGTGTTTTACATTTTGATGATCAAATGTCTGCTTCAATACAGGTTGAAAAAGAGGTACATAAATACTCATCTACAGAAAATGAGAATAAAATTTGGAGACTGTACTTTGATGGTGTTTAATTCAAATAAGGTTTAGGAATAGGTATTATGTTAATTTCTCTTGTAGGTGTAGTGATTCTCATGTATAACCTTGAATTTTAAGTCACAAATAATATAGTTGAATATGAGGCACTAGTCTTGGGTTTGAGGGAATCCAAAAATACAAAGATTCAAGAATTAGCAATGTTTGGGGATTCTGAGTTGATAATTCAACAAGTCAAGAATATTTATCAAGTCAAACAAAATAGGCTTAAAATTTACTGTATTGAGGTTTGGGATTTAGTTGATAATTATTTCTTGGATTTCAATATTACCTATGTTCCTAGGAACTATAATCAAACAATAGATTCACTAGCTCTGGCTGCCAGTTGTTTCAAAGTGCCCACTCAGCAGCATCTTAGATATGTTGTGGAAGTTAGAAATAGGCTTGTCATACCAAATAATGTTAAAAGTTTGCAAGTGTTTGAAGATGATGCAGAAATTGACAGGTTCCTCTAATCAATTGGTGATTTTTATGGGTCCCTAATTGATGAAGAAGGAGATATTGAAGAATTGCAGAATTCAAATGTGTCCAATTCAATTGTTGGACATGATATAATTGAGTTGAAAAGTAATTTCTTACCTAAAGGTCGAGTTCCTCTTGAAATGCTTTTCAATAATCATGATACTCTACATAATCCATTAGCTCAACCTATACAAGATAATATTGTTGATCCAGATTTATGTGAGAAAGAAATGAAAGAGAATATATATATTCAAATGAACAGATATATATATGGCGATCAAAACAGTAATAAAGTGAACTCAAATTCTATTAAATGAATGAAATAGAACAAACTGTAAAACAAAAGTAGCTAGAATGGTGGTAGCTGTATCTCTGAGAAGAGATGTGGAGGCTACACTCACTCCTGACAAGCTGAATCCAAAATGAGGCCAAAGGGGCCTATTTATAATAAGAATGAGGTGAGAACCCCAAAATTCCAAAATGTAACCATAGAAGATGAACCGTCATAAAGTTTGCGGCCCCAAGGTGGTAAGTTGAACAATCAACTTCCCGGGGTCATAACTTTTGCATACGATATCCGATTTGGGCATTTGATAGCTCGTTGGAAAGGTCTATCTAAGATTTACAACTTTTGATTGTACAACTACATGTTGATGGCAAACATTTGGCCCCAAATCTCCAAAAAACATCGTTTAGGGCCTCAAAATGGCCCTGAAAGTTTAGGACTCGAAAAATTGCAGAAAATTACAAGAGAATTGTCACCATGAGAAACTATTTTGAGCCAGTGGAATAGGTGGGTGGCCACCTATACCCATCTAGATCAATCCTCTCCCCTTAGGAAGCAATGGTCTCCATTGCGTTGAGTGCCCCCATCAAATGGGGAAACTGCTGCTGAACTTGACTCTTAGTGAGCCACTTTCCTTGGTGGAGGAGTTGCCCTGCTTTGACAACTCGATATAGTTGGATATTCTGCTGGTGGGTGCCTTTAACCTGTATGTCCATGATTTGATCAGTGGTTTCTTGTTCCATGCAGTCAGGATTAAGCTCTGTAGGTGTCAATTGTTCTGCCACATCTGAGGTGTCCAACAGTGGTGCGAAATATGGTCGAAGTAGTTCCACATTGAATACTGGGTGCAAGACAAGGAATGGAGGAATACTTAATTCGAAAGCATTATCACCAATTGCCTTGGTGATGGTGTATGACCCATATCGAAGTGGAAAAAGCTTGCGATGGGGTCTTGTCAGCCTCTCTTTCTGTAAATGCAACCAAACCTTATCCCTAACTTGGAACTTGTGTGGAACCCGATGTTGGTCATGTCACTGCTTGTATTTAGTATTGGACTTCTCCAGAATGTCATGGACCTGTTGGAAGATGTGATGGATTCATTCAAAAAATCTGGTGGCCTTATCAACCTCGGCTTGAGCATGGGAAGATTCCTCCTGTGTGGATGCAAGGGGTAGAGCTACATCAATTGGGGCCAATGGTTGGAAGCCCAAGCATGCCTAAAAAGGGCTGTGACTGGTAGAGCTATGCTAAGCTCGGTTATAGCTATGTTGAACATAAGGAAGGCTCTCATCCCATGTGCGGGGATGTTTAGAATTGTACATTCTCAAAATATGCACAATCATTCGGTTGACTACCTCTGTTTGTCCATCAGTCTGGGGGTGGAAGGCAGTTGATTTGGTGAGCTTGGTATCCATCAAGGACCATAGAATAGACCAAAACATGCTCAGGAACCTACTGTCTTGATCTGAAATTATAGTCTGTGGTAGCCCAAAATGAACCCAAGCATGCTCGAAGAATAGCTTAGCAGTGGCTTCAGTAGAGATGCTCTTCTTACAAGCTATCAGAATGGCCATCTTAGAGAAGCGATCCACAACCACAAAAACACAGTCATTACCATGCTTAGTTGAAGGTAGTCCTGACATGTAATCCATGGAGATGGATTCCCATGGCCCATTTGGAGTGGGAAGGGGAGTGTACAACCCTTGCTTTTTAATAGCTGGTTTTGTGATGGCGCAGGAAGTCCATGATTTGATATATCCGTCGACATCTTGTCGGAGTTTGGGCCAATAAAAATACTTCTGCAAAACTGCCACTGTCTTCTCAATACCAAAATTCCCTGCCACTTGACTATAATGTGCCTCCCAAATCATCTTGGCATGCTTGCTTGAAGGAACACAAAGATGGCCCAGGTGGCATAAAAATCTTTCCTGAAGATGAAAGTCTGCAACTGGTGTACCTACACATAATGATTGATAGATAGGGGCAATATCAGGATCATTTCCATATAGTTGAAGCCACACAGAGGTCTCATGGCCATAAGAGTTGAGCACCGTGGTTAATGCCGCCACTGGAGGTTGACTGAGGCAATCAGCGGCTCGATTGGTGCTTACCTTCTTATATTTAATGTTCAGGTGGAACTGCTGCACGTAAGTGGACCACTTCTTGTGGTGGTCATTTTGTAACTTTCCTTGGGTTTGCATGAACTGTAAGGGATTATGATCAGTGTGGATGACAACTTATTTTTGAAGTATGTAATGCTTCCATTAGCGGCAAGCTTGGACAATGGAGTACATTTCCTTGTCATAGGTGGGGTACTTGTGGACTGTATCCGAAAGTGTCTCACTGTGATATGCCATGGGATGGCCATGCTGAGTGAGGACCGCACCAAAAGCGTAGTCCGAAGAATCTGTCTCGATCTCAAAGGGTTGTTGTAAAATTGTAGACTATATAGCTCAATTGGACTATAATATTGGCACAAAGTCAAATCCAAAATTAGTAAAATTGTCCAAGGCTTTATTCTATGAACAACAAAGAAGGTATGTTGAGTTCATGAATGAGTTTGTAGATGTATTTCCTTAGTCTTATGAGGATTTGAATATTTTTTATATGAATATTGTTCCGCATAAAATCCACATCAAGCCTAACACCAAACCTTTCAGGAAGGAATTAAGGCAGGTTAATCCCACGCTCTTTCCAGTTATTGAGAAGGAACTTAAGAAGTTGCTTGATGCTAAATTTTTTTGTTCCTTTAATATTTTATCCACAGGTTGCTAACCTTGTACCTGTTACGAAGAAGAATGGGGATATCAAATAGTGTGTTAATTTCCTAAATTTAAACAAAAGTTCCTTGAAAGGTAACTACCTTTTACCAAAAATGGATCATATTCTACAAAGGTAGTAGGTGCACAACGAATATGAATGATAGATGGATTTTCTAGGTACAACCAATTTTTGTTCATGAAGAAGATAAACAAACTGCTTTTGTAACACCCTTGGGAACATTTATGTATTACCGAATGGATTTAAGCCTAATGAATGTAGGGGATACCTTCCAACGTGCAATGGATATAGCCTTTGTAGGAGAGAAGGATACATTTATAGTTATCTACTTGGATGACATTAAAATCTTTTCCAAGTAAGATGAAGAGCACCTCAAACATCTTAGGAAAACTTTTTTGGAGTGCAAGAAATTTGGTCTTTCTCTTAATACTAAAAAATCTAATGTTGCAATCCAGAAAGAAATATTGTTGGGTCATATAATGTCACATGATGGAGTTCATAGGGTGGCAACTATTTTCAAAATTAAGCTTCCAAGAAACAAAAAAGGGATTCATTCTTTTATGGGTTTAAGATTAATTTTCTTCAAAGGTTTGTTTCCAACTTTGCTGAAATTATTAAACACATTATAGTCATGTTGAAAAAAGATGCAGAAGTTAGATGAGCGAAAGACACCATTGTTTGATCAAATCAAGCAATCTTTGATGGAAGCACCTGTGCTTATTAGCCAAGATTATTCTAAGGAATTATTCATGTTTTTCTTCTCTTTTGAAGACACCATTTTTGTTGTATTATTACAAAAAAAAGTGAAAATTGGCATGAGCAGCTGGTGGCCTTTTTTAGTAAAGTGTTGAGGGATGATGAATTAAGGTATAATATTATTGAAAAACAGGGTTATGCCTGAATTAAGGCTCTAAAATAATTTTGTATGTATATTCTTTAGTAAAAAATGATTGCATATGTTCATAGCAGTGCAGTAAAGGACATTCTTGTTCAACCATATAGTGAAGGTGAGCATGGTAAGTGGTTAGCTAGAATTTTGGAATACGATATTGAAATTAAACCAACTAAATTAGTTAAGGGTCAAGGTCTAGCTAAGTTGATTTCTTATTCAAATTGTAAAGTTACGGGTTTGAATTTAGTTTTTAATTAATATGATATGACTGTAATGCAAGAAAATGATGATAATTCAAAAATCACGGATAAATCTTCCACATCAGTTTGGTACAAGGAAATAGTGCTTTTTCTACCGTTTTACAATGCCCACCAAATTATGACAGGAAACAATTCAGATCCTTGAAACTAAGAGCTTAGAAGTACTGTATAATTGATAAAGTTTCATTTTGGAAGGATCCTGGAGTATTATTGTTGAGATGTATTGACCAGGATGAAGATGATATGGCGACTATTTATTTACATAGAGGAGCACGTGGATGACATAAGTGCTGAAAAACAACATCCTTTAAAATCTTACATGAAGTATATTACTGGCCAACTTTGTTTTCTGATGTTTTTTCCATGGTCCGAGCTTGTTAACACTAAAAATTGTTCACTTAGATCTCTATGGTATAAAACATAAACATAAATCATATTCCCACCATTACTTCCTCTATTTTGACCTTCAAAATTGTATTTCCACTAAATATTGTCCAAAACATCATTATTCCTTCGCCATAAATGAAGGGAAGATGAGAATTTATTGTGATTTATCTCCACTCTCTCCAAAAAAGGGTAAAAACCCCTAAAAATGAGAATGGGTAAAAACAAACATAGATAAATACCATGGACAATCAAATACCATGGGTCAAAAACCCTTGTACCATCCTATAAATACATTGTGAAGGCCTCCCCCAAAACACTTTTTGGCCATTCCATAAACTTACTTTTTTCCATTTTCTCTTAGTGACACTGTACACGTTTCTGCCATTATTCCCATATCTTGCCACGTCATTCCCCACGGTGTACATTGAGTTCACTCCATACCCATTTGGATCCATTCCCCCGTTTGACAACTATTCATGGAAGAGACTAGAGACCCAAACTGTGGAGTTGCGATACCATTTCCGAGGATGGGTACAGTGGCCCACATTTAAGAAAAATGTATATTTTATTCTTGTGATGCATTAGTTAGTATTATATATTTGAAAAACTTAAAAATATTGTTATTGTTGTTTTTCTTCCTGTTATTATTGTTGAACTCTACCCTATGATTTGCATTATCTAGGGTTGGTGCTTTTGCACGTAGTTGGGGAGAAATACTCACTACACTTTTTTCCACTCCATTCGGTCAATCCATACAGATATTTGTTTTTATAGGTTTTTACATTGGTTTTTTTCTCCTTTGCTGCCTTCAACCGTTGTAGATATGACCCCCTCATTGAATATATGAACCAGTATTGCCTCAGTTCCTGCCCCCCAGCCCTAGTTGGAAACCATTTAAAAAAAAAATCCAGTTCTAGTTGAGTCGCACTTGTTCGGCCAAAAGATGCGATCTAGGTCGCGCCTTTTGCTCGATAAGTGTGACCTGGCCCAGAAATCCTGATCACGCGCCTGTCCTGGCTTGCGGAGCGACCCCAGTCGCTGATGTGACTCAATTTTGAGTGTTATGTCGTGCTTAATCCTCTATTTTGTGCGACCTGAGTCTTCTAACCATTTTTCTTCCTCGATCGTGATTAATGTTTCTCGGTTATGTGTGAACCAGATTGTGGCTGTTCTGCTGATAGGTGCGACCTGGAATTTTTCAGTCCCTTTCGGTGTTTGATATCCTTGTTCGAGACCCCCCGTCTGTGTTTTACCGCTAATTCTTGACATGTTTCTATCCAGATCTGATCCATTACATCCCCTTGGTTTATTTTGAGGTCCTATTTGCCTTGTTTGTGAGCATCTTGAGTGAAGCTTCGTAGTCGAGACCACCTGTGTGTTTCCTACACCTTGGTAAGTTCCTTAGATGTTCATTTACTTGTGTTTATTTTATGTTATGGAAGCATTAGTTTTGATTTTGCAAGATATTTACTGTTATTTATTACGATTTATCTGCATTTTATTTTATGCATCCCAACATTGAGATCGTTGCATCTTCGCTGTAGGATTGCTAGGGATTATACACACCATTTGCACATATCTCACACCCTAAAGATAAAAACGGTTGGTTCATGACCCAAAGCTAGCCTTAAAAATAACTTAATACAACCAACATTGTAACCTTATTTGAGGACAAAACAATCTTGTATCTAAGTTAGGATGTTGGGGACATGCATCCAAACAACACCCCTTTGTCACTCACATCTTGAGACATAGTTGTTGTCCATTAGGGGACCAAAATCCTCTTGTACTTATTGAAATGATCAAGGCTAGTCTGTCGGGCCCCCCCTACCCTGTAGGAGTAAGGCACAATGAAGGGATTCTAGAAGTCAGGGTGGAATACCACACTCCATCTTACACTAAAGGCTAACCCTTAATAGTCCTCCTCGTACAACCCAGTAGGGTGTTGAGGGATAAAGGGATTAAGCGCCAAGAAACCAACCAGATGTGTCACGAAGGAGGTAGCCTAGTTTCTATTATTTCTAGGGATCTTTTACCCCGAGGTCCTTCTCGATAGTGGGATTCTCTTAGCCTATTTGTTCTTCCATTTTGTATTGTCTAACTAGGATTTCATCACCCTGCTGAGGATACGATTTGTGAGGGGCTTCCAGCTTGTATCCAGGAGTTTGATTGCACTCATACCCCATAGGTTAGTGAGTCATTTTTGTTTCTAGGTAGTGTTTCTTATTGTCTTTCTGTCCACTTTGTTATAGACTTTCCTTACTGTAACCCGTTGTTGCAGTTCAGTTTTAGAGATTGTTGTTGGCCTGTGAGCCACCATTTCTATGCTCTCCTTCTACACACTCAGTTGTAGTTGGGTTTTTGAGCCTGCGATTGATACTCTTAAGTTTTCATTCATTACACAACACTCCATCACATCATCATAGCTCCATCATGCTACTCACATAGGCTTAGGGGAATACCCCTAGTTCGGTTCCTTGAACTGTCACTGTCGAATCCATATTCGACATCGTTCACCACTTTCAGAGCCACATACAACCTCTGAGTATGATTCAAATTCATATCAATCCAAACCTACTTTATTCACTACCCCATCTATCCCCATGGCTGGTGCACATACTAATCCCTTCCAAGGAGAGACGGTTGGTAGTGGGCTTGTGTATGTTTTTCCCATCATTACGGGCATCCCTTCTAATGGACTGATAAGTCTTGGTCCTAGTGGGCCCTTTTATACTGCACACACTATTACTGGTCCACTACCCACTAGTGGTGGCCCACTCCAGCCACTGTGACTCCCACCATTCCACCTTTTATACCTGGAGGCAATGGCCCTTCCACGTATTTTTTGACTATTCCTATCGTACCAGTGACTATCCCTACTATTAGAAGCCAACCTTACCCACCCCTAGTTACACATGGGAACTAAGTTCCCGCTACCTCTGGCACCATTGCTAACCCTTCCCGATCCACTCTCACTTCTAGTCTACCTTTTATGAATAGCCTCAATGTTCCTGACTTAGAACGGTTGACCAATGACCCCATTCATCATAACCCACTATGGCCTCCTATGCCTGCCAAAATCCCCTCAGACATGCCTAAGTTTGAGGGTAAGGTGAGGGAGGACCCCCAAAACCATATTATGTCATTCCACTTGTGGTGTTCATATAACAACGCAGTTGATGATTCTGTCCGGTTGCAGTTATTCCAGCGCACACTCACTAGTGTTGTGACCAAGTGGTATATCGAACTACCTCATGCCACCTACCTAGAATTTTCCTCATTAGCCTCGATGTTCCTTCAATACTTCCAGTTCCCCGTCTGTTATGATGAGGGGGTGGAAATCTTATTATCATGTAGATAAAACAAAACTACCCATATCATGGATCATATCCATGAATGGCGTTGTCGTCGTAGCTTGTGTGAGATCCAATTAGATGATAGGATCTTTCTATATTGGTTCCTCAAAACCTTACTCTCCCCCATAGCCAAGGACGCTGCATCCGAGCAGCCTCAAACCGAGGAGGAAGCCACCCTTAAGGCTCAACAATTCAATCTTATGTACACCCAATTGAGTTACCTATATAACATTATACCCAATGCTACCAGTGCTGGATCCTCACGTCAAGATACGTCAGGGGAATCCCATGCTGTTGATGGAATCATCAACTCTATTACACAACATCCTCACTTTTACTTGGCCTCTCCCTTGATGCCGCCCCATTTCGGTAACACCCCTAGTGTTGTCCAACCAAGTTACACCCTTGATTATTCACGCGTAATGGTTTAGTCTGAAGCCACCCCTTCCTCTGTGCCTCCCGCACCAACTCCTCACGTTCATGGATTGACCTATTCTACACACTCGTGTAATGGCTAGGCATCCAGATTCACAACCCCACCAAATGCTCCTACCTATTATCCTCAACATGTGCAATCTACTCTAGCTTCACCTTTGACTCCTCTTGCTCCTACCGTACAGGTCTACGCACAACAAAAATTCCCTAACCAACCCGCCCCCAATAACCAACAAGGGAAGGGAAGGAATAAGAGAGGTAGGAATCGGGTTAACAACCAGACACAAGGAGGTGGTTAGCAAGACAACCCTTCGACCAATAATGGCATTGACCCCCCTGCACAAAACTCCCAACATACCGCTCGACCTTGGAAGAACCCATAGTTGCAGACTAACCATCCGTGTGCCATTTATAACACT
This sequence comes from Pseudotsuga menziesii, assembly GCA_001517045.1. NCBI lineage: Eukaryota > Viridiplantae > Streptophyta > Pinopsida > Pinales > Pinaceae > Pseudotsuga > Pseudotsuga menziesii. The sequence continues at coordinate 500,730 of LPNX010073411.1, read as the reverse complement.
TACAGCCATTACACCCATCATTGTCCTCACTTGAATTGTGTCCACCATTTACTCCAAAATGAAAATCAAATTGACCCCAATGCGATTGATCCGACTCAGCCAGACCCCACACCACTGGGGCCTCCACCTATGGTGCTCCAAAACCCCCTACCACACCAAGGAATTGTTGCAACCTAGCCCTTGGTCCCTCAAAATCCCGCCACCACTTCTGTGATTCAACCCATTGATCCTGGTGTACATCACCTCATGACATTATTGTATGATGTCAACCTCTAGACTTGACGAAACCAGTATGGCTCCACCTTGAAAATCATCAACCCCTCTGTGACATCTACCTCCACCGCTCCGGATATGTCTTTGCATTTTTTGAGACCCTCATGGATGGGACTGCCAAATTGATGCAGTTCCCTTTACGTCACGTCGTGAATAATGCCACTGCTAGAGCTACAATCAACTACAATATAGTAGATGACTTGTCTCAGTATCCCTCAACCATGTCCACTATGGAAATTCTCAAAACTTGTCCTTTGCAAAATAAAGCATTGCTATGTGTTGGGTTTTGTCGATCCCTTTGATTCTAGATTGATCACCTTCGACCTCAATCAAGAAGAACCCCGGATTCCATCATCCATTTCCTTCCAAGTTCTAGTCACAATTTGGAATTTGGTTATTCATTGGTGCATCATTGATGAGGGGGAGACCACCTTCGTTATGTCAACCTTTGTTTGGAAGAAACTTGGATCCCCAACCCTTCAACCTTCCTCCATCGCTCTTTGAGCCTATGATGGTCGTGTTGCTCAATCCTAGGGATTCCTCATGAATGTCCCTGATGAGTTATCCGGTAAAACAGGGTTGATTTACATTGAGGTTGTCAACGCCAAACTTTATTAAAACCTCCTCATAGGACATAGTTATATGTATGCAATGTGAGTCATTGCATCTATCATCTTTTGACTCTTGATGTTCCCTCATGATGGGAAGATCGTGACCATCGCCCAGCTGACGTACTATGATCCAAAGGGACCAACCACAAAGGAGCACATCCTTTCGACTATCGACACTACAATCGACAGCGTATCCATACCATCCTTGTCAGACGTTGGCCCGATATTATTTTCCAACACTCCTATGACGGACACCTTTTTGTCCTTACCACCACCCCCATCATTGAATGATATATCAAATTTGTGCATTATCATATCTGGTAGAGTTTCTACCTCCTCGCAATCTCAGTCGCAACCTCAAGCATAGACCTCGAGGAATTATTGGGGTTCTCTCCCTGTCCACATGATTCCCTTCCTCTTTCAACCTTCCGACATCGTGAGTAAGCCCATCATGGCTACTCTCATCCTGCCTAGGTTCACTTTGGGTATTCATGTGTGGTACATCAATCCACCTACCCCGCCCTCGACTCCACAAGCCATGCCGAATCCCATCAAACCTATTGAGACGAAGTTGCACCCACCTCCTGGTACACCAATGACTACTCTTGTCTCTACTAATGCCTCTCCTCCTTCGAAGAATACTGGGGGCAAGGTGCCCAAAGCGATGAATGCATGATTTATAAGAGTAGTAATATACTCACCATTTGAGTTCCATTGTAAGCGTTTGTGTCATTTCTGATTGAAATTATTCTATGATGTTTCACTACTATTAAAGCTTGAAAGTGGCTTATACAATGGGAGGCAATTTGTTTTAGGCTTCTTAGACAACTCCTTGCTCCTTCCTTTTATGGTGCATATAGTTTCTAGTGTTCAATGGAAACCCTTGGTCTAGTTTCCCATTTCCTGCATTTCCCTTCATCCTCTATTGCTCAGAGAATACCATTTTCTTCATTACACCATCATTTATCCAAATAAAATCACTATTGGCCTCATTCTCGAAATTTATTTTGTTGCTTTCCGATGAAATATTTTATTTCTGAATGTCAAATTAATTTCTTGTAATCATTCAAGGATGCTCAACATATTTTGCAACTTTCTCTAACATTACCATCCATAATCAATTGTTTTAAATAGCCTCTTCCATATCTACTAAGGCATGCATTTTGAACAAATGATGATTATTTATACCTTGCTTATAGTTCATAAATTATTTGTAAGTTGCAGTTCCACTAGAACAATTTGTCACAACAAATCTTGCATATTCTATAATCCCTTATTATGCATTGGTTTACTCTAGATTTAAATTTAATACTACTAGCTTAGAGCAAAAAAAATGGAAATAAATTGAAACCAAAATGAAATAATTTAAGCAAATAGTACACCATCCATGCAATGAACAGAATATGTACCCTGAGAAAACCAATATGAGAAAAATTGATCTAGAAGGTGAACTTGTGCCTTGCTATTTTCATCTCAATTATGAAATGCAAATACAAAGGAAGTGCACTCACTATGAGTTTCCATAGACATTGTGGCATACATGGCTAGTACAAATTATTATACTTTGCTCTACATCAATATCCCGCTCATTTTCTCTACTCTACTATGGACAAATACTCAATACAATAAAAATGCAACCCCTTCATATCCTAGTGGCCAATATTTAGCAGTATCTCGATAGTCGTCTAGGGTTATGATTAGGGCTTTATCGTGCCTCAATCACCAATTATTGTCAGGTTTTTCCACCCTCTAGAATATTCTTGAAAGTTCATACATAACTAACTCCACATGTATAAGTAATAAAGGTTGACGTAACATCCACTTCATACCATAATGGTCAATATGCTAGGCCAACTTGGTGGAGGCATAACTTTCCCATACGAACCCTAATTGAAGTGAAATTTGTGTCGTTGGAAATATCTCAATGTGTAGAACAACATTGGAAGGATAGAAAATTAATTTACAAATTCTTGAACCCCCAAAAATGATGGTTGATCCTTAAAACAATATCTGAAATTTCTTACCCCCAAATCACAGAAGTGGGGCCTACCCCTATGTGGGACATACCCCTAAAATGGGATCTGCAAGTCGATAGCTCTTTTTTTTTCGCCTAGAAAGAACCATAATTGATAAGAAGTTATATAATGATCCATTTTATATCAATACACTTTTGTAACCTTCAAAGCCTTTTTTTCATATAAGAATCCTTGTCATGAGTTTGTATTGTATTGAAAGCCACATATTGGAATCGTGTGCTATAACTTGCTATCCCATGGGATGTTCTATATCTTATCATTTATATTGTGTATCTTCTCCATCATTAAGGGCTTGTACCCTACAATTATATTCTCTCATTTCCTGAGAATTTCCATTGGAGAATAACATTTACTTCATTCTATGAAATTGCTCTACAAAGCACCACCTCCTATAAGTGTGCATAATGATGCTCAATAATTTAATGGTTAACATAGAAAGAGGCCAAATGTAGGCAAAAATGGAAAACACTAGGTTGTTAGGCAATAACATTTTTTGTGTGTTTATCATTCAAGAAATGATTTTGTTCTTGTTCAAAAATGGATCGCATAACAACAACGGAATATCTTTGAATGGGTCACTAGTAATAAAGAAAACAAATAGTGACAGTTGTGTTTAATAATAAAATAAGTATAGATGCTAAGCAATAACATTTTTTTGTTCTTTATTTTTAAATGTTCTTTTCTAAATATTGATAGCATAATTGCAAGAGAATATCTTGAAGCGGGTCATATTAGTAATAAAGAAATAGGAATAATGATATAAGAAGTTGGGATTCTAAAAAATGATAAGAGTTCAAATTTGGAAATTATATTCATTTCATCGATAGATGCTTTACAACCCAATATGGGGGAGATGTTGCTACATAATTTACATAATAAAAAAATATTAAATTAATTAATAATTTCATGTTGGTTCCATACAAATTAATTACACTTTATACACACATTTATCTACCAATGAAATAACTAGGAAGAAAATATATTTATCTAGCAACAAATTGAGGAGTAGGAGCAAATGACTGGGGATAACCACTGAGGAGGAGTGAACTATGTGTGGTTTAATTTGTGTATTAGAAAAAAATATGAATTTGGTGCTATCCATTTGTGTTTCAATATGAATTTATATGAGCAAAGTTATGAATCTATATTAACAAAGTTAAAATTGTAGCATGTAATGTATGAAAACAAAAATTAAAAAGTTTGATTAACCATTGTCTAAAAATAACAAATGAATTTTATTTGCAGGGGATAAATTCACCATTAAATGGTCTCAAAAGATAGTGTTGCAACGTTCTTTCTATACCAAATTGATGATTTAACAAGGTTCTTGATTGAGCTATGCAATAAACATTGATTGTATGATGCTAATATATTTGAAAATAGATAACAAATTAATACTATTAGATATGCACTGAAGCAATATGTTTAAACTTAGCATTTTTTTCTTATAATCCAGGAAATGCCATTGGCACTTTAATATAGATTGCAATGCTACTATTGTAGAGGCATTTAACTTAACAAGGTTCTTGATTAAGCTATGCAACAAACATTAATTGTATGGTGTTAATATATCTGAAAAATGACAGAAGACTAATAATATTGGATACCCACTGAAGGAAAGTGTTTATACTTAGGATTTCATTCTTAACTAGCCAATTCCACTGAAACTTGAATACAAACTACAATGTTAATATTGTAAAGGAATTTATACCATTTAAACAAAAGTACATACATGCATGACAAGTATTGGGAATTTGACGTGTTGAATCTTGTCAATATTCTACACATACACAAAGTCATCATTGCTAATATTGTTGGATATATATTTATAAACCAGAAGTTAACCAACTCATAAACATTTGAAGACATTAATTAAAATGTTTCACATATACGAGTAAAGTTGAAGTGCTATTAACATACCTTGAATATATCAAAACTAAAAGTCATTTTTATAGGGTATAGTACATGAGTGTTTGAGAGAATAGAATTGTGAATAACAACCCTTAACTTTGTCAAACGGGAAGACAAAGTAATGTGAGTCCACTTCCAACAAAGTTCCCATACAAAATCAATCCTTCTTGCCTTATTCCATAGTCTCTTCTTAAACAATGGTGTGTTGCTTCTATATCAACATATGTTTTGAACTTCATTGCCTACTCATAGTAACAAGAGCTCTTACAAAAATAAGCTTCCAATCTATGTTAAGAATTCAAGTTCAATTAAGAGTTTTTGTTGCAATGAGAGTAAGCTAAAGACAGAAAAATAGACAACTATTATTTGCTAAATTGCAACGCGAACATTGATATCAAGAAAGAAATTGTAAATACAACTCAGTTTCCTAAATCGAAGAGAAGGCTACCCATACTAGTGTTATCCTTATTCCACATTAAAATTCAATAGAATTAAGCCATAATATAATCAAGGCATATTAATTTCAAACATCTTTTAGTGAGAATTTTAATCTTACAAAGCTAACTTCAATGTAGATATATACAACAATGATTCTATCTACATTGATTTCAATGTTTGTGCATTGGTTTAAGTGTTTGTTGCATTGATTTTGATATATTACCTGCGTGAATTGGTTTCCGTGTTATGTGCATTAATTTTGATATATTACCTTCATAAATTGATTTCAGTATTATGTGCAATGATTTTAGTGTTTTGTGCATTAATTTTAATGTTTTCTACATGATGTCATCTCTTTGATACAAGGTTTTAGTTACAATGTCCTTCCATAATGAGAAAAAGGATGAAGTACATGTTGAATATGTAAGAAGGAAAATGCAAGAATGTGTTAGGTGACAAAGAGAAAAGCTAGAAGAAAACATTAATGAACAAAAGGAATATTGGACAAAATAAAAAATTAAGGCTAAACTACAAAGAGTGATCCATTCTAGGACTCAACTAGCACCATCGACTAGTGATTAGTCCTATTCCACTCCTTAGTAATATATCAATCACCTCAACACAGTCAAACATATAGATTAGTCTATCCATTGATTCAATCAACCCCGTGGGTCAGTCGATCCATTAACTCAATCGACCCACACAATATTCTATAAGATTCGTTCATCAAACATGCCCTGCAGAATTTGGTGTGGGATCCACACCCAGTCGTATAGAGGACCCATTACCGAATTTCCAGATTAACCCTTTACCAAGCCAAGATATAGTAAGGAGAAATCCTTTCTAGATAACAGAAGCTCTTCGGAGAGAAAATGATTTTTTACGTAGCCAGGAATGCAGTGGTAATCTTTTCAGATATTTAACAGACAGAAGCTGAAACCATATACCTTTGCCATTGATGGCCATCCAGAAGCTTTTTAATCTCAAGGAGAGACTGAACCAAGATAGATTCTCAATGCCCCATCCACCCAGGGTAGTCGGGCGCACTAAAATGTGCCAGTCCACAAGATGGAACTTCTTATTCTTGGAAGAAGAACCCCATAGAAAAGAATAGATCATGCATCTTAGCTTATCAAGAATGGACTGAGGGATCGAGACCAAAGCCATCCAGTAGACAGGAAGACTGGACATCACAGATTTTATAAGAACAAGACGACCACCAAGTGATAAGAGCCGGTTGGTCCAATGAAGGATTCGGTTTTTGAATTTTGAAAGAATCCAGTGCCAATCTCTAACCAAGTATCCCAATGGCTTAACAAAGTATCCGAAGTACATAAACCCATTATTTAAATGCTCAAATCTGTAGAGTAGGAGACCAGTGATCCTGCGCAAAAAATCAGCATCCAAGTCGTTATGGAGAAAGAACAATTTGTCCAAGTTAATCCTCATACCAGATGCCTCACAAAATGTTTCCAATATAACTTTAAAGGCCATCCAATCCTCAAAGGATCCCACTCCAAACATAATCACATCATCTACAAAGAGTAGATGTGTGAGGGATAGCTGAGGTGAAATCTTGATCCCTCTGATTCTGCCATTGAATTTAGCATCTTTAATCAATAAACTAAGTCCTTAAATAACCAAACTGAACAACAGAGGAGACAAGGGGCATCCCTGCCTAATGCCACGAGAAGAAGTGAAAAAGGGAGAGGGAGAGCCATTAACCAGGAAGGCAAAATTTGCAGAAGAAATATAGCCCAGGATCCAATTCACACCAACTAGTGGAACCCCGATTTGAAGAAGAATAAGTCTGATGAATGTCCAATTGACCCTGTCAAAAGCCTTATTCAGATCTAATTTAAGAATAAGGGCACACCTGTTTTTGGTTTTGACAGTGTGGAGGACTTCCTGCGTAATGGCCAAGGGTTCAATGATTTGGCGATTCTTCAAAAAACCGAATTGCTGAGGAGAGATGGATTTGTCTAAAAATGGTTTAAGCCTTAAAGCCGCAACCTTAGATATCAACTTATAGACCAGATTGCATAGAGATATGGGACGGAAGTCAGCAAAGGAGATGGGCAGTTCTTTTTTGGGGATAAGAGCAATAAAGGTAGAGTTCAGGGAGGGAACCACCCGACCATCCTTCCTGGATGTCTCAACCATTTTAAAAAGATCAGGCCCCAGTCAATCACTAACTACTTAATCGTTAACTCAAAACCAGCACAAGATGAATGCAATGAATCAACATTGTGGGAGGGTGTATTAAAAGTAGGTAGAGAATAAATATATTTTTAATAAAATAATTATATGAAGAGGATTTATTTTTTTAAGTTAATCAATTATTTTAAGTGGTTTAATGATAAGTATGTTTATGTTTTCCACTCCATATTAAAGTTGTTTATGCATGTTAAAAAATTAGTGGAGAGAGTATACATGTACCTTAATACAGCTTAATATAAAAGAATCAAATATTAATTGGACAAAAATTGTCTACAATTGTTTTATTAATCTTTTTAAACAAAACTAATAAAACTTAATATAAAAGAATCTAATATTAATTGGACAAAATTTGTCTACAATTTTTTTATTAATCTTTTTAAACAAGTAGTTTTGTAAGGATATATGTTGTTAATAAATAGAAATTTATTTCATCGTGTATGCAAATGTAATGGTCTATGCCAATCCTTGAACTTCTTATAATAACACATATGTAGGATGAGATTTGAAATTTGAAACAATAATTAGCATGAATTACTTATACCTAGAGCTTTTAAAGGAAGTCATTGCATGCAATGCATAAAAGGTGGTTGGCACATATTCTTACAATCTCTCACATGGTGATCACATTCATGAACATATTGTGTGAACTCCCATTGATTTCTAACACCAATTGAATTTATCTCCATTAATATGCTTTGTCAACACATTAACAACATTTGTCTAAGTGTTACACTTGATTAAGAGTCCCTCACTATATTGCACGATCTCCAAAATGAAATGGTACTAAACATCTTTGTGCTTGGACAATGTGTGATACATGGTGACAGGATCCTTTGCCAAAGCAATAGCAATTTATTATAAACACAAAATTAGATATAATAATAATATTAAAACCCCCAACTCTTGATTAACAATCCCTCGCTATATTGCATGATCTCCAAAATGAAATGGTATTAAACATCTTTGTGCTTGGACAATGTGTGATACATGGTGACGGGATTCTTTTCCAAAGCAATAGCAATTTATTATAAACATAAAAATTGTTGGTCTAATCTCCCTTAGTCTTGTGACCCAGGTTCAACAACAACACAACAACAACACAACACCAACAAAACACCCAAAGACATCGGCCTGACGGAGCAAGCTCAGTCGACAACACCCGTGAGGCAGGTGCAGTCTCACCCGAGATATCTTAATGTGTAACTGTCAAAACCATGTTTCCGCAGTTGGCAAGGGATAATAGTCCCTTGGCGCACAGCCAAGGCACTCAACATAGATTGAAGGATGGAGTCTATTACTGCTCAACGATGGCGCAACAGTGCGACACAGTTGGCACGCGACACAACCTTGTCCTTATTAACTTAACAAGTGGTGCAACTGTGCGATGCAGCTGATTCCTTAATTGCAAATGACAACGGCTTGCAATATTATAAATTAATGGTATTTTAACATGGATAACATATAGTGTGCGACAGTGCTTTACCCATTCATTCATTCACTGTGGTTATCAATATTGTGACATTCATTCAAGAAATAATCATAAATAATGTAAGATACTCAAACATTCAACATTTAACCGTTAAACATTCAATCATTCAACATCCATTCGACACAGGAAATAACGTGGCAAGTCATCTGGGTAAAAACCACCAAGGTGCTCTTCATGTAGCATGAGAAATATATGTAGCACCTTGTAGTCTGCGACTCACAGAATGTTAAGATATGTCTTTCAACTCAGACTCTTCTTGCTCTCATGCTCTCTGGTTTATTATTCTATCTACTAACTCGTATTGATCCACACACATCCTGAATCGACTCTTCTACTCTATTGTCTGTGCACTCAACTACAGATTAACTACTACAAAATGGTATGTGCACTCAGCTGAAGATCTATGGCTCAACAACCTACTACTATCAGACTCTTCTATGATCTAAAATTAGTAGAAACCAATACTAACTGACTGAACCCTTATACAGAGCGGGTTCCTCCTATTTATAGATATTACAAGACCGCATAGGGTCGATTGAGTATAGCTTAGTTATTACATTCAGAAGTAGCTACAAAATATCTTCTATTACATTGATGACAGGACATACTAGCTGCAAAAGTCCTGTATTACATTGATCATGGCCACAACTAGCCGTGGAAACATCTTTCAGCCTACTTGTACAGGTCGTGACTAGCCGCAAAAACCCGTTCTTTAGTCTTCCTTCAACTCTGACTTCTGCAGTCTTCTGACTTGTTGGTTCTCAGACTAAACTCCTCTACCTGCCACTTTTAGGTACGCTTTTTCCTTCGTCGCACCTATCCATGTCGTGGCTTTCTCTCATCTACATCTGCTTTCCTTCCTTTACCTTCTTTTCTCTCATTGCGTGCCTAGTTTTCCTCTATTGCGCTTACGCTTCGGGTTCTTCCCTATGCACTTTTCCTAGCCCAACAGGCCCCCAAAACTCACATGTGGCTCGTCTCGAGCCACTAAGAAAAATTTAGCAAAATTTTAAGTGTCTACAAAATTCAAGTCTCTTGCACAGGTTGCGCCACAGGACCAACCTTGTCCTGAAATTCCTTCAAAATTTGTTGCACCCAGACAACTTCTGTGACCTCTTCAGCTTGCTTGGCCAAATGTTCCACACGGTCAGAACCGATATGTTTCGACAGTCCTTCTTCCAAATACTGAGTGATAAATTGGAGCTTTTGTTGTATAGGCTGAATAAGCCCTATAACTCATTCTGCTTCCGATTGATGCATTGTTACCTCATCATTTCGGCTCCGCTCCTTGTTGCGTAGAGTCTTTACTTCTTGTTGCAGTTGTTTCAGCTTGGCTATCTTTGCAACCTTCTGTTTAAGCAGCAGCTTCTTCATGTCTGCCTTGACCGTTGCAATTTTTAGTTCAACCTATTGTGCATCTTCCTTGATCTTCTCCGCTGCCTCATCATCGAGAATCAATTCCCATGTTGCGGAAATGGCTTCAACTGCCTCAGTGCAGAGTTGTTCTCCTTGCCTTATCCTCTTAACAACCTCATATGCTATTTTCCTGCACTCTTCAAGCACCTCAAGAGGTGTGCTTGGTATCTGCTTTGCCTGAAGCTCTTCTACTTGCTTCCTGAGTTCTACCATAATCTTTGATAGTCGACCAACTTGTGCGGTGACATCATCATATTCATGGCCCTCTTCCAGGGAAACTCTGCAACTGCACTTTTGATGGCTTCTGCAAGTGAAATCCTGCTCTATTCACGCACCTCAATCTACTGCTAATTTTCCCTAAGAAGAACCTTGCACTCTTTCTCCTTCCTTGTCTTCTTTGTGTCCTGATAGGCAAGGGAATTCTCTCATATTCTTATTTTGGTTGCGGCCGCATGCTAAATCGCATATACCTCGGCCAACACTAGCTTTGAGAAGTCTAAGGACAATGTCCCTATTGCCTAGATGACATCGTCATACTCCGGTGTTTCTGACTCCACTGCTTTCGCTTGTAATTCGAGCTTGAGGGGAAGCAACAATAGTGGCATGGCTAATGTATCCCCGGGATCAACACCATATGTCTTAGCCTCGACAATAATTTTTACTTCATTGATGGCTTCTTTGAGCTTATTGATGTGCTCACCGAGTTTCCTGGTCAGTTGTGTCTATTGTGCACTGAGACCCTCAAGGATGGTCTTTGCTACTTCTGCGACAGCATCGGTAAGAAAGCCAATGTCCTCCATATCTAAGCTAATTGTATTAGTCATTTTATCAACTTTTTATTTCTTGCATGCATGCACATGCTTCTGTTCCTGTTCTCGTTGTTGGTTCTGCACATCCTCATCAGTCGGCGTGTCTTCTCCCTCATTGCCATTAGTGTTGTGCTCATTATTATTGATCCAAAAACAAGATCTTTGTTACTCTATGACGTTAACATGAACTGCATAAAGAGCATGAATGAAGCTCACAAATCCATAAGAAGAGAACCAAACAGCATAGACAATACACACATAAAGACAACAAGTTGATAACGGAGTTCATCCAGGATGGACTAAGTCTCCGGGCCTGCTTCTCAATAGGAGGGCTGATCTATAATCTCAGCATGAAGGAAAAATACATGGCAATGATACAATGATACCTTGGCGACAATGGTCAGGAAGAGAACTGCTGCCCAAAACACAACAAGACTACTTCCAGCAACTCCGAAGCATGAAGACGGTGTAAAACGAGTATAAACACTCATACCTTCCTCCTGCATAGCTACGCAATCTCCCTTCTCTCCTTTAGCTACAAAGTCTCCACTCCAAAGCATGAGTGGCAAATGGAAACTAAGGGGGCTTATATAGCCATGACTTGCCCCTCTTCACATTTTCCTCATGTTCTCTTTGGTTACAACAAATTTTCCCAAGAAGGCATATGGTTCCAACTCCCCACACTTGGTTAGGCTCTTCTTAAATTATGTAGTTGACATAGTTACAACTATGCCAACCACATTTTATATTTTTAGAATATTACAATAAAATTCTTTTCCCCCAAAACCACATGGTTCATTGAACCCACAATATGGTTTTTTTTAAAACAAATTTGTTATAACGTAACTTGTTTTTAGACCCACTTATAACCCATTTTCTATAGTTTGTAATTTGACATGTGCTGAAATAGAGCGCAGGCTCCCGTGCTAGTCGGAGCTCCTGGTCATGTTGGAGGAAGAACCAAGGTCAGGGCTAAGCCCCGGCTCCTTTGGGGCTCGAAATGCCACTTTAAATAATATTATTTCCATGCATTATACAAAGAACAATACTAGCGCAGTTGGTAAAGGTGCAGAGACAGGGTATGGGAGCAACAACATTTTGGTGAACTTCAATCAATATTGGCCAATCCGGTGCTGCCACGTGGTAGTTCTGGATTGGTCCACCTCAACGCCCAGTCAACTGCCAACTCATCTGCCGTACTGCCAACTAAGTTGCGTAGTCACCTCCGTACTGACATGTGTCGCATTCGGATTGGTCTGTACTACTAACTAGATTTCCACCTCATCATCCGTACATGACATGTGTCGCATCCTGATTGATCCGTACTGCTGACTGGATTTCCACCTCATCGTCCGTACATGACACGTGTCGCATCCTGATTGGACCGTACTGTCACACGTATGTCCGTACAACTGCCACGTCATCTGTCCGTACTGTATGAATGCCATGTGTCACCCTGCCAGTGGTGGCATGTCATCATGTTTGTATAGTATGGATGCCACGTGTCACCCTGTCAGTGGTGCCACGTGGCACCTCTTTTTGCCAATTTTACCTGTTGACCTCATAGAATAGAACGCGATAACTTTCTCATACAAAGTCCGTTTGAGGTGAAACGAACGCCATTGGAATTGTCTCGACGAGCCCTTCGATCTGGAACTAGTTTTTCTGAGATTGGAGGACTTCAAATTTTTTTCCTTCTTGGATCCTCCTAGATCAATTATCATCGTCGTCATCTTCCTCATGCGACTAGTTTCCCTGCCTGTCTCCCCCATCATTATGTAGGCCATCATCTTGGACATTTCCTTGGCCCTCGCCTTGGTCATTTCCCTTATTTCCTCCCTCTTCCATCTGCACGTTGCCCAGTACACACCATTTTGTAGGTCAATCTTCGATGACCGTGTCCACATCCGCATTAGTAATCATAAAACCCATCGGGTACGCTTGTGGACACCGGCCTAGAAGTTTATGAATGCCGATTATTTTTGCACTGTTGATGCCCTTACTCTGTACTGTTGATTTATTACATCGCGCACTGCCTTGCCATGCAGAAAGAACTCAATGTCATTGTCCTTCTACTTGATCATGTCGTCCTTGTCCTCCCAGAGGTTCTGGTACTTTGCACCAAGGCAAAGCAATGGGACATCCAGTGGTTGTTAGTAGAGTGGGTCCGACCAAACAACAAAAGAAATTAGGATGAGCAACCAGGAGTAGTGGAATTTGGCCTTATCATCCTCTTGTGCTTGCTCTGCATCCGCTATTAGCTCATTCAACAAGTATTGTGACCAGTTGAACAACACGCTCATTGCGCACTGCTCTGCGAGTTCTACTATTCCAGCGGTGCACTCATGGGGTCACATATTGCGTAGCATCTTGCAAGACAGGATTTTTACAGTGAACCGCACCGTGTTGTCAGCTATAGGGGCAATGAGGAATCCCCTACCTATGAGTTGGAGGTCATATTTTTGCTTCATCTTCATCGTATCTCTATTTTCAGGTAGATACGACGTAGGGTCATCTCCTTGCTTAGGAAAACCCATTATTGACAAGATGAGCTCGACGTCGACAGGGTAGGTTCGATCGAGCCATAAGTACCCTTTGTGAAAACAAATGAGGAGTTGTCACACATATATACTTACTTGCGTGCTCTGACCAAGGTGCGGCACAAGCAGCAATTTTAACAAGCCTGCATTGTCTACATCGTTGGCCCACTCCATTGGAACTACGAGATGGGGTTTAGGAGACACATATGGAAGCATGACCATGTAATTTTTTCCTCTCTAATCCCACCTGCTTGCGTGTATTAGTATCCTCGAACTGTAGCTTGGCCAGCTTCGACAGTATATCCATCAATAGGGGTACACCGGCAAGGATCCGGGGTATCTCTAAAGATGAGCGCGCTTTTGTTGGAAGCTTCACTTTCGACGCCTCTTCTCTCCTTAGCTAAATATATTGTGGTAACAGGCTATGCTCTTCTATGGTTTCACCCACATCTCTACGTGGTGATGACTTTGGTGCTTCCTCAATAGGGATGTCCTCAATGAATTTTGCCTTATGCTTCTTGGATATGTTTGAACTTGATTATTTGGGCATGTCCCTCTGTGCTATGGATGGTCATGGTCCTGCAAATATGGGATTTATCGGTGTATTCTAAATGGGGGCCGGTGCAGAACCCAAACCAGAGGCTAGAACAGGGGTCAAACCAGTCGATGGAACTGTCTGTTGTCTTGGTCGTGCCATTGTTTCTGGTTCTTGTTGTTGTTGTTGTACCTCTGGTGACGTGATATCTTCAAGAATTGGTAACGGTGAAGTGATGGTAACTTCTAATTGTTCACTAGCGCTAGAAATATCAATAACCATTAGCTTCGACTCTCTTACTCACAAGCTCTGGTTCGCTTTTCTTCTCTCTGTGTAGGTAAATTGAACCTTGATGACAAAGACTCATATTTATAAGAATGCACCTATCCCATATGTGATCATTTGATGACAGATCGACATTTTGTCGATCACATGGGATTCTTGTTCAACGCATTATGAGATTAACTCACATACTCGAGTTCTGATCTGTATATGTCAGGGCAGTTATGGCAGTTATGGCGGAGACAACTGATGGGACCAAAAAGCATGTCACCATATTCCTCGTACTTTGTTGAATTTATGATGCTTTGCTTTCATTAACCACCTCAACCTTTTCGAGTATCCATGATTTAATGACGACTAGTTGTCATTCCTGCTCTTTACTATGATTTGCCTGCTTCTGTCGTAGACGTGCGATAGAACGGTTTCCTTCCCCCACTTTTTTTTGTTTCTCGTGATGCGACCTTAGCCAGGCATGTCACGGCTATCATATTATGGTTTCAGGCGGCTGCCATTAACCATTATTGCGATTGGCATTCCATCTAGCTTATGCAATTTCACTGCGCCTGCATCAGTGATGTGCGCAACCACATATGGCCCTAGCTAATGCGTCTTCAATTTACCTGGATGCTTGGAAAATTTTCTGTCATATAGCAAAACAAGTTCTCTGAATTTGAATTGCTTAGTCCTGATACGGTGACCATGCCATGCTTTTTGCCTTTGCTTCTCTATGTTTTGATGGAATCATGCGACGAAGCGTTCTTCCTCCATCTGAACAAGCTGTGACAATATTCTCTTGACAGCTTCTCCGTCATTCATTTCTGTCAGCGCGCAATTCGTAGGATCAACACAATATAGTCCATCGGCACAACAAATTCCTGTCCATACACTAGTTTGAATGGAGTGTGCCCTGTCAGTCGCTTGCAAGTCATGTAGTATGCCCATAACACAACTGAAAATTTCTGGTCCGAATCATCTTGGCGCACATTACATACCTTGGTTAATGCATTCTCTAGGATCTTGTTGAATGCTTCAATCATTCCATTCACCTAAGGATGATAGGGTGTCATCTTGCTATGCTAAATCTAGAATATGCAGTAAGTTCATCAATCATTTTGTTAACAAAATGCGTACCTTGATTGCTGAGAAGAATTTTTGGGTAGCCTAATTTGGTCACCACGTTCTCAAATAAAAATTTCACCGCAGTTGTAGTGGTACCATCTTTAACAAGTGCAGCTACAACCCATCTGGTTAAGTATTTTGTCGCAATGATAATGCAGCGTGTGCCAATCCTTTTCCCTAGCGGACTAATCAGTCCGACGAAATCAACAACCCATTTTTCAAATGCTTGAAGGGTTATCTGTGGCGCAAGTGGGATCTCATCGCAGAGTGATGGTTTTCCTGTTCTCTGGCAGATATCACAATGCCGGTAGAAGCTCTTAGTATCCGTGTGTATAGTTGGCCACCATAATCCAGCTTGTAGTATGTTGTGCACAATTTCCTTTCCAACATAGTGTCCTCCTGTGACACCGGCATGTGCTTCACTCATTACCCACTGTCATTCATAGTCAAAGACACAGCGTCGCAGTATTTCATCAGCACCTATCTTGTATAGATGTCCTACAATCAATGTATAATCAACGGCTTTGACAACCAAATGTTTCTTCTGTGTAGTGGAGAATCCTTTAGGTGCATAGCCTATGCTCAGGAAGTGGATGACAACATTAAATTCCTTATTCTAATCATCAATCATGGTGGCTGCAAATAGTTGTGCATCCGGTAAATTATCCTCCAGACGAGTGGGTTCTTCACCACTTTCTATCCTTGGCAGGTGATTCGATCCGACATTCAGTCGACCAGGTTTAATAATGACCTCAAATTCAAATTCTTGAAATAGGAGAAGCCATCAACAGATCTTTCCCCCCAACACTGGCTTGTTGACCAGGTATTTTAAAGTCAAACAATCAGTGTACATTTTAAAATGTCCACCCAACAATTAGTGTGGGAACTTCTATAGCACATAGACCATGGCGAGGCCTTCTCTCTCTGTCGTTGTATAGTTTTTCTCTGCTGTTGACAGTATTCTGCTAGCAAAATCAATAGGGTGTTCAAGAGTACCCTCACCTGGTTGTGTCAAGACTATGCCGAGCGTGACAGATGATGCGTCGACATGAACATGGAATTCATTCTTCCAGTCTGGAAATATAAGTATTGGTGTAGTGGTCATCTTGTTCTTTAATTTGTCCAAGATTTCCTGACAAGCCTCCGTCCACTGAAATTTCGTGTCTTTCTTCAACAGTTTCTCCATGGTTGCAGTTATCTCTGCATATCCCCTGATAAATTTTTTATAATATCCTGTGTGTCCTAACATTGATCTGAGTTGCGTGACTAATGTAGGTGGTGGTAAGTCAAGGATAATCACAACTTTCGTTGAGTCGACCAAAATTTCTTCATGACACATGACATGACCCAGTAGTACACCAAATGGTGTACAAAAAATACATTTCTTTGAATTAAGTGCGATATGATACTGGCAACATCGACTCAGCATCATGCGTAGATTCTCAATATGGTCTCTTGCTAGACCAAACACAGTCAAATCATCAAAGTAGACCTCAAGAATTTTATGTATGAAATCTTTAAAAGTAGATACTACTATTCTAGAAAAAATAGTAGGTGCATTCTTGAGTCCAAAGGGCATTATCATATACTGATAGCATCCCCATTCTATGACGAAGGTCATTTTATGTCAATCCTCGTTCGCGATTCTGACTTGATGATAGCCACAGAAGTCGTCAGTGAATGAATACATCTCTTGTCTGTCGATGCTTTCCAGGACTTCATCTGTAAATGGTGTTGGGAATGGATCATGCAGGCATGCATCGTTCAAATTCCTTTGGTTGACACAGATCCGAACCTCACATATTGTCTTCTTATCCTAGATCACTATAGGGCTGATCCATTCTGACTCCTCAATAGGTTCAATGATTCCTGCATCGAGCATTCAATCCAATTCAACTTTTACCTTCTATTTATACCTTTGATTCAACCTATAAGGTCACTGCTTAATTATCTTAGCATCTGGTTTCAGGGGTATTTTCATTCTCCTAGGTCTCCCAATATTCCCTTCATCTCTAAAAAGTTGGTAGGAAATAGGTCCTGAAACTCATGCAACAAGTATGTGATCTTTGATACCATTGCATCGTCCCAATAATCCCCTATATTGGCGAACTTTGGGTTCTCTGGTGAGCCCATGTTTACTTTCTTGATTTTCAACAGCTTGAGGAACTAGTCGCTTGAAATGCCACTTCCTTTGAATTCACGCATACCCTACAACTCTTGTATGTTTATGCTCGTCGGGTCATCATCTGGGTCTCCAACCAGATTGAAACAGGCCATCCATTGTTGGATGGTCGCATTGCACTGATGGGAACTTGCTATCACGACAGGGATTTCATCAAATATCTTTTCCTTGATTATCTGAAGTGCAGTATCCACTGTCGGTTGGTCATCAACAAATGGAAAGGTGTGTGTAAATTGTGTGATCATCTCATCCCAATTTCGAGTTCCTCATCTCAACTCTATGGACATATACCAGCTTCTGGGTGTCATTTCCAGTGTGTGAATGAAATGATGGACCCATTCTTGTCGTGGGTATTCTAAAAATGTCATGCGACATTGATTAAGGTGCTCGACAGGGTTTGACAGCCCTGTGTACTTTTGACTCATGACTGTGACATTCACACTGAATCTAACCTCTAGTAACCTTCTACATTGTGGCCATTTTTATATGGATTGCTTATGTGTACCCCACCATCTAGAAAGTGTAGCCTTCAATACATAGTCCAACACAGACAAGTGTTACGGTTCTGTTACGAGTCCTTCAAAATTGGTGAGGAAGGTCGCAAAGTTAGGCAAGCCCTCATATGTGGGTAACTCCCTCAGCTGATTTTCCACCCATCGCACAGTTCAGGTAACTCTAGCGCATCGCCTCATAGAGACTTCATGCAATCTATTTGCCAAATTTCTAAGGCCTCTCCCTAATATGATGTACAAGAATTAGCACTTCTCCAACTCAGGTTTCCATCCAATGTATGATTTACATAATCATCTTTTAATGCACTGACATTGTAGATATTGTCTAGATAGTCACCCTGTCCTTCGTTATTGATAGGTTTGACATACCTCTATCCCTCCAGTGGGTTAATGGGGGACACTACCATCATCTCATCATCCTCAAATGAGAGAATCCTTTTCTTGAATTTTATAATGGTCTAATTATCTATGGCCCAATCTATCCCTAGAAGCGCGGGATATGGGTTTGTGTCATCAACAATTTTGATGACTTCAAAGTCTGTGAATGTGTTGAACCATTCAATGTTGATAGGTAGTTGACTCAACCTACCAATTGGTAGGACATTTTCCTGATTTGCAAGTCACAACTAGACAAGGGACCAATCCAAGTGCGAATTTCCCATGCTCTCCTAGGTCTGTCGCATCAAAATATTAATATCCAACCCTAGGTATAAAATGATGTAATCCATGTCATAATCCCCTATCTACACAGTCATTCTTAACTCACACCCCATTTTGAATTTTTTCTTGACATGGTTAACCTTCCTTCCAGGTTGCAACTCTACTGGGTTTTATTTCTGACAATCTCTAGCATAATGGCTCGGTTATCCACAGTTATAGAACGTAACCTGACCTCTTTCTCTACCAAATCCTCCTCATCCTCTACCTCTGAAGTTTCCACCCCCCCCTTCCCTAAGGGTGTGGCTGTTGCGGTGGGTACTGATTCTATGGCGCATATTGGTTATGAGGTGCATACTGCGGCTGATACTTATTCTGATACTGGTTCTGTGGGAAAGGCACACGATGGTAGTGCACTTGTGCATGTTTAGCCTAAACCTATCCATAATTCTTCATTAAGTAGGTCTCTACTGTTTTTTCCTTCAGGAGATGATATGCTCTACAATCCTTCTCATCATGCCCTACTGGTTTACAAAATTTACAGAAAAGGCTTCCTGGGGTACTTATCATCTTCTGTAAGTATAGGCACTCCTCGTCGCGATGTCCTCTAGTCTGACATATGTGGCCACAGGGTAGCCCATGGTTATTCAATGGATTAGGCGCCCCCAATGAGATATAGTTCATGTACAATAGACAGTTATCCTTAGTGTTTCCATCTGTTTGATGTCTTGTACACCACAAATCCTCACATGCTTCTTTACCATTATTGATGCCCTGAAGCTGTACTGTTAGATTAGCCAATTACGACTGAATCTGCATCATACCTGCCCTACCATCTCCGATTGGTGAGGATTCCAACTTCATCGCTAGTTTTAGTGCTTCCGTCTGCGACACAATCTTCTATTGCATCAAAGGTGCTTGAATGTGTGGTAACAGTGCAGCAATAAAACACTCTTTATGTTGTACATCTGGCATCTGGAAACTAACTTTGGCCATCAAATTTTCAAATTGTTGATCGAAATCCCATACATACTCCATTGGAAACTACTTTATCTCCTTGATCTCGGTGATACACTGCAACTCAGATTTAGGTCTTTTGAACTCACAGATCATCGCGAGTCAGATCTCATCAAGGGTCTTCTGTGGGGTTCCCGTCGGTTCTACACAAAACTTCATAAACCAGTCCAGTGCGCGACCCTGCAGAGTTGTGATCATCTGCGCTTTATTTAAGTCCACGTTATGAACTAGGTGAACCATCCAAACAACTTAAAAAATAAACCAGTGTTGCTCTGGATCTTCTGCTCCATTCCCATTTGTTATCCACCTGAATGGCACCTCTCCGTCCGAGTGCCGATATCCCTCATGTTGCCACACAAAAGGACATCTATGGATTGAGGTTTGCACAAACACTATAGATGGGCTTATTATAAAATACATTCCTCATCCATCCAGCTGGTTACTTTGACTTTTTTATTATGTCAAGTCATATCCGCGATCCTATATATATGCAACTCGCGGATCATCCACGAGTATCGGTTGTTGCAAGTCACAGATGGATGTATACGTGGGTTGCTCTTATAGCAACTCGCGGATCATACATGGGTTGTTGCTCTTGATACCTACGGATATGTCCCTTTGAAATTTAAAATAAAAACACGCGATTACTTGAGATTAGTTAATCCATTTACCTTAATCTTCTTAACTATCTCAACCTTCGAAACTACCTTATTTCTCCAACTATAAATACAGGTCTTGGGGAGGGTGTTAGATATACACTTGGAGAGCAAAGTTATGTTGGTGGATTTTATAGAGAAGTCTTTGGAGCAGTGAAACTCAGAATCCTTTGGCTACAGAGGAGTCCTTGTCTCAGGCGTTGGGTTGTAACCTAAACTTGTTCATTATTGTTAATAAAGAGAATCCTTCTTCCATATGTGTTTCATGTATCTGGGTTTGATAAATGTTTATGTTTCTGTATTTTATATATGATTTATCTAAACTGCTTATATATATATGAATCATCTTGTATTTGGAATATTGACTCTTGACAGGTGAAGGAGAAGCAACCTTGAAGACTTTGGAGGTGAATCAGAGCAGAAGAGGAGAAGCAAGGATCAACCTTCGTGAATCGAGTAAGTCTTTCTCACCCTCCTATTTCCTTTACTGCACTCTAGAAGTCAATTGTCTACAAGATAATTGAGTATGTTGGTAACCCCAGACCTATGGTTATAAGGTGTCCAAACCTGTACAACAGAACTGGCGACTCCACTGGGGAAGCCTAGACTGCTATAGGTTGTTTCTGTCACCCCTGACCAACCTTTGCTTGGAAGTCTGTGTGTGATCTTTTATCCTGGTTCATACTTGCCTTAGTATTCGAAAGTCTTGTGAATTTTTCTTGTTTCTTGAGAAAAAATTTATACCTATCTGCGAGTTGCTCTTCTGCACAGTTGCAGATACCAACTTGCATACGTGGGTTGCTGTACTGGACAGTCGCGGATCATCCGCGGGTTGCTCTTCTATACAGTCGCGGATATGCCTGGAAGTAGGGATTTTTTAAGTTAAGGTTTGCTTGTTCCTTTATTTGTGTAATCCCTGTTTATGAGTTGATTTTCTTTATGAATGTTGTGTAGCTTGTCTAAATACCTTTGGTGATCACACTTCGTGCTTTTTCGAAAGCCCTTGAGTCTCTTTTGATTGGATTATTTTCTGCTTGCCTGCTGAAGTAGTTTGGCATGTTTGGGTTGTAGGTTAAAGTGTCTCTGTCCAGATCAGTGATCAGGGTCTTGGGCTCTGTTTTTCCAGTCTGTCTTCTGACAGTGGCTGGTTTTCACTTGCCTTTATAATTCTACAGTGATTTTTGTCATTGTGTGCACCCAAGCTAGGGTTCCTAGCCTTCCTTTGTTGGTTGTCTTTTGGTTCTGTCAGCCTGTTTGATTCAGTTTTATGCTTTTATACAGTCTATAAGATCCAAGTTTGCTCAAGTATAGTGCATTGTAGATGCATAGTAGAATTTTGAGTATTTTTAAAAGTGAAAAGAAAAACATTGTTAAGCTTTTGCATTTTGTTTTTTGCATAAGTAGTGTTTATTTCAATTTAAAAATATAACCTCAAAAGCTACAAAAAATATAGGCTTAGTTTCTTTCATCGTTGCATTCAGTTCATAAATACATATTTGCAAAAAAGAAAAATAAGTTTGTTTTTATAATGGTAATTTTTCTTTGAATACACCTTTACTTTCATTTATTTCTTATTTGAGTCAAAAGCACCACAAGTACACCACTCCATTTCCTTCTGAGTAAGAAACAACCCTATAGAATAAACGCATAAGTTAAAAATTACTAGTAATCTTTTGTTTTTAGGGGCCTTTCACCTACTAGCTTAGGCTAGACTTGTGGGCTAGGAAGTGTAAACTTCCCACAAGTTATAAAACTCAGACGTAGTGGACCTTTCTTTAGGTAAATCCTTGACTTTATCGACTGTATCTGGGAAGCTCCTCTCAAAAGGGAGTTAAGCATGAGGCCGCGTGGAGGCTTGGACAGAGGAGATAACCCTCCGAATCCTTCTCAAAGCGTAACTCAGGACTTTTGTGCATCTGGGGATTCTATCCTAGACAAATTTTCGGGCTCAACTACCCTGCCCATGCGTACGAGTCCGGCTTGCGACTGTCCCCCCAGACTGTTGGTATAGCCAAGGTAGCCTTTAGTCTCTTGTCTTTTAGGGTTCATACCTAGGTAATCCAGAAGGTTATTTCTGGTTCACCTTGAACAGGCTTGGAAGGCAACCCTTGTTGAAAGTGTAGGAGGGCGGTTGGGTGATTCCTCCGCTTATGCCTAAGAACCACTTCAAGGATGCCAAGTAATCGTTCATCAGCTTTCTTCGGGAAATAATATCTTTTAGCCTGGTTTGATTGCTTGAGACTTTAGGATTTTTATAGTGTATGCTCTGTGGTTTTGCCTGTGTTTAGTTGGCCTTAGGGTGTGATTTGTCAAATTTCTAATTCTAGAGGACCAACCTGTTAGAAGGTCAAGAAGGTTGAGAAACCTTCCTCCTCTCACCACATTGGAGCCTCCACCTTTACCCCAAAGGCAGAGATTAGACACTGACGGTTCATTTGAACCAATAGGGATAAGTGAAGTTCTTGGTGAACCAGAACTGATAGCTAACCGTTTTGATTTTGACACAGTTGAGATAGAAGAATTGCAGACTGACGAGTTTGCAAGAAACTTTAACACCCCCTTGACTGATTTAAATGATCATGTGATCATTCAGGTTAGACCTTTTGATTCACCTGTATTAGGTGTCCCTGTGGGTAGGATCATGTCTTCTACGGAAGAAAGTCCTTTTGTGTTCACCTCAACCCTTCCGGTTGAAGGGGTACTACCTCCCCCAGTAAGTGCCCCTAGATCTAGTCTACCTTCTACACCTTTGACTCCAGCAAGCCAGGTGGTTCAACCACCGGTTCGCTCAAACCTAGTAGGTACTTCTGGTGACATGGTGACTGGGATCCCCAGTATACCTACCATTCCTTCTTCTTTTCCTTATACTACCCAACGTGGTCCAGTAGGATCCTCGGCCTTTGTCCAAGGATTTCCTTGGAATGGGGGGCACATTCCCCCATCCAGTCCATACGTAGGTCCATCTCCTTCCTATGTAGGAGTGCAGTTTGGGAACAACACCTCTTATGGGAAAAGTTTCCAAACCCCTATTTCGGTCCCATACATGAGCTCTCCCTTTTAGTTGTTTAGTGGAGGGATACCTGCTCCCGTCTTTCAGACCCCTGCTTCTATGGGGACGGCCCGAACTTCTTACACTGCACCTCCCACACACAATCCTGTGGCTTACAGATGGAATCCATTTCAAAGCAACCTTCCCACTTCACAACCGGTGTCAGGGGGAAACCCCACTTTTACCCATGGGCATTCAAGGGCAGGGCCCTCTAATCCCCAAGATGGCACATCTAGTACCCCGGTTTGACCCAAACTTCCATTTCTGACAACTTTAAACTTGCCATATTTGTCAAAATTGATGAATGACCTTGTGAGGCATGACCCTTTGTGGCCACCTGTTCCCACCAAATTGCCATCGAACATCACTAAGTTCAAAGGAAAAATTGGTGAAGATCCTGGGGCTCATGCCACCACCTTTCATTTATGGTGTTCTTCAAATTCACTGAATGAATATTTGGTGAGGTTGAGGCTGTTCTAGAGAACCTTGACAGGTACGGTAGTGAAAGGGTATATTGAACTACCTTCTGCTGCTTTCAGTAGTTTCTGGGACTTGGCTAGTGCATTTCTCAGCCACTTTTAGCTTCCAGTCCAATATGACTTCGGAACGGAGTTGTTGTCTACTTTTAGACAAAACAAGGCTACCCACATCTTGGATCATATCCAAGAGTGGAGGAGGCGAAAGAGCCTTATAAAAGCCACTATCCCTCCTGAGTTCCTTTTAGAGTGGTTCCTTAAATCACTGTTTCCATACATATCTAAGGACGTATCCACCTCAGGAGTGACGAATGAAGAAGAAGCCATACTCAGGGCCCATAAACTGGATTTGATTTATTCACAATCTGGGATCTTATATGAGATCATCCCTGAGGCACTGAGGCCTTCGCACGAGGAGGAGAAGCCTAAGCCTGGACCCCATGCCGATGGTGTGGTTGGATCCGTTAACTCTCCCACTGTAGAGTCTTTGACTAAACAAATTCACCAGTTGTCTGTCAAACAGTCTACGGTGGAGGTAGTAAAGGCTGCCCCCTCCCCCCAAAGTGCAAATGTTTTTGCACAAACCTCTCAAAAGGGAAATCAGCAGCCCGACGGGAAGAAAAAGAAAGGTAAGAAGGGAGAGGGAAACCAAAACAAGCAAAATCCCGCAAACAATGCTGATGGGGGCAAGAAAGAAAAGAAGAAGGTCAAGTTCCCTTGTAAGTTGTGCCAAGAGGACCACCTTTCTCACCTTTGTCCCCTTATGGATCAAGCCCAGAAGCTGCTTAAAGCTCAACAACCAGCTGTCCTGAAGGATCCTTTTCCCCAAGGACAGAACTCTGCTTCAGCTTCTAACATAGCAGGGGGCACTCAAACTGCCCCTGACCCAAACTATATCAACATGGTTTGATCTTCGACTTTGTTGCAGACCAGGAACAAAAACTATGAGAAAGAGACTCTTGAGAAGGGTAAAGCTGTAGGTGAACCTTCCAACCCTCTCATAATAGAGAAACCTGCTGAAATAATGCCAAAGATACCCAAAGGTGTCTTTAAGAAGACTTTGCATAACCAAAATGCTAGAGATACTTCCAACTACTCTGTGGTTGAAGACTTAGCTCAAACCCCGTGTGCAATGTCAGCTTTAGAAGTGTTACAGAGTTGTCCCGCTCAACGAGATGCCCTCTTAGCAGCTCTAGGTAGCATGGACTCTTCGAGTCTCATGGAAAAATTTCATTTATCTGATGTTAAAATTCGCCTGCCTTACCATGTAGCCCTATCAATAGATGTCGTCCATGGTGGTAAGACCATTGGAAGGGCAGTTGTTGATGAGGGGGCCTCTACATGTGTTATGTCCTTGGCCTGTTGGAAAGCTCTTGGATCCCCAGAGCTGGTCCCATCAAACACTTTACTTACTGCTTTTCATGGAAGATCCTTCCATCCACATGGTATCCTGCTGGATTTTGAGATTAAATTGGCTGGAAAATCAGTGTCTATTGAAGTAGAAGTGATTGATGCTCCTTTGGACTACAATTTGCTTCTGGGAAGAAATTGGACTTATGCGATGTCCGCTGTTGCATCGGCCGTTTTTCGTGTAGTGGTTTTTCCACATGAGGGCAAGTTGGTTACTGTTGACCAAATTGATTTTACCCGAAAAAGGTCGTTTAGAGTCTAATGAGTCCGCTGTGCCATTGGTTAATTAGGCCAAACTTGCTGCACGGAGCTTGGGGGATGGAATGTACACATCACTAATGGGCACATTTGACCTTCCAGCCCTGGTTAATTATATTGGTTCTACTAGTGTGGGGAAGTCCATCGCTACGGTTGTTGATAGGACTGATCCTTGGGTCCTCCCAACTCCCCATGAACCACAAGTTCCCTTATCGGCAGTGGAGGTGGCTTATCAAGCTATCACTCAAGCCACTATTGATCCCATTCCAGATCCTCTAACAGTCTCGGATGATCTGGAAGAAGTCTATTTTCCCGCATGGGCGGAAAAATATTCACATTCTATAGATTGTTTAGACACGGTTTTACCTTTCGATGAAGCTATTCTGGAAGCCATGAGTGGACGTGATAAGATTTGTGAGGATCTTCATCATCGATCCTATTTTCTTCCAGAACTAAGCAGAATAGAAAACCAAGAGTTTCACGTGAAATTGTCAGAAGATGTTGATGCACCTATCAATCCCTTTCCTAGGGAAGGAATCTTTGCCGAGGGGAATATGGCAAATATTTCCACCACTATACCTATTAACATCTCTGTAAACCCTGATGTCGCGGAAAACATATATATAGGTGCAAATTGCTCTCCTGAAGAGATTGCCATCTATGCTGCCCTTTTGAAGGAATTCCGCGATGTCTTTTCCTGGTCATATGAGGAGATGCCAGGCATAGATCCATCTATTGTTGAACATGAAATCCGAACCTATCCTGATGCCAAGCCAGTTCGACAAAAATCAAGACTCATGAACCCGCGTAAAGCGGCGGTTGTGAAGGTAGAAGTTGAAAAGCTGTTGAAAGTTGGTTTCATATATCCCATAGCTTTGACTGAATGGGTGTCCAACCCTGTTCCTGTTGATAAAAAGAAAGGGACTATTCACGTTTGTACAGACTTTAGAGACCTCAATAAAGCTTGTCCTAAGGACAACTACCCCACACCATTTATAGACCAGATCATAGATGCCTGTGCAAGAAGTGAGGTGTTTTCGTTTATGGATGGTTTCTCCGGCTACAATCAAATCCAAATCAAACCGGAAGACCAACATAAAACTGCCTTCATTTGCCCTTGGGGTACATTCACATATAAGAAAATTCCCTTTGGATTGTAAAATGCTGGGGCAACCTTTCAAGGGGCTATGAACTTTGCTTTTCATGACATTAAAGCCATTGTCGAACCATACCTTGATGATCTACCCGCACATTCTCGCAAGAGGATCCAACATCCAGATCATTTGCGGTTGATATTTGAGAGATGCAGATATTATAAAATTTGCTTGAATCCCCACAAGTGTGTATTCTGCGTCGAGTCAGGAAGATTACTCGGATTCATTGTCTCTAGTAGAGGCATTCAGGTGGATCCATTGAAAGTTGAGGCCATTGTAAATTTGCCTCCTCCTCGTTCCCTCAGGAAACTTCAAAGCCTGCAAGGAAAGTCTAATTTCCTTCGACGTTTTATTGTTAATTATGCCAAGATCACTAAGGGTTTCATGCACCTGCTCAAACAGGACACCCCATTTGTATGGGATGAAACCGCACAACTTGCGTTCGAGGCATTGAAAAAAGCTTTGTTGTCGGCACCCTTATTACGTCCACTAGATTATTCTAGGGATTTTATATTATATCTGGCCACGTCGGAGTCGACCATTGGGGTAGTACTAGTCCAGGAGGACGATAAGCTTGTTGAGCATGTCGTTTATTATCTTAGCTGTGCTTTGGCTGGACCTGAACTTAGATACTTCCACGTTGAGAAATTATCCTTAGCGGCTATTTATGTTGTACAGAGGTTACGTCACTACATTTTACTGAGGACCACCACAGTAGTGGCAGATGTGAATCCGTTCCAATATGTTTTATCCCGACGCATTGTTGGGGGCAAATTTAACAAATGGATAGTCATTCTCCAAGAGTTTGAATTGGTTTTCCAGTTCGCTAAGTCTAAAAAGTCCTTAGTTTTTGCTGAGCTTATAGCAGAATTTCCTACTGATGAAGATGTAGTGGTTGAAGATGACTCATTCCCAGATGAGCACATCTTCCTAATATCCACCTCTGATCCTTGGTACGACGATATTCTTATATATCTCTAGACTTTGAAGTACCCTGCAGCTTCCTCCAGGGAGGAACGACGTAAGTTACGCCTTCATGCCAAGAACTACCTCATTATAGGAGATACATTATATCGACGAGGGGTAGATTCCGTGTTGCGTCGTTTCCTTACTCATGAGGAAGCGGAGATTGTCCTAAATGATTCCCATAGTGGAGCCTGTGGGGGTAATTTATTTGGGTTAGCAACGGCCCATAAGATATTGCGTGCCGATTATTTCTGGCCTACGATCTTTAAAGATTGTGTGGAAGCAGTGAAGCGCTGCCATCCGTGTCAGCTTTACACCAGGAAAATGCGGTCACACCCTGCTCCTTTATTTGCCGTTGTCTCGGTAGGCCCCTTTATGAAATGGGGGATAGATTACATGACATGCAACCCAGCCTTGGCTGGGGGGCATAAACACATCATTGTCGCTGTGGACTATTTTACGAAATGGGCAGAGGCAATGCCTACTTTCAAAGCCGACGGGGAAACAACATCTTTCTTTGTTTTCAATCAGATTATTGCAAGGTTTGGTATTCCCAAAGTGATTGTCACTGACCATGGCAGTCATTTTCAAAATGACATGATGACGGAACTGACTACCATGCTCGGATTTAGACAAGAACATTCTTCTCCATACTATCCGCAAGCAAATGGTCAGGTTGAGGCTGTCAACAAGAATTTAAAAACTATCCTTAAACGTACAATTGATGTAGCCCACTCTAACTGGCACATCATGTTATATCCTGCTCTTTGGGCCTACCGCACTAACGTAAAGACTGCTATGGGTTTCTCCCATTTCCAACTCATTCACGGGGTGGAAGCAGTTACTGCGATTGAATGTGAGATCCCTTCTTTGAAGATAGCCATTCATGTGCTACCTGATACGACTGAGCTTGAGGAACTTCTGGTCCATTTAGAACACCTTGATGAACAACGCAGAGATGCACTGACTGCTAATCAGGCTCATAAAAATAGGGTCAAAACTCAGTATGATAAATCGATCAAACCTAGGGTTTTCTCTGAAGGGGAACTTGTCTTGCTTTGGGACCAAGATAAAGAACCTCTGGGGGCAGGAAAATTCAAGGCTATGTGGTTAGGACCTTATGTCGTGTCGAAAGTTTTGAGAAAAGGTGCATATGAGTTAGGTCATTTTGACGAGAATAAGCTGCTTGAGCCTAGAAATGGGCTCTACCTGAAGAAGTACTACGCTTAGGCTTAACACTTTTTCTTGTATTTTTAGTGTATGTATTTTTTATGTACATTAGGTTGTCAGTTTCATTTTTTATACTATCTACTGGTTGTTGCAGATGTCTTCTGAACGGTATATAGGGTTCACTGATGGCGCCAGCCGTCATACTTGTAACCTATCTTCGACATCATGGGTTATTTATTCTCCCTCAGGACAGCCTGTTGCCGCGGGAGACGCTTGTCTAGGTCCTGCTTCTAATAATGTTGCCGAGTATAGGGCTGTCATTGAGCTCTTATGGGATGCTTTGTCACGTGGCATCACCCAGCTTGAGGTCTATTTGGACTCTCAGTTGGTGGTTTCCCAGCTCAATCGAGCTTATCAGGTATGAAATCCTATCTTATTACGTCAGTTCATGCAAATTCGTTTATTGGAAAGACATTTTGAAGTTATTACTTTCAATCATATTCCACAAAACCAAAATTCATTAACTGATGCATATGCTAATTACATTTTGGATTGGCATCTCACACACATTTTATAAAAATATACAACAAACATATAAGAAACACTTGTACATAAACTGACAACAAACACCAATATATATATATATATATGTGTGTGTGTGTAAAATATCTATTTATAGATAGGTCAAGTCTGATCCTCAGATCCCGTCATATACAAAATATACAAAAATGTTGATCATAGTCCATCAAAATGCCCTAGAACTAAGCAGGCCTGCCCTGGCCACTAGGACCTCCTTGGTCCCCATGGTCCCTTTGTGCTCTGGCTTCCTCAGCCTCCTCGGCTTCGGCAGCCTCCACCGCATCTATGTATACGAGCACTGCTCTAGCCACTCGTCTGAAAAGACGGAACCAAACCGGTGGAACCCCCACAACAAAACCCTGCATGGATGTAGGGATATGCTCTATCCGTATGGTCAATACTCATTGGGTTAGCCTGGCCAACTTCCCCTCTAGTACCCTAATCAATCCTGGATCTTCCCCTACAACTGGAAGAACAAACATGCAAGGGTGCCCTTTAGGGCAGACCGGTCCAATATCTGCATTTTGACACATGAATAGGGTTAAGACTTGTACATATGTATATATCTATCATTGAAAAATTCATAAAAATTTGAAAATGATAAAAATTAAAAAATTACTTACCTAGCTCGCCCCATGCTCCTCCTGGAGGGAGGATAAGGTCGGGGTCACCTCAGAAGTCCATCCCAGCATATGGAAACTGCTCCAATGCCGGAAGCTGTCGTTCCCACCATGTGTAGAAGTCATCATCATAGAAACTGTGTACTAAGTCCCCTACTCCTTGACGGAGGAAGATGTCTCCCCACCTGCTCAGCCTTGGCTGACGTGGAGATCTGATCGGTAAAGGTATAGCGGGGCTCAATGCTGGTACTCTCTCGAAGAAGAGCACCACTAATATGCTCGCATAGCCAAAATTCTTGCGTCTTCCTCTCTTGCAGTCGGATAAGTGTCTCCTCATGATGGAGGTCACTCCCGAGCACCAATCATAGAGAGCACCTCTAAAATAGTCAACTACCACCCTCATTTGATTCCTAGTGGCCAAATGTAAAGCTGTAGATCCTGCTATTCTCACAATGGTGCTAGCTAATACTTGGAGAGTAAAATATTGGATATCTGCAATTGGAACGCTAGTTCCCCTCCTCTGAGTGCTCAGTGTACATAATATGTCTACATAGTTTTGGACACTTAAGGGGTCACCGCCCCTGCCAGTGCCGTCCAAGTTCATCGGTGCCCCTCATCGTGACAACCCGGTAATGAAATATATGTCCTCCATGGTAAGCTCTAAGGTTTCCCCTTGTAGATTGAACATCCCCATATCATGATCCCAATAATTGACCATGAACTCAAGAATGCGGACATTGGTCCACATGAGTGATGTACAAAAGAATTTCAGTAGCCCACTGGTCCTCAATGCCTATATGGTGGGAGCACTTTGGAGCGCCACTTGGTCCATTATTTCGTGCTCCCTTTCCCTCCATTCCAGAACCATATTTTACCTAGCAAATACAAGCAATTTGATTCAGTATTTCATAATCAAAATTTAAATTTTTTTGCATATTTTTAAGTTTTTGTCCTCTGTGCAGTATCCGCGACTGTCTATTTAGACATGTTGCAGACCATCCGCGGCTGTCTAGTTAGGAAACCTGCGGATATAACGTGTATCCACGAGTTTCCCTCTTAGCAACCCGTGAATGCGCCCTGCTACAGTTTAAGATGCCTTTAAATATTGAATTCAAACTTAAACCTAACATTTGCTTGGATCAATTTGAAGAGATTAGGGTGTAGGCTTACCTGAAGCTGGCGGATTTCGATTTCGTCGGTCCAATTGTCCACAATGATCGATCAAAGGTAGAGGGTAAACCTTGCTTTTTATGGCTCAAAAGTTCAAATGGTGAGTTTGTTTTAATTTTCAACCTATTTATAGAAATTATATTTCATAAAGTGGGTCTTTTTATATAGTTTGAAATGTTAGTCAACTAATACCATACTCTTTGTGCCTTGAAACAGGTTTATCACTTTTTCCAAAGTGTTGTTGCTTCAATAGGGTGGTTTGCTACTTTCAACACATGTGGGCATCTTTTTACTCCACATTAACCTTAGCTTTCAACATTTTGCCATGGACTATGGTATTCTAAGCCATTAGTCCCTTGTCTTTACCATTGTTCTTCCGTGGCTAGGACCCTTATTTCATGAGTATCCTTTTTATATGCCTTTGTTATCCTTTGGTACTCATGCCGCCACTGTTTCAGGTCCAGGGGTATCCTCTTAGCTATTTTTCACGCCAAATAGAGCTTCTTTTGAATCTCTTTTTACAAGCTATCCCTTTATAGGACTCCCCGCCCTTATGGAGTTTCTTTAGGCCCAGGTCTGACTCCTTTAAAACAGACTTGACTACCGAGTTATCTCATCCATTCAAGCTCGTTAAGAATATGTGAATGGGCATCCGCATTGGTGGTAGGTTATCTCTTTCTCGGACCATGTGGAATAATACGAGAAAGGATCACTCTCTTTTCTTTTGAATTGAGAAGAGTATTCTCAGGTATAGGTTTATCACTTTTCCGGACCCGAGGGACTAAATTTACGGAAAAGGAACACCCGGTTTGAGCTTAGTTTTCTCTTTTTTGTGCTCTGGACCCAAACATGAAAAATATTCCGAGTGTACTTTGTGTCTTTGTCATGCTCATTAAACACTTAAGAACAAAGCAACGAGTTTATTGTTGTAAGCCCCATTTCTCGTAACCAAATGGATCTTTCCGAGTGATCTTGCTTTCCTTCACACTCGTAAAACTCAGGCTATTTTATGCTATTTTGGAAGGAGCGTTGGGTAGGTGGTAATTTAACCTTTTTCAGACCTTCCTGACTAAGTACGAAAAAGGTTCACCTTTTCTTCTTCGGAAGTTAAGAGAGTTCTTCTTTGGTTTGTTTTATACTTTTTCAGCCTCAGGAGACTAAATTGGACGAAAAAGGACCCTCCTGGAGTCTTCTTTGGAGTTTTCAGACTATCTAAATGTAAAAACACCGACTGAGCATGTACTAGTTCAGGCTCATTAAATCCATGAATCAGTGACACTATCAAGCATTATTTTCCCATCTCTTCAAGCTTGTTAAAAAATGAAGAGGGAACCGAGTTGACTTTCCTGGACTCGTTAAAATTTAACAGGGATGGTAAGGAAGAAGTTTTCTCTTGTTTTCAGTAATGGTAGCATGTCATCCTTGAACATAGCACTCTTTGTTTTCTGATATCCATGTTTCAGTGTCCACTTTTGTTCAGCTATCACTTTGAGTTTCTTACTCCTCCTCTTGTCTATTATACCTGGGGAATCTGATCATGTCTCCTACATGCCAGATAAGTCTAGTTGTTCTATCTATAAGTTATATGCTACCTTGGGTCACCTCTGTGTTGTGCTCATTGTTCAAGGACTCTTCCCTATGTATGATCTCTAGCTTAATCCCATCATTGTTAGATCTATTATCTATTTGTGTCTCCCTTCTATTGCCTAGTTCCTGTCACTCTTGTGATCCATTGGAGGATCTACTGCCTTCCTTATCATAGCATGGTTCCATTTCAGCACTTCCTAATGACGAAGACTTAGAGTTTTGACGATAGTGCCTCAAGATTCACTTTCATCATTGGTGAATTCCTTTGCTTCAGTTGTTGATTCTCATCTATTGATTGACAAACTGTTGAATCCTTTCCATGTTTAACTTCAACTTACCCTTATTCACATGGCTTGGATTGTACTGGTTCTTTGGGATCCTTTATGAATACCTTATTTCCTCACTGATGGACTAAGTTGCGCAAGACTATGTTCTATTCCTATATACAGCTTCCAGATCTTTGAAGACTCATCATTATTGTATATTGTGGCTTCAATCCACCTTTGTAATATACGTGGTTTTATACCCGTATCATATGATGTACTCAAATATTGTAAAGGAGCTAGTGTTCCAGTAAATTGAACATAGCATCCTCATATGTAACTTTGTATATGACATTACTATGTATTTGTTTCAGGTACTCTCTTTTCTCCATTGGATTTTTGAGTTCTCCAAAGATAACGATTATAATGTATTTCGTCCATCACTTCCCTCTGACCTCACACATTAGGGGGAATCTGTTATCCACCTGAATGGCACCTCTCCGTCCGAGTGTCGATATCCCTCATGTTGGCACACAAAAGGACATCTATGGATTGAGGTTTTCCCAAACACTATAGATGGGCTTATTATAAAATAAATTCCTCATCCATCCAGCTGGTTACTTTGAATTTTTTATTATGTCAAGTCATATCCGCGACCCTATATATATGCAACTCGCGGATCATTCGCGAGTATCGGTTGTTGCAAGTCGCGGATGGATGTATACGCGGGTTTCTCTTATAGCAACTCACGGATCATATGCGGGTTGTTGGTCTTGATACCCGTGGATATGTCCGTTTGACATTTAAAATAAAAACACGTGATTACTTGAGATTAGTTAAGTCATTTACCTTAATCTTCTTAACTGTCTCAACCTCCTCAACCTTCGAAACTACCTTATTTCTCCAACTATAAATACAGGTCTTGGGGAGGGTGTTAGATATACACTTGGAGAGCAAAGTTATGCTGGTGGATTTTATACAGAAGTATTTGGAGCAGTGAAACTCAGAATCCTTTGGCTACAGAGGAGTCCTTGTCTCAGGCGTTGGGTTGTAACCTGAACTCGTTCATTATTGTTAATAAAGAGAATCCTTCTTCCATATGTGTTTCATGTATCTGGGTTTGATAAATGTTTATGTTTCTGTATTTTATATACGATTTATCTAACCTGCTTATATATATATGAATCATCTTGTATCTAGAAGATTGACTCTTGACAGGTGAAGGAGAAGCAACCTTGAAGACTTTGGAGGTGAAGCAGAGTGGAAGAGGAGAAGCAAGGATCAACCTTCGTGAATCGAGTAAGTCTTTCTCACCCTCCTATTTCCTTTACTGCACTCTAGAAGTCAATTGTCTGCAAGTTAATTGAGTATGTTGGTAACCCCAGACCTATGGTTATAAGGTGTCCAAACCTATACAACACCATTGAATTGGGTAATCTATTATCTACCCCAGCCATTGAGTTGGCGTCGAGGTTGTCTAATGAATAATTGAATGGAGGTGTAGCCTCTTGCGCACTAGTCGCAGTACTAGCACTATCAATATTAACAACTCTTTCAAGAGATGAGGCTCTAGATCTTACCTCTAGTGATACTCCTACCGTGGTGTAGTTGTGTCCTGATCTTGGTGTCTCTATAGATTCCTCAGACTCTTTTGTTCCTTCAAAAATTGGGCTATAGTCTTCCTCTTCATCGTAAGAGCCTTCGTCTAGCCATGACTCAACTTCCTACTCACTTTCTTTGAACCAATTAGGAGTCTATCGACCTCCTACTGTCTTTCTCCTCTTTCCTGATCGGAATCTCCTTCCACTCCTTAGGAATCCAAATTCTAGTT
Source organism: Pseudotsuga menziesii (assembly GCA_001517045.1). Classification (NCBI taxonomy): domain Eukaryota; kingdom Viridiplantae; phylum Streptophyta; class Pinopsida; order Pinales; family Pinaceae; genus Pseudotsuga; species Pseudotsuga menziesii. The sequence goes on along the minus strand of LPNX010073411.1, from coordinate 465,494 downwards.
TAGGTTCTGTACTTCCTAGGAACATCTCAGCTCACCATATCCCATTTTCTCTAGAGGTCGTCCGCGACATATCCCCTCCTCTGGATATGTGACTTAACTGCTCAACTCTTAGATACCCTACTCATATACGAGCATCTTTATCCATGTGCTTATAGATAACAAGTACCTTCTTCGCGGACCTTAGAAAAAATTTCTCTGAGCCTCACTATATGAGCTTATAATCTCTATTGCAAACTTAGTAATATACCCTTGCAAAATAATGTCAACCCAAAAATCAGCAACTCTAGAGATGGATTTACTTGCACTGGTTATCTCATGAATTAAATGAGCACTCCACTCAACCACCTCTCTTCTTTGGAAATTTGCCTATCGAGTCACCAATCTTGACAACCACTCATGTAACACAATAGGAAACTCCTCAAAGAAGATATTGTGAATATGGGAGTATATGTACTGGTCTAACCAGTTTTATGCGCTCAACCACGGCCTTGTGCTCTCTTCTTATGCAAATGCCAATGCCTTCGACTCCATCCAATCCTCTATTTCCTTCTTTGTCGGATGCCACAATATATCCCTCGACTCAAATGATTATGGGTCCTGGCAATGAAACCATTTGTTGGCCTAATCTCCCTTAGTCTTGTGACCCAGGTTCAACAACAACACAACACCAAAAAAACACCCAAAGACATTGGTCCGACGGAGAAAGCTCAGTCGGTAACACCCATGAGGCAGGCGCAGTCTCACCCGAGATATCTTAACGTGTAACTGCCAGAACCATGTTTCTACAGTTGGTAAGGGATAACAATCCCTTGGTGCGCGACCAAGGAACTTGACAAAGGTGGAAGGATGGAGTCTATTACTACTCGACGATGGCACAATAGTGCGACATAGTTGACACGTGACACAACCTTGTCCTTATTAACTTAACAACTGGTGCAACTATGCGATATAGGTGATTCCTTAATTTTAAATGACAGCGGCTCAACATTATTATAACTTAACAGTATTTTAATATGGATATCATATAGTGCGCGACAATTCTTTACCCATTCATTCATTCACCGTGGTTATCAATATTGTGATATTCATTCAAGCAATAATCATAAATAATGCAATATACTCAAACATTCAACCATTCACATTCATCATTCAACATCCATTCGACACAGGAAATAATGTGGAAACCCATCCGGGTAAAACCACCAAGGTGCTCTTCATCTGGCATGAGAAATATATGTAGCACCTTGTAGTCTGCGACTCACAAAATGTTAAGATATGTCTTTTGGTTCAGACTCTTCTTTCTCTCATGCTCTCGGGTTTATTCTTCTATCTACTAACTCCTACTGATTTGCACACAACCTGGATCGACTCTTCTACTTTATTGTTTGCGCACTCAACTGTAGATTAACTCCTACAAAATGGTCTGCACACTCAGGTGCACATTCGTAGATCAACAACCTACTACTATCAAAATCCTCTCTTATATAACTTAGTAGCAAGCGATACTAATTGACTGAACCCTTATACAGAGCGAGTTCCTCCTGTTTATAGATATTACAAGTCCAGGGTCGACTGAGTACAACTCAATTATTACATTAAAAAGTAGCTACAAAATATCTTCTATTACATTGATGACAGGCCATACTGGCCGCAAAATTCCTGTATTACATTGATCACGACCATAACTAGTCACATAAATGTCTTTCAATCTGCTTGTACAGGTCGTGACTAGCCGCAAAAACCCATCCTTTAGTCTGCCGACTCTGACTTCTACAGTCTTCTGACTTGCTGATCTTAGTCTTAACTCCTCTACTTGCCTCTTTTAGGTACTCCTTTTCCTTCGCCGCACCTATCTGTGTCACATATTTCTCTCATATGCACTTGCTTTCCTTTCTTTACCTGCTTTTCTCTTGTCGCGCACCTAATTTTCCTTTGTCGCGCTTGCGCTACAAGTTTTTCGTTATGCACTTTTCCTAGCCCAACAAAATTAGATATAATAATATTATTAACGGCCCTAGATGGGGTGATAATTGGATAAATAAGGCAATGCAATGATGAAGTGATCGACATACATAATGGTAGATAGCTTGAGGTAGGGGAGGGATTTAATCTATGTCCCCTCCATGCAGGTGAAAGGATATGAGTCTGATGCATAATTACTAAATATTTAATGGTGATGCATGGAGCGTTGTGTCAAATCCATGAAAAGGTATAAGTGCATAATGAGTCGGGGGCCTTGGATTAATCTTTGTCTGAAGTGTTATCTAGTCATTAAGTGCAAGTAGATGGTAGGGAAGAGTAGAAATTGGGTTTACTGGTGCTTGACCAGTGGCGATTTTGCTCCAATCGTGTGTTATAATTTTGATGGTTATATTAGATCTTTGAACATTTAGCACTATTTCATAATAAAATTAATAATAGGATCACTGAAAGACAGAAAAGCACAACAAGACAAAAGAACACAAAGATTTTCCTCTAGGAAACCACAAGGGAGAAATCCTAGCAACTTCTTTAGTATAGATTATGTCACCACGTGCAATGTCAAACCAAGATAAGATAAACCCCAAAGACAAAAGCAATTACTTCTCTTCTCTAGTGAACCTCTTATTCTCTCGCATGCACACTTGCTTGAGTTGAGTGTGTGTTAAAATGAGAGGAGTGACCTCTCTATTTATACACATTAAGTGAGTGACCTATTTCCCTGACTAAGCCGACTTGCTCTTTCTGGACCGACTTATCTAGGGAGACATAAAATAACATTTATATAATCTTTCTTGTGGGTACTATTGACCCAACTTACAATGGAATTTTTACATTGAGTCTTTCAAGTACATTTACATGACCAAGTACATCAATAACATCTCCTGAAGGAGGTACAACAATAATACAACAAAAGTACAATAAGAATATATTTTGAAGTACAATATTCATCACTCCCTCTTAACAATGAAGGTATTCTTCCATTGCGTTCATCATCACTAAAACTCATCACTGTTCTTGCAACTTGGTACTCGGGCCAATGACTTGTGGTATCTCTCGAATCTATAAATCATAAGAATTTCATACAACAATCATCCCTTTTTCATGTTGGTTGTACCTCTCATATATATAAGTGCATCAACCAACCCTTTTTCATGCTAGGATAAACCTTCATACCAAACCATCTATTGGAGACATTTACCACCATACACACTCTTTTTGGTCAAATTGGCCTAGTTAAACCACTATCCTAAGTATAATTGACATTAATTGACATCAGTGGAACATTAATTGACATCATCCAGTCACACCCACACCTACCTACAGTCAAGGAGGCTAACTTAGCCTTCTCCTACAGTCAAGGAGGCTAACCGGAGCACTCCGGGGGTGATCTGAGTGATATTAATGCACCTAATTGCTAACTGGTGGTTACAATCAGTTCAACCAGTCAATTAAGGTGCCTCCTCTCATTAAATATATTATTTAATGATTATTTATTATTATTTAATGATCTGGAGTTAACAGGGGCGCCTCCACCAACTTCTGATGATCAGTTCTGCTTCAGTTAACCTCATCGGGGTTCATTGAAGTCATTCAAGCACTAACACTTGATGGTTGGCTTGCTATGACATGTGTTTGATCTCTTTCAGTTGAGATTCAGTCATTTATTGCACTCCGACTTCAGTTAGGGTTTGGTGAGTCAATTAGGGTTTTGGTCAAGTGGTTAACTGAGTGTGAACCAATGGCTTACAGTCAGTTAAGCTACACTCACTCATTGAATTCGAATGACCTCCTTAGGTATTCGAATTCCTCATTGATTCAAGATATTTCTTGACATTGTTATTGTAACTATTCATTGTTTATTGAATATACAGAGAGGAAACCATTCTGGTTCCGATTAACACCATTTATGAGTTATTTGTTGATTATTTCTTGATGAGATTGATTATTTGTTCCTAGATCAATGTGCAAGATTAATACCATCAACCAACCCTTTTTCATGTTGGCAGCAACCTGTACAACAACTAATCCTTTTTCATACTTGGTGTACCTATATAGAGCCAGTCCTTTTTCATACTGAATGTATCTCTCCGTAGTGCCAGTGCTTTTTCATACTGGATGCACATCTCTGTTGTGCCAGTCCTTTTTCATACTAGATGCAAGTCTCGTACATCTTCCACTGTACCAGCCTTTTTTCATCCTAGACGTGAAGACCACATGCCTTCCATAAAGCCAACCCTTTTTCATGCTGGATGTGGAGACCACTCGTCTTCCATAGATCCAGACCTTTTTCATGTTGGATGTGAAGACCACTTGTCTTCCACAAAGCCAACCCTTTTTCATGTTGGATGTGAAGAACACAAGGACTCATCAATCCCTCTTGCGATGGACACTGATATGGAAAAATCTAAGCTTGTCCTTGAAGTACTCAAACTTCACTCACATAGAGGCTTGGTCAATACATCGACTATCTACTCATCTGTCACAATGTAATAGAGCTTCACTACTCCTCTTTGTACCATATCTTTGATACAGTGATACCAAATCTCGATGTGCTTTGACTTGTCATGGAACACAGGGTTCTCGGACAACCTCACACAACTCTGGTTGTCACATAATACACAAGTCATCTAGAACTCGACATCGAACAATCCCACAAGTAGCTTTCTAATCCACATTGCCTCACAACTAGTTGAACAAGATGCAATATACTCTTCCTCAACTGTGCTCAATGCTACCCTTGTCTGCTTCTTGTTGAACCAAGAAATCATGCCATACCCCAAGCTGAAGCACCACCCTGAAGTGTTCTTCATATCTCTAGCATTACCAGTCCAATCTGAGTCAACATAGCCCTGTAGGAAAATCCTATGATTTGTCACATATATGAGGCCATACGCAATCATACCCTTCATGTACATCAACTCTATTGATTCAAAGTGTTCACCACAAAGCATATATCTAGCCTCGTGTTCGTGAATTACATTAACGAATCAATCATCTGCCTATAAAATTGTGGCATCGATTGTCCCTGAAGTAGTATCACACAACAACTTCAAGTTTGGTTCCATTGGTGTGGCCATGGCCTTGTAATCCATCATCCCAAATTTCTTCAGGATCTCTACTGCATATTTTCCTTGACTAAAAAAAATATCACATGGATTTTTCCATACCACTAATCCCAAGAAGCATTCCAAGATTCTTGAACTCTAACATCTACTTCCTCTTGGTAGGGGAGACATCCAGTATCACTTTGAGAATATCCATGAGATACCGAGGAAAACAACCCTTGCCATGGATATAGACTATGTGATATTATCTCTCATTATGTCTCTGCAATCTATGTTGTAGTCACTCCCTCTAATGTGGAGCTTTCCTACTCCCTATGTAACTAAGAATTATACTCCCTCTACATCTTAACATCTTGTACTCTCTGCATTGGGACATTCTATAATGAAGTGACTGGTAGCCTTCTCTATTTTTTATATTCTATGTATCCACTTATGTCATCTCACATAAAATGGGACTGCTGAGATGAGATTCTTGCTCTCAAGGTCACTGGATACCAAGATTCTCCATATTGAACCCTGTTGCAAGTACCCTCTTGCACCCATCTATTAGCTCCTCGTCTTCAACCTTGTAGCAAAGGTTGAAATCTCATCACTCTTTGTGATCCTTAAGCTCATCATGTAACTGTATGTGCCATCGTGTTATCTCATGGGTGCCTTTTGATCCCGTACAAATCCTTCTTCAATCTGCTCACTTGTGGTTCTCCGTAGAGAGTCTCGAATCTCGAAGGTTGCTTAATATACAGTTCGACTTTGATTACACCATCTCTCTAGTGTAATATCCATCATCATAGCAACGTCTCATCATAATCAACTCCCTCTTTATGAGAGAAACCTCGCTTTGTACATCTGTAGTATGCTTGATTTCGTAAATCTTCTTGAATGTTATAGTTGAAACATCATCACTTGTTCTTTGGATCAAGTGTCATCATTATTCTCTTGTAGGTGATTGTACACGATATTCCTACAAGTCAAATTCAATTGCATGATTAGAAACATTTCAAAACATATCAATAACGACAAATTATTATGCATAAATACATTGGTCACACAGTCATACAACTATTTTAACCAATGCTTCAACACAACATTCATTCATATTCCGTATGCAGACAGTAACTTTCTAAATGTCTTCCATCTATACTAGAACACAATTAAGACTGTGCATTGCTCCTGACATGTCAACAAAGATGTTTCATTCTAGATAAGCAACAATGGAATGTTGTGTGGCACCATAGGGTACTTACCCATCACATGCATATTAGCAGTATATTGTTCATTGATGCAAACACTATAACATGCATAATACACTTCCTAAATCTACGAACACAATTATGTACACAACTAAACAATATCATTTAAGCAATTAGATAAACAGTAAACAACAAATCAAATCCTTATCTTTATTTGTTTGGTAGGCTCCCTCTTGATCTTTGTCTCCTTGTAGGAATTATTGGAGTCTCTGATAGTGTGCTATACTCCATCATCTGATTTTGAGAACTTGTGTTTGTCTTGCTCACGATTGGCAATGCTGAGCAAGTATTCTACACCATAGATCACTAGGAAATGTGTACTAATGTTGAATGTGTGTGTCCCTTCTTCTTCAATAACTATTGTGTCCCTTCTTATCCAATGCTAAAATGAATAAGAGGTCCTCTCATAGAGCATGATCTTCATCTTCATGGATTTTCTAGAATCCAACTTTGCAGCAGACTCCTCCTCTCCCTTTAATAGGATAAGCTTCATCTTATTTGGTAAATCCTTCTGGATCAAAGTACATATTCCTCATCACTTGAGGAACCTTCCCTTACTCTCTTCTTAGCTGGTTCATTACCTTCTATAGCATGAGCGTGATATCTCTTCTTCCTTTTCTTCTTCTTGGGGCAATCTCTTGCAAAATGTCCTTACTCATCAAAAGTGAAACACCTGAACTGTGAGTAGTCCTTCTTCTTGTATCTTATAAGCTTCTTGTGAGAATGTTCTTTCTTTTTATCTTTCCCTTCTTGGCATGAGTTGTTATGGATTGATTGTCATCTTCACCCATATTTTCTCCTTGTTCTATCAATCAAGCTTCTTCTTGCATACATTCATTCCATAGTCTCCTGAATTTAGTGAGCCTTATTCTAGCACAAATTCCTTGAATGAAAGGTTCCCATGATCTTGGGAGATAATTCAAAGTAGTCATCACCACTTTTGCTTGTTCAACATTGTCTCCAATAGCTTCTACTTGTTCTTTGATTTGGGAGACCCTTGTGAAGTAAGATTATATGCTTTATGAGATCTACATCTTCACACCCTTCAGTTGAGTCCTTAAGGTCATCTTCTTATTGATATTATTTCCTTCATACAGGTTGGTAAAAGCATTAAACATATTCGAATTTGAGGTCAAGAATGGGCCTCAAAAGGACCAAAATGTACTATAAAAATCAACCAATTACATTATAGTAGTTGATATCATCCCCCATGGTTGAGGTGGCATTGCATGAGTTAAGAATGCTTATTTGTCACATTTTCTATGGTGGATGAAAACCCATAGTTAACCAAGGTAGTGGTACAAGTACTTTTAGTCAAAAAGTAAAGTACTCACAATAAAAGTCATTTGACACTTTCTCATAAAATAATATTATTGTTATTTTCAAGTAAAGTACTCACAATTCACTTTCTCATAAAATAATATTATTGTTATTTTCAAGTAAAGTACTCACAATTCACTTTCTCATAAAATAATATTATTGTCATTTTGAAGTAAAGTACTCATAATTCATAAAAATGTCTTTTCACAATTTTTTTTCTTTTCACATTTTTTTTATAAAATAATATATTGTCATTGTCATGTTTTTTAATTTTAAATTATATATTCACTCAATTTTATTTAATATCATAATGTCAAACTAATATATATATAATATTGTACTTTTAAAATAAATTAAATTCATGAATAGTATTAATATGAAAGTTGTATGTTAATTATGGATGAGTTATATATATATTGAATTATATGCATTCATTTATATCATGTTTGAATGTATAAAACATCATGTTGATATGATAAATGTTTATATGATTATAACTTTATTATGAATTTTTTTTTGACAAAAAAATTATTATAAGTTTTTAATAGATAATTTTATAGAATAATATGCAAATTAAGTTGTTATAACTTGTTAAATATTAATTAATAATAATGTCATTATGATGATAATTATAATAAATGTTATCATGTTAGTTTTAATAATAAAAATATTTTAAAATTTTAATGATTAATAAAATTAATTAAGCCATTTATATTTAATTTGAAATTATAACACAATGTGTAAAACTATATTATGACGCATTTTTTTAACAAATTAGTAACATTGATTTTTTACATGTATATTTTGTATTTATAATTTTTATAGTTGCAAGGGGTGGAAATAATTTTCTTGGATAAGTATTTATATTATAAAAGTATTTTCAAAATGTATAAATATTTTTTTAATAATTTATTTTCATCTATAAAAAAAATATTAAAATAATTTATGCTTTAACTAATAAATTAAAAGAATTTATGCAACACCATTCACTTATTAAGTTAATATGATATATTATTTATTCACAACTTTTTTATTGCTAAAAATTAATATACATTAAAATCAACTAATAAATTAAAATAATTTATACACCAGTGTTGACTTATTCAGTAAATAAGACATATTATTTACTCGTACCTTTTTTATTGCTAAAAAATAGTATACATAACTTTTTTATTGCTAAAAACAACATACATTAAAATATTATATAATAATATGACATATTTTCATAATGTATGGATATTTTTTAATAATTTATTTAAGAATAAATTAAGTCTTATATTATTTTCTAGAAGAGATTTAACTATACCATTCATTTACAATAAAATGAATATATCAAAAAAAATTATGATTTTGATATTAATTTATTCTAATAATGCAAAAAATATTATAATAATGTTGTTAAAAATTTACATGTAAATAAATTTCAATTAAATCACATTAAAATTAAATTGATGAGGAATGTACTAAATATAAAAAGTCAACATAAATTAAAAAAATAACTCCTAAATATATATTTTTATTTTAATTTCATTTAGAAGTTCAAGACAAATAAATTCTAAAGGACAATAAAATTTTGGGCATTTACAATGAATCTTAGTCACATCATTGTAGAGTTATTTTATTAATTTTATTTATAGTCAATTTAGAAAAGTAACTCAACCATGGTTATTTATATTGTGCATAAAAAGTAGTGTAGGAGGTGAGTTGTAATATATACCTACCCCATAAAACCCCTAACTCATAATATTTTAATATATCTTATATTTTTGTAGTACATCTCTTAGGAGGCCCATTTTTTACCTCAAATTCTCTCTAATTGCAAGGAGGATACATGTGGGATCAAATGATATTTGATGGAATCAGTAATAATCCTCTTGTCTTTGATCAAGTTCTTCTTGTGCTTAGCTTTGTCTTCATCTCCCTCTCACTCTGTAACTTCTCCTTAGAAATAGTTTTTCAAATCATGTTCTTCCGGTATGAGAAACACTTTGTACTTCCATGCTCGAAAGTTCTAAACTCCTTCAAGCTTGGTATTGTTTGTCATCTTGATAAAATGAGTACCTCAAGAAATAGTTCTTAACTCCTTCAAGCTTGGAATCTGTAACTTCTCCTTAGAAATAGTTTTTCAAATCATGTTCTTTCGGTATGAGAAACACTTTGTACTTCCATGCTCGAAAGTTCTAAACTCCTTCAAGCTTGGTATTGTTTGTCATCTTGATAAAATGAGTACCTCAAATGGAAATAGAGAGAATAATGCTTACCAGTGAAAGTGCTTCAATTAGATGCTTGCTTCAATGTCTTTTATAGAAAATTGTTTCTGGATGACGTAGGGTTTGAAATAAAAACCCTAATTTTTCAATTTTGGTATCTTGAAAAACTGATATCAGAGATAGATGCACCTCCTCAAGTCAAGTTGAGAAATGTACTCCTTTTTTGAAATACGTGGACAAAATTGCAAAATGTATGATGCCCTAGTTTTTCCCCAACAATAGAGTTAGGTAAAAAATTGAAAATCCACAGAACTAGAATCTTCCTCCATACGAAGACGCACCCTCCTAGGGAGATTTGAATTGTCCTCCTCTTCAAGTTGATTTGTGGATGGAAGTCCTCAGAATAGGAAGCCCTAGTTTTATGGTTCCAACATAAATTAAGGAAAAACTGAAGAAAATAATATAAAATAAAATAAAATATTAGAATGGAGATATGTTTCCACAAAAAGATGCACCCTATTGAGTTAGTTACCAAAACATAACTTTCAATATAAATCTATGGACAGAAAGGACTGTTGTTCAGGATTAAGCACACTTGTAACCTAGAGTCTGGGGTTACCAACTTACTACTAACCTTGCATACAATCAACTTTAACAGAGAACAGAAAGGAAATAGGAAGAAAGTCTTGACTTACCTGATTACCGATGGTTGATCCAAGCTTAATATTCTTCCGTTCCTCTTCTATCCAAAGCTTCCAGGGATGCACCTCTTTCACCTGTAAAGAGCAAATTCTCCAAGTACTATTTCATGCATGTATATATAAAAGGTTAGATAAACAATATTTCCAATACATAATCAAATATATTCATTAACCACGATACATAAAAGAGACTCAACACAATGTTGGAGGAATAATTCTCTTTATTAACAATCAGTGAATGAGATATGAGTACAACCCAACTTCCGAGACAAGGACTCCTCTGTAACCAAAGGACTCTGAGTTCTGCTGCTCCAAGACTTTTGAAGATATACCACCAGCATAACTTTTCTCTCCAATCTTGATTGATTAATGCCTTCCCCAAGGCCTCTATTTATACTTTGGGAAATAGAGTGGTTTGGAAGGTTGGGGTGGTTGAAACAGTTAGGATAGTTAATGATTAATACCCAACTAATCTCCATTAATTGTGTTTTATATTTTATAAGGTCGAATCAAGATGTACGTGACTATTGATATAGGCAACCCGCGTATGACATGCAAGTTGCTTAAAGGAAACCTGCGTACGCTGATGTACGCGGGTTGCAATGTAGATAGTCACGCACAGTACGCGAGTTGCAATGGAGATAGTCACGTACGTACGTGAGTTGCAATGGAGATAGTCGCGTACGAAACTCAACACTTAGACAAATTATATGGCAAGTTGGTTCAAGGGTAAATGCATCCCAAGTCATGCCCATCTATAATGTTTTGGAAAACTTCAATCCTAAAATGTCCTTTTGTGTGCCAACATAAGGAATGTCGGCACTCGGACGGAGAAGTGCCATTTGGGTTGATAACAAATGCCCCCTAATGTGTGAGGTCAGAGGGAAATGATGGCTGAAATACATTATGATCAGTATCTTGGAGAGCTCAAAAGTCCAATGGAGCAGAGGTAGTACCTGAAACAAATACATAATAATGTCATATACAAAGTCATATCTGAGGATGCTATGTTCAATATACTTGAACACTAACTCCTTTACAATATTTGAGTACATCATATGGTACGGGTACAAGACCACATATATTACAAAGGTGGATCGAAGCCACAATATACAATAATGATGAGTCTTCAAAGATCTGGACGCTGTGTAAGTGATCACAACATAATCTTGCGCAACTTAGTCCATAGATATGAACCTAAGGTGTTTGTCAAAAAACCCAAAGAACTAGTACAATCCAAGCCATGTGAACAGATGTTATTGAAGTCGAACATGGATAGGAATCAATAGATTGTCAATCAATAGGTGATAATTGACAATTGAAGCAAAGGAATTCACCAATAATGAAAGTGAATCCTAAGGTACGATTATCAAAACTCTAGGTCTTCATCGTCAGGAAGTGTTGATGAGAAACCATACTGTGATGAGGAAGGAAAGATATCCTCCAACAGATCACAAGAGTGACTAGGAACTAGGTAAAGGAAGGAAAACTCAAGTAATAACATATAGGACAATGATGGAATTAGGATATAGTTCAGATACAGGGTTAAATCCTTGAACAGTGAGCATGACACAAAGATGACCCAAGGTAGCTTTTAACTTTGCAGATAGTACAACTAGACTTATCTGTCATGTAGGAGACATGATCAGATTCCCCAGGTATAACTGATAAGAGGAGGAGTAAGAAACTCGAAGTAACAACTGAACTGAAAGTGAACACTGAGACATTAGTATCAGAAAAGACAGAGAGTGCTATGTTCAAGGAAGACATTCTGCCACCGACTGAGAACCAAAAGAAAACTTCTTCCTTATCTTTCCTGTTAAATTTTAACGAGTCCAGAAAAGTCAACTCAAGTCTCTCTTCATTTTTTGACAAGCTTGAAGAGAAGAGGGAATAATGCTTGATAGGGTCACTGATTCGTGGATTTTATGAGCCCGAACTAGTACATGCTCACTTGGTGTTTTCATGTTTAGATAGTTTGAAAACTCCGAAGAAGACTCCAGGGGGGTCTTTTTTCATCCAATTTAGTCTCCTAAGGCCGAAAAAGTATAAAACATACCACAGAAGAACTCTCTTAAATTCGATACAAGAAAAGGTGAACCTTTTTCCTACTTAGTCAGGGAGGTCCGAAAAAGGTTAAATTACCACCTACCCAATGCTCCTTCGAGAGCAACATATAGCTTGAGTTTTACGAGTGTGGAGGAAAGCAAGATCACTCGGAAAGATCCATTTGAGTATGAGAAATGGGGCTTACAACAATAAACTCGATGCTTTGTTCTTGGTGTTTAACGAGCATGAAAAATACATCAAGTACACTCGGAATCTTTTTCATGTTTAGGTCCAGAGCACAAAAAAGAGAAAACTGAGCTCATAGCGGGTGTTCCTTTTCCATAAATTTAGTCCCTCAGGTCTGGAAAAGTGATAAACCTATACCTGAGAATACTTTTCTCAATTCCGTAGAAAAGAGAGTGATCCTTTCTCATATTATTCCACATGGTCTGAGAAAGAGATAACCTACCACCAATGCAGATGCACATTCACATATTCTTAACGAGCTTGAATGGACAAGTTTACTCGGCAGTCAAGTCTATTTTGAGGAGTTATACCTGGGCCTAAAGAAACTCCATAAGGGTGGGGAGTCTTATAAAGTGATAGCTTGTAAAAAGAGACCAAAATGAGGCTCAATTTGGCATGAAAAATAGCTAAGACTCCCCTGAACCTATGACAACTGCAACATGAGTATCGAAAGACAATAAGTAGGTTCGAAATGAGGATACTCATGTGAGGAAAGTCCTATCCACGGAAGAACAATGGCATAAACGAGGAACTAATGGTTAAAAATACCATAGTCTGTGGTCAAAAGTGTTAATGCTAGGATTAAGATGGATTAGGTATAAATGCAAAATGCATGTGAAATTACCAAAATCCCATCCTATATAAGCGGAAAAACAACTTTAAACGACCATAGACCTGTCCCATTGAAGAAAAATATATGGCATTAGTTTGATTTTATATAAAAAATATGAACTATAGGGGAAAAAGCCACTTTGAAAATAATATTTCTATAAATAGTTCAAAATATAAATCAAAACTCACCATTTGATTTTTTACCCAAAAATAGACAAGTTTTACCTCTACCTTTGATTGCTCGGTGTGGACGACTCGGTGGACAATTCTCGAAGCCGCAAGTTCCAGGTAAAACTACACTCCATGTTGTTTCATTTGATCCAAGCAAATTTCAATTTTTAGCAAAATTTTCATGTTTTCCAATGCCCTCAAATCATGAATGCTGTGTACGCGGGTATGGTATATCAACAGCTGTGTACACGCGTTCTGTACGTGGGTTGCCCGAAGGAAAGTGGCGTACAATACGTGACTTGTCCAAAGGACAGCCGCGTACACTGCACGAGGTAGAAAAAAGGTTATGTAGGGCCAAAAAATCAATTTTTTATATCAATCTAATGGTTTATAAATGGCTTGTTATCAGATTGAAATATGGTTTTTGAGTGGAGGGAGAGGGAACATGAAGACATGGACCAAGAAGCTCTATAAGATGCCCCCACAGTAAATGCTTTGCGGCAAAGTGGGTTATTGAAATTCTTCTGTACCTCACCTATGTGATCAAATGTTTGCCTATTAGAGTTTTTAATAAACTATTGGGATCATGATCTTGGTATGTTTGACCTTCAAGGTGAGTTTCTAGAGGTTACCTCAGAAGATGTCTATTTTATCTCCGGTTTATCACGGCGGGGAGCTCTAGTGAACTTGGAAGGTAATGGCAGAGGCAGTGACCTTCTAAGTGTATAGAACTACATAGATATATACTGCAAGCATGGCACTAATAAGAGGGGTAGCTGCATCCCTATTGTTCATATTCGCAACTTGCCCTTACAGGTGTTGGTGATTACTATAGTGAGGGTTGCAGGGTCATCATCACTTCACCTTGCAACTCAGAACCAAATGATACTTGCAGTGGACTGTCTATAGGGAGCTCTATATGACTGGTGTTCAGGAGTAATCCCGATAATGAGGAAGCAGCTCTCTAACTGCAAAAGAGGCAGCGGAAAATTTTTGGTTATTCGAGCATATTGGCAGCCTTTTTCTTTGAGAGGGTGCCCGGTTTGAGTCCTGCAGTACCATTACCAATTCGTTCTCCTCGTCAGCCTAGACTGAGTAGGTGGGGAGAGATCTTCCTCCGCCAAGGAGGCGGTGGATCGGTCCAGAGCGTATATGGCGACGAATTCTAATTTTGGTGGGGGTGACAGTTACCAGCCTTGGAGCAGTTTCCATATGCTGGACTAGATTTGTGAGGTGACACCGACCTTGTCCTCCTTCCTGGAGGAGCATGGGGAGAGTTAGGTATTTTTTTTTCAAATTTTAAATTTTTTATGAATTTTATTTATAAAGATATATACATATGTATAAGAGTTTTTAATCCCTTTTTTTAAATGTCAAAATGCAGATATTGGACCAGTCCACATGCTGGGCATCCACGCATGTATGTGCGTCCTGTGGTGGCCGAGGACCGGGTTTTGATTAGAGTTCTTGAGGGAAAGCTGGCCAAGATTACCCAGAGAGTACCTACATTACGCATTGAGCATATCCCTGCCATCATGCAGGAGCTAGTGGTTGGTATACCACTTGTCTGGATACCCCTTATGAGGCGGGTAGTAAGAGAAATACTTGTGTATATTGATGCTGTTGAGGCTGCTGCAGCCGAGGAGGATGAAGAATCCCGAGAGCAGTGTGATCAGGGTGATTAGGGGGACCAGGGTGGTCCTAGTGACCAAGGTGGTCAAGCTTAGAATTAGGAGCATTTAATGGACTTTGATCCATGTTTTGTATATTTTTTGTATATTATACAGTTATGACTAGATCTGAGGATTAAAAACTTGACCTATCTATATGGATAGATATTCACACACACACACACACACACACACACACACACATATATTTTGCCAGTTTTATTTACAAGTGTTTTGTTATGTGTCTGATGTATATTTTATGCAAAATGTGTTAAGTGCCAATCCAAGATATAATTAGCATACGCATCAGTTAATGAATTTTGATTTCTTGGAATATGATTGAATGTAATAAACTCAAAATTTCTTTCCAATAACCTAACTTGCATAAAATGATGTAGTAAAATAGGGTTTCGCACCTAATAAGCTCGATTGAGCTATTAAACCACCAGTTGAGATTCAAGTCGGACTTCCAGCTGAGTGATACCAGGTGACAAAGCATCCCATAAAATCTCAATGACAGCCCTGTATTCGGCCACATTATTGGTAACAGGACCTAAGCAAGTGCCTCCAGAGGTGACTAGCTGTCCTGAAGGCGAGTAAATGACCCGTGCGGCTGAAGCCCGATTACAAGTGTGGCGATTGGCGCCATCAGCGAAACCTGTGAACCACTCGGAAGACATCTATAACAACCAACAGATGGTATAAAAACACAAACCGGTGAACTATTGTACATAAAAATACATACAATAAAAATACAGGCAAAAGCACTAAGCCTATGAATAGTACTTTTCCAAGTAGAGCCCATTTCTAGGCTCAGGTAGCTTATTCCCTTCGAAATCAGTCAATTCATATGCACCCTTCTTTAACACCTTTGACATGACATAAGGTCCTAACCACATAGACCTGAACTTTCCTGTCCCCAGGGGTTGTTTGTCCTGATCCCAGAGCAAGACAAGCTCCCCTTCTGGGAAAAAAATATGAGGCTTGACCGATTTATTGTATTGGATTTTTACCCTATTTTTAGGAGCTTCGTTTGCTGTCAGTGCATCTCTACGCTTCTCATATAGATGTTCTAAATGTAATAAATGTTCTTCCAGCTCAGTCGTATCAGGTAACACATGAATAGCAATCTTTAAGGACGGGATTTTGCATTCGACCGGGGTGACTACTTCCACTCCGTGAACGAGTTGGAAAGGATAAAACCCTGTAGCAGTTTTCACATTGGTCTGATATGCCCAAAGTGCAGGATACAGCATGATGTGCCAATTGGACCGGGCTGCATTAATAGTACGTTCGAGAATAGGCTTCAAAGTTTTATTTACAGCCTTGACTGGACCGTTTGCTTGAGGATAGAATGAAGATGAATGTTATTGTCTAAACCCTAGCATAGTGGTCAATTCAGTCATCATACTATTTTGGAAATGACTGCCATGGTTAGTGACAATCTCTTTAGGGATACCAAATCATGCGATAATTTGGTTGAAAACGAAAAAAACTACAGTTTCCCCGTCAGCTTTAAAGGTGGGCATTGCCTCTACCCACTTCGTGAAATAATCTACAACGACAATGATATGTTTGTGCCCCCTAGCCGAGACTAGGTTGCACATCATGTAATCTATCCCCCACTTCATGAAGGGGCCCACTGAGATGATGAGAAATAATGAAGTAGGATGCGACCGCATATTTCTGGTGTAAAGCTGGCAAGGATGACAGCGCTTCATGGATTCCACACAATCTTTAAAGATCGTGGGCCAGAAATAACCGAAACGTAAGATCTTCTGGGTCATTGCTAACCCAGATAAATGACCCCCACACACTCCACTATGGGCATCATTTAGGACAGTCTCTGCTTCTTCGTGGATAAGACATAGACGCAAAACAGAATCTACCCCCCTACAATATAAAGTATCTCCAATAATGAGGTAGTTCTTGGCATGTACGTGTAGTTTACGCCATTCTTCCTGTGAGAAGGTTGTGGTGTACTTCAAAGTCTGGAGATAGATAAGTATATCTTCGTACCAGGGGTCAGAAGTGGAAATCAAAAGGATATGCTCATCTGGGAATGAGTCTTCTTCAATGGCTACATCTTCCTCTACTAGAAATTCTACAATGAGCTCAGTAAAAACTAAGGATTTCTTGGATTTGGAGGATTGGAAAACTAAGTCAAACTCCTGAAGAATGACTATAAATTTATTGAATTTTCCTCCAACTATCCGTCGAGACAAAGCATATTGAAAAGGATTAACATTCGCCACTACTGTCGTGGTCCTCTGTAAGATGTAGTGATGCAACCTCTAAACAACATACACAACTGCCAAGGCCAACTTCTCAACGTGGGAATACCTAAGTTCAGGGCCGGCTAAAGCATGACTGAGACAGTAGATGACATGCTCTTGAAGCTTATCGTCCTCCTGGACTAGTACTACCCCTATGGTTGACTCAGATGTGGCCAGATACAATATAAAATCCCGAGAGTAATCTGGCAGGCGCAATAATGGTGCTGACAACAAAGCTTTTTTTAATGCCTCGAATACTAGTTGTGCAATTTCATCCCATAAAAATGGGGTACCCTGTTTCAACAGGCGCATGAAACCTTTAGTAATCTTGGCATAATTTACAATAAAACGTCGAAGGAAGTTGGACTTCCCCTGCAGGATTTGAAGCTTCCTGATAGAACGAGGAGGAGGCAGATTTATGATGGCCTTATCTTTCAAAGGATCCACCTGAATGTCTTTGCTGGAAACAATGAATCCGAGTAGTCTCCCTGACTCGACACAGAAAACACACTTGTGGGAATTCAAGTGAATTTTGTAGTATCTGCATCGTTCAAAAATCAAACGCAAGTGATCTGGGTGATCGATCCTCTTACGAGAATGTGTTGGCAGATCATCAAGGTAGGGCTCGACAATGGCTTTAATGTCATGAAAGGAGAAATTCATTGCCTGCTAAAAGGTTGCCCTAGATTTTTCAATCCAAAGGGCATTTTATTATACGCGAAGGTACCCCAAGGACAAATAAAAGCTATTTTATGTTGGTCTTCTGGTTTAATTTGGATTTGATTATACCTGGAGAAGCCATCCATAAATGAAAATAATTCACTTCCCGCACAAGCATCAATAATTTGATCTATAAATGGCATGGGGTAATTGTCCTTAGGATAGGTTTTGTTTAGATCTCGAAAGTCAGTACAAATGCGTATAGTCCCTTGTTTTTTGTCAATAGGAACAGGGTTGGATACCCATTCTGTCAAAGCTATGGGGTAAATGAAACCGGCTTTCAACAATTTCTCAACTTCAGCCTTAACCGCTGCCACTTTACGTGTGTTGATAGGTCTCAACTTTTGTCGAACGGGTCTAGCATCAGGGTAAGTTCAAATTTCGTGCTCGACTATTGATGGATCAATGCTTGGCATCTCCTCATATGAACAGGCAAATACATTGTGAAATTCCTTAAACAAGGCCGTATAGATCACAATCTCCTCTAGAGAGTAGTTCACGTCGATGTGTACATTTTCCACCACGTTTGGGTTTGCAGAGATGTTGATAGGAATCGTAGCAGAAATATTTTCCATATTCCCCTTAGCAAATATTCCTTCCCTTCGTAAGGGATTAATAGGTGTATCAACATCACTTGCCAATCTCATATGGAACTCCTAGTTCTCAATCCTGCTTAAATCTGGAAGAAAATAGGATTGATGGTGAAGATCTTCGCAAATCTTATCTCATCCGCACATGGCTTCCAGAATGGCTTCATCCAAAGGTAAAACCATATCTAAGCAATCTCTGGAATGTAAGGATTTCGCGGTCCAAGTAGGCAGATAGGCTTCTTCTGACTCCTCTAAGACTGTGAGAGGGACCGAAATGGGATCAATAGCAGTATGAACAATAGCTTGATAAGCTACTTCCACTGCTGATAAGGGCACTTAAGGTTCATGGTGGGAAGGAAGAACCCAAGGATTCGTTCTATTAACAATCGTTGCTATAGACTTCCCAACACTAGTAGAACCTAGATAATTAATTGGAGCTCGAATATCAAATGTGCCCATCAATGATGCATACATTCCAGCCCCTAAGATCTCTGAAGCAGGTCTAACCTGATCAACCAATGGTACGGTGGACTCGTTAGTTTCCATGTGGCCTTTTCGAGTAAAACTGAGTTGGTCTATAGTAACCAACTTCCCTTCGTGTGGAAACACTACTACCCGAAATACAGTTGATGCAATAGCTGACATGGCGTAAGTCCAACTTCTCCCCAAGAGAAAGTTATAATCCAAAGGTGCATCAATCACCTTTACCTCAACAGACACTGCTTTCCCTGCCAACTTAATTTCAAAAGCCGGTAGGATACCATGTGGACGAAATGACCTTCCGTCGAAAGCAGTAAGTAGGGTGTTTGATGGAACCAACTCTGGAGATCTAAGAGCTTTCCAACAAGACAGGGACATGACACATGTAGAAGCACCCTCATCGACAACTGCCCTTCCAATGGTCTTTCCACCATGGATGACATCTATCGATAAGGATACATGATATGGCAGGCAAATTTGGACATCAGACAAATTAAATTTCGCCATGAGGCTTGATGAGTCCATACTGCCTAAGGCTGCTAAGAGTGCATCCGAGTGGGTGGGAAAACTCTATAACACCTCTAAATCCAACATTGCATAAGGAGTCTAGGCTAAATCTTCAACTACAAAGTAGTTTGTTGTAGCCCTAGCATTAGGATTGTGCAAGGTTTTCTTGAAGACACCTTTCGGTATCTTGGGCATAAGTTCGGCAGGCTTCTCAATCGTGAGAGGGTTGGAAGTTTCACCTATTGACTTACCCTTCTCCGAAGCCTTATTTTCATAGTTCTTGTTCCTGGTTTGTAGTAAAATCTTGGATCGAACCATGTTGATATAATTGGGGTCAGGAGAATTTGGGGTTCCCCCTGCTACCTTTGAAGTTGAAGCATAATTTTGTCCTTGGGGAAAGGGATCCTTCAGGATAGCCGGTTGTTGGCCTTTTAATAGCTTCTGATCTTGTTCCATAAGGGGACATAGATGGGTCAGGTGATCTTCATGGCACAACTTACACGGGAATTTCACCTTCTTCTTTTCTTTTTTTCCCCCATCAACATTGTTTGTGGGTTTTTGTTTGTTTTGGTTTCCCTTACCCTTTTCCCTTTCTTCTTTTTCCCACTGGGTTGCTGATTACCCTTCTAAGAGGATTGTGCAAAAACATTTGCATTTTGGGGTGAGAGGTTAGCCTTTTTTGCCTCCGCCGTAGAGTGTTTGACAGACAACTGAAGGAGCTGTTTAGCCAAAGATTCTATAGTGGGAGAATTTATAGAACCAACCACACCATCGGCATGGGGTCTAGGATTAGGTTTCTCTACATTGTGCGTTGGCCTCGGTGCCTCAGGGATAATTTCATATAAAATCCCAGACTGAGAATATATCAAATCTAGCTACTCAACCCTAAGGATAGCCTCTTCCTCGTTGGTCACTCCCAAAGTAGATACATCCTTAGATATATATGGCAATAGGGATTTAAAGAACCATTCTAATAAGAATTCGGGAGGAATAATGGCTTTGATAAGGCTCTACCATCTTCTCCACTCTTGGATGTGATCCAAAATATGAGTGGACTTGTCCTGCCAAAAGGTAGACAACAATTATGTCCCGAAATCATATCGAACAGGAAGTTGGAAGTGACAAAGGAATACATTAGCCAAGTCCGAAAAACTATTAAACGTAGAAGAAGGCAATTCAACATACCATTTTGCTACAATACTGGCTAAAGTTCTTTGGAACAGCTTCAACCGAACTAAATCCTCATTCAGTGAGTTGGAAGAGAACCACAAATGGAAAGTGGTGACATGAGCTCTCGGATCATCACCAACTTTGCCTTCGAGTTTTGGGATATCCGAGGGTAGCTTGGTAGGAATGGGTGGCTAGGAGGAGTTATGTCTCATCGGTTCATTCATTAGTTTCGAAAAATCTGGAAAATTTAACGTTGCCAGGAAAGGGAGCTTGGGTCTAACTGGAGCACTAAAAGTACCAGTTTGGGGATTAGAGGGACTTGCCCCCATATTCCCATATGTGAAGGTGGGGTTTCCCCCTGCTTCTGGTTGTGAAGTGGTCGGGCTGCTTTGGAAAGGATTCCATCCATAAGCCAATGGATTGTTTATGTGCGGTGCAGTATATGAGGTTCTAGCTACCCCAATTAAAGCTGGGGTTTAGAATATAGTAGCAGGTGTCCCTTCACTGAAAAGCGAAAAAGGAGAGCTCGTAAAAGGAGCTGAAATCGGAGTTTGAAAACCTTGACCATAAGGATTAGGGTTTTCGAACTGCACCCCTACATATGCGGGTGTTGGGAACACGTATGGAGTGGATGGGGCAATGTGCTCCCCATTCCAAGGAAACAAAAGCTGAGGATCCTATAGGACCACTCTGAGTAGTGTGTGCGAAGGAAGTAGGAACTGTAGGTACACTAGGAATCCCAGTGACCATACCACCAGAAGCACCTACTAAACTTGTGGGAGTCGGTGGTTGAACCACCTGGCTAGCTGGAGTTACCGGTGTAGTAGGTATACTTGTTCTAGGGCCACCTACTGAGGGAGGTGGCACCCCTTCAGCCGAAGCGGCTGAGGTGGAAGTAGAAGAACTTTCACCTGCAGTAGACATTATTATGCCCAAAAGGACACCAATCACGGGTGGATTGAAAGGACAAACCTGAACGATCACCAGATCGTTTAAGTCAATTAGAGGTGAATTAAAATTCCTTGAAAACTCATCAGCCTGCAAGTCTTCTATCTCAACTATGTTTAAATTAAAATGGTTTTCCCTAAGTTTTGGTTCACCCAGAACTTCACTAACTCCTATCGGTTTGAAAGAACCATCCATGTCCAATCTCTGCCTTTGAGTGGGAGGTGGAGGTTCCAATGTGATAAGCGAAGGAAGGTTTTGCAACCTTTGTGACCTTTTGATAGATTGGTCCTCCACAATTGTAAATTTGACTCTTCACACCCTAAGGTCGGCTAAAAACATAAACAAACCATAGAGCAATCACTACAAAATTTCCTAAAGTCTCAACAATCATAAGGGGTATAAGATATGCTTTCCTGAAGAAAGCTGAGAGACAGTTTCTTGGCGTCCTTGAAGAGGTTCTTAGGCACAAGCGGAGGAATCACCCACCGCCATCCTACACTTTCAACAAGGGTTACCTTCCAAGCTCATCCAAGGTGAACCAGAAATAGCCTTCCGGTTTACCTGTGTATAAACCCTAGATGTCCAAGAGACTAGAGGCTACCTTAACTATATCAATAGTCTGGGGGCACAATCGCAAGCCTGATTCGCATGCATGGGTAGGGTAGCAAAACCCAAAACTTTGTCTAGGACAGAATCCCCAGATGTGTAAAAACCCTATTCTACGTTTTGACAAGGAATCAGAGGGTTATCTCCTCAGTCCAAGCCTCCACGCAGCCTCATGCTTAACTCCCATTTGAGAGGATCTTCCCAGATACTATCAACAAAGAGAAGGATTTACCTATCGATTAGCCAACTATGTCTGAATTTAAGTACTTATGGGGAGTTTACACTTCCTATCCCACAAGTCTAGCCTAAGCTAGTAGGTGTATGACCCTATAAAATAAAATTTAATTATAAATTATAAATTATAGATTAAATATGAACTAATGAAATTACAACTAGGTAAGAGAAAGCTAAGACTTATTTTTTGTAATTTTTGAGATTTTATTCAAAAATTGAAAATAAAACTGCAATATGCAATTAAAATGCAAATGTTTCGAATGCTTTCTTTTCACTTTTCAAACTCTTCAAAAATTACTATGCACCTAAATGCAACAATTCTTGAGTATGCTTGAATAATCAAACTATAAGGCAAGCAAAATGAAGTATAGCTGACTTATAAGAACCAAAAATCAACCACCTAAGCAAGAGACTTGGCAAACACCTAGCTTGGGAAGACATAATGAATGAAATCCACTGAAACCATTAAAAGGAAAGTGACAAACCGAAGCTACTTGGAAATAGTACGGGGTACAAGGTATCTAAAACCTTGATCATTGATTCAGATAGACAACACTTGGACCTATCACCCAAACAGGATAATCCACCTCAGATTGCTCAAAGAAAGAAGATTCAAACAAAAAAAAAACTCAAGGGCTTACTGAAAAGCACAATGTATGGTGTACAGGGCTTTCAAACCTACAATAAAGTGCCAGTACTAGAAGACCCCAAAGCAAAGCAAAATCCAAATAAGACAGGGACAAGCAACCCTACCCAAAAATTTGCTGCTAAGGTATGTACACGACTGTCTAATAGAACAACCCGCGTACTGTATGTGACTGTTCAATATAGCAACCCACGTATACAAGCTTCTATACGTGACTGTGTAGCACAACAACCCGCGTACATGACAAACAAATATCAAAAAAATAAAAAATTATGAAGTTCTCTAAAACACTACTGCAAGTCCAAACCAAGATATAAAACCACACACTGAATCAGAGCAAAAACTGGACAAGGATCTACAGGACTAACCCACAACAGGCTGGACTCCCCAGTGGAGTCGCTAGTTCTGTTGTTTAGGATTAAGCACCCTTGTAACCTAGGGTCTGGGATTACCAACTTACTACTAACCTTGTAGACAATCAACTTTAACAGAGAATATAAAGGAAACAGGAAGAAAGTCTTGACTTACCCGATTACCAACGGTTGATCCAAGCTTCATCTTCTTTCGTTCCTCTTCTCTCCAAAGCTTCCAGGGATGCACCTCTTTCACTTGTAAACAAAAAATTCTCCAAGTACTATCTCATGCATGTATATATAAAAGGTTAGATAAACAATATTTCCAATACATAATCAAATATATTCATTAACCATGATACATGAAAGAGACTCAACACAATGTTGGAAGAAGAATTCTCTTTATTAACAATCAGTGAATGAGATAAGAGTACAACCCAGCTTCTGAGACAAGGACTCCTCTGTAACTAAAGGACTCTGAGTTCCACTGCTCCAAGAATTCTGAAGATATACCACCAGCATAACTTTGCTCTCCAATCTTGATTGATTAATGCCCTCCCCAAGGCCTCTATTTATACTTTGGGAAATAGAGTGGTTTCGAAGGTTGGGGTGGTTGAAACAATTAGGATAGTTAATGATTAAGACCCAACTAATCTCCATTAATCGTGTTTTATATTTTTTAAGTTCAAATCAAGATGTACGCAACTATTGATATAGGAAAACCGCGTATGACACGCGAGTTGCTTAAAGGAAACCCGTGTACACCAATGTATGCGGGTTGCAATGTATATAGTCGCGTATAGTATGCGAGTTGCAATGGAGATATTCGCGTACACAACTCAACACTTAGAAAAATTATATGGCAAGCTGGTTCAAGGGTAAATGCATCCCAAGTCATGCCCATCTATAGTGTTTTGGAAAACTTCAATCCTAAAATGTCCTTTTGTGTACCAGCCTAAGGAATGTTGACACTTGGACGTAGAATTTCCATTTGGGTTGATAGCAAGGACCAAACTCTAATGCCCTAGTTTCCAACTTTCGTTAATGACAGTTCCACATAGTCATCTTTCATGATGGCTCTAATACCATGTTATAATTTTAATGGTTATATTAGATCTTCAGACATTTAGCACTATTTCATCATAGCCATAACAATAGGATCACTAAAATAAAGACAAACACATCAAGACAAAAGAACAGAAAGATTTTCCTCTCGAAAACCACAAGGGAGAAAATCTAGCAACTTGTTTAGTATAGATTTTGTCACCAAGTGCAATGCCAAACCAAGATAAGATAAACCCCAAAGACAAAAGCAACTACTTATGTTCTCCAGTGAACCTCTTCTTCTATCTCCTGTGCACTTGCTTGAGTTGAGTGTATATGCAAATGAGAGGTGTGCCCTCTCTATTTATACACATCAAGTGAGTGACCTATTTCCCTAACTGGGCCAACTTGTTACTCTTTATGGGCCGATTTATCTAGGGAGACACAAAATAACATTTATATAATATTTCTTGTGGGTTCTATTGACTCGACTTACAAGAAAATGTTTACATTGATTCTTTCAAGTACAATTACATGACCAAGTAGATAAATAACATCTCCCGTAGGAGGTACACAAAAAGTACAATAATAGTATCTTCCGAAGTTACAATCTTCAATATCATGGTAAAGGAATGACTAGGAGCTTCAAGACAAAGGGAGGGTCATAAAGGTGGTCGCACAGTAAGAAAAAAAGGTGGCGTAATTGCTGAGAGTTTAGTTTCCATTATGGATGCTCTCTTTGTGATCAAGGATGACATCCATAGCTTTGGAGAGGACTCTCAAATGAAGGTGCAAACTCTTAACCATATAGTGCAAGGAATCATAAGATGGTGTGTAGATTTGGTTGAGGTGATGAAAGTCCCACTTTTGTTTTATGACGTGGAGAAAGGGACAACTCCAACAATGCTAACCAACTCAGTGCCATTGTTGAACCATGAAGATGAAGGCAACGATTTGAAAGCAGAAAGTGCGGTGGCAATGGTGGCCAGTCTGAAAAAAGAGCAACCAAATCACACTTCAGTAGGCCAGTGAAAAGCAAGGGAAAAATAGACAACACAGACAACGAGGTGACTAAAGGTGTTAATGTGGGGACCGTGACAATGTAAATGTCTAGACTTTGGTGCCTCTATGGATATTTTGAATTGAAGAATGTCTTTAATCTCTAGAATGGGTTTTGTTTCGTAGCCTTTCTATGAATTATAGTATTGTTCTTGTTTATGTTTCTAAGTTATGTGGCCCTATGGAATTGTGTTGTCAATTTGGAAATCTTGAGACTATGTCAAGCTAGTATAGTGTTCCTTTTTGCCAGGATAAACATGTTATGTTTAGAGGGAAAAGGGGCATTTCCAGACATACTTTTATAGTAGAACATCTTGGTATTATTCAAAATATGCTGATATGGAAGGTGTATATCTATTTTTGGCTTTCTGGACTAGGTATTTTTTGTTCAATGGACTCCTAGTTCCATAACACTGATTGTATATGTACATTTTGTATTATTTCACATAAGAACTAGCTTACAAAAAAATAGTAATAATATATTGATTAAGTAATTTAAATGTCAAAGGTCACAAACCCCTTTTCCTTGTGTAGATGCATATAAATATACCCCTTCACCTTTTGACCATGGGTGTTTGTCTTCCATTATGATATTGTCCTATGCCCATGAGTACTTTTTGTTTTTCTCTAAGGCTACTATCCTAAATATGCCACTCCATACAATATTTTTGGAGGAGTTTCTAAGTTGATCAATGTTAAAAGTCATGTAGAGTTATATTTGAACAGTTATTTTGTATAAAGGTTTGGGATGACTGGAAAATATTACATGCAACTCAAGTATAATACCAACGGATGATCTTATGTAAGGCACTAGTGCCAAATGAACAATACGGTTCAGTTTTTATTGTCAATAAAAATATTGAGCCATGATATTTTTTACATAGAAAAAATATCAGTGTAATCATCATTCTATCATCTTATCATCTTATCAAAATTATATTATTTAATAAGGTCGTGACCAAGACAAACACCAAATTAATGTGTGAGACCCCCTTGTTCGTGGGACAAGGGACCCCTAAGTGCAATGATTTGACTACTAAACTCTAGGAGGTGTATATACCCTATCCCCTTCTAGATTCGAACATATGACCTCCTTGGAGGAGACACATGTTCTTAACCATTAATCCCACTCAAGTATATTATATATAAATGCATAAATCACTTTTATTAATGATATAAATAGGGAATGATTACTACAATTGGTATCAAAGCTACCAAAATGGTGGGTAAATAACTTCAATTTGTATATGTCTTGTACACATGAATATATTGTACAGTTCATCATATACATTCGTTATGATTTACCATACAAGTTTGTTCATATAGCTAACAATATGTCTCCATCCATACACTACTACACCATCATTAATTCTCTCAATTTCGTACACCAATCAATTGTACAAACTCAAACATGTTTTCCATCATACTATTCTTGTCTTGGTGTATGCGGTATGATCAACCACTTCCTTTATTGTAATTTTCATTTGCAAACTTTGATTTAGTTATAGTTATGCACCCAACTGTACTTCCCCTACTTGTATATCCATGAAATATGTTATTGTTCATAATGATAGTATCCACCATTGCAAGAGTTGTACAAATCTATTCAAAACTACCACCATATGGCCACCTTTACTTGCATGTGAATCTTCTTTGCATATTTTTCTAAGGTTGTGCCCCTTATTTTTTTCTTTTTTTACAATGTAATATTTCATAAAGTCAACTAACTTTTATAAAGTGTATTTTCCATGCTTGGATTCTAAAGCCAACTTGTAAAAACCTTATTTTAAAAAAGAAGGTAAATAAATTACATGTAGATGTTAACCAATGTAGAGATGAAGTCAATAGCTTAATATGTTACCTTGGTAACATTGAGAAAGGACAAAAAGAATTAGGAGAAGAACAAAAATACTTAAGGGACAAAATTGACAAGTCAATAGAAGATTCTAAAAAACGATGCCAAGCCCTAGTAAGAATGAGAAATGACAACAAGAATGAAACATCAAAGATACGTAATGATCACAATGAAGGATTTGTCAACTAACCAAAAGGGTATATGCTGTATTTGCACAACCCTTAGTTCAAAAAATTGCCTCAAAGTCCAGAATCGCCAACCACAAGTTACTAGAGATGCCAAGATAATCGAGGTTATCTAAATAAAATAAAAATAAAGATACCTAAAAAAGAAGGATGAGACAATCAAAAGGATAACATGTTGCTTAATTAAATTGAGGGTATTTTTTCTATGAACCACAGAGTAGTGAATTTGAGAAGATATTAGTGGCATTAGTATACTTATTTAAAAGGTTATGCTTATAATCAACTCACATGGTGGTAGAAGAAATCTAGTGAGGTCTTATTTAATTGGCAAATGTTCACAGAAGATATTCTTGAGATATTCCACGACAATGAAGCAAATAACACCTATGCTAGGTTTACCCATTTACAACAAACAAGGATAGTCATTGAATATACCCATGTAGGGGAAGTTCTCGCCATTATATTTGCTAATATTACAAATGATCAACTACTTAAAATGTATATTTCAGGTTTAAAACACATTAATATGTAGTGAACTAAGGCTATTGAGACCTAAGAACCTGGTTGAAGCTAGAAGTATCATAAAATTTATCAAAAGGAATTTGATTAGTCAATAAGAGGCAGCTTTTGAACTTCCAGGAAGATAATTAATTACAACAATAGTAATACCACCCCTCGAAAAGGGACAAAAGGAAGGAACACAATTGGCATACATTTGTTAATAATTGGACTCTAGGGCATAGATGTAAAGACTCTTTATTACAATAATTTAAACAAGTGAATGTAAAATCACTGAAAGTCTCAAACCATAAAATGTAATTACTACAAGCTACAATTTAGATTTTGAAAATGACAAAACATCAACAAAAGTGTCATTATCAATGTCATTCTCACCACAAAGTAAGAATGAATATATTGTCTCCTAAAAAGAAAATACTTCTAAAAGGAAACAAACTACAAAATATATTCGACCTCATCTAAGAAGGGTTGATAATACCTAGGGTATAATGAAAAAGGGGAAAGAAACACAATTAAACACACAACGAAAAAAACAAGGGAAGTATGTTACCAAGGAGGATCGAGATTACACGTTTAACCAACATATTGAAAAACTTAAAAATATGATGCATATGCTACAACAGAATCTCACAATGCTAAAATTGAGAACCAAGTCAAGCCCCTACAACTAGAGAAAGACAAATGTAATGACACCAAGACAACATTCTTAACTAGAGAGAATATCATTAACTATGATTTAAGGACAAAGCATTCCTTAAGAGGGTTGCAATGTTATAGACATAATAATAATAATAATAAAGTTAATGAGAGGTCAATCATATAAATAGGGATTGTTTACCATGTATTGTAATTGTTACATTCAACATCCATTGCTCCTTGATTTGGACCAATATATTTGCATAATATTTGCAACAATACCACATATTTACACGCTTAGTGTTGGTCATGTATTCAACTTCAGTAATAGATAAGATCACCTCAAACTATTGCTTGCTCATTGGGCTTACTACCTCTCCAAATAAGCTAAACACATAATCATGTGTGGATTGGTGGCTATCATTATCTCCCACTCATTATGTATAAATATTCCCATGCATATGAACTACTTTCCATCTATTCACTATTTGCAATCATTGCTTGGTATCACTTTCTTAGTAAAATGCACAATGTATTATACCACACAAATTCTTGAAAAACCTCTTTATTGCACTCTATTGTTCCTTACAAGGATTTTTCATAAGCACACTAAAAACTCCCAACTATATAATAAACCATACTATTATAGGGCACATAAAACATGCCTTCTTTTTCATCATCATTCTTTGAACATAAATCTATGTATAACTTTATTCCAAAATATTAGTTTATATTTATGGAATGAATTGTGTGAGAGTTTAAGGAACCCACCGTTTCGAGTGGACACTCCACCCATCAACAAGGGAAACCATGAAAAGCTTTTAAAGTAAGAAATGAAACAACCCATCGAGAGTACAAAGGATTTGAAAGAGCTATTAGTCGTTGAAAATAAATTAATAAATTATTAAATGGGAAGGGATTTTATTCAAAAGTTGGAAGATTGATGTTAAAAGAAACCAAAAGTATATAATGTAAATAATAATGTTGATATAGTAGTCAAATTAATAATAACAATACTAAAGATGTCAATTCCTACTAGCTCATTCAGTTAAGGTGTGGGTCTCTTCAGCAAGGCAACCAGGGTTCAATTCCCTTCGTGGTGAACTAGTTGGGAGGAGACACCCCAAAATCTAGCCAAGTTGATGGTTGGCGTGGTTGTCGGGTGCAATCCTCTAGGGATTTTGATGGAATAGATGGAATTGAGATAGTAATTGAATTGATAATAATATCATAGGGAAAAATAGTTAATAAATAGAATAACATAGTAAGTAGTTTAGCTCAAGATATCAAAGGTAAAATTAATAATTAAGGATTTTAGAGAAGAAAGGTTAAGGTAAAGGTGAAGTTAGAAGTGAGGGATTCATTAAGAAAAGGGAGTAAGGGTTAGAAAGGGGCTTAGTCAGAAAATGATAATCAAAGACAAGGGTAACAAAGAGGGAAAAACAAAGTTACAAGAGACAATGAAATATAGTAAGGAATGGTCAAGTTGAGAAAATTAAGAATGAAGGAAAAACCAAGAGAGGGGAATAGGTATAATAAATTAAAAGTGGGGAGAAGGAATCATATGGTTAGGCACCCAAGGTGAAATTATATACTGGGAGTGAAAATAGAAGAATTAAGGGGGCCGAGAAGAAAGGGAATTACTAATAAAGCTAATGAATAATGGACTTCCATGAGTGGCTCAGTTTGTATCCATCTTCACGGTTAAGATTCTCTAGATGTTTTTTCTATTTCAAGGGTTTATCTAATGATACGAGCATAATAATCAGGAGCATAATTGAGTATTCTGGTTTGGTTAAAACATGTAACATGTTTAGAACTATGGAAATGTTTGGCTATCACGGACTTTGTAAAATGATTGTGTAAGTTGTAAACTATATGCCCCTTCAGACAAGTTTTGATGGAATGTCTACTCTGTCCAATGCAAGATTTACCACAAGAACATGGAATCTGGTAAACTCTTTGACTGAGCATCAGATCATATTTATCTTTTACAATTCTAAAAAGTTGTTTTAGAGTTTTATGGGGTTTGAAAAGAGTTTTAATGTTCTTCTTGGAAATAATTTTGGATATGTGATTGGTGAGACCTTAAATGTAAGGAAGTGATATAAGTGCTTGAGGTGGGTTGAAGGAGGAGAGGGTTTTAGATTTTAGATGGAGGGATGAGCGAAAGGATTTATTGATTTGGAAAGTAAAGTAGTCATTGGTTAGGAGGGAATTCGCGAGGTGGGATTTTTATTTTTTCAAAGAGGTTAGGAGCAAATATTTTGATTGCTCGAGTGATAGGGATCTTAAGGACTATGTATTTTTGGTTTGGGTGGTGGTGGTAGTATACATGAAGGTAATGTTTTGTATGAGTCCTTTTGAAATAAACTCGAATGGAAAGCGATCCATTAGGCTTTCAAGTAATAAGGATGTCTATGGAGGGGATATAATTATCCTTTTGTGTCTCTATGGTAAACTGAATGCCAGGGGAAATGTTATTAATGTGGCCAAAGAAGGTGTTAGTGCCAGAAATTGTTCCCAGACTACAAGAGAACAAGCCAACACAATCTCAATAAACACAATAAAGTAAAATAGGGTTTTTCTAGGGTTTTGGTTGAACAGTTTGAAGACAAGAGGGAAAACATTCATAAGAACAAAGAAAACACTAAATCATGAGCATTTGAATGACTGAGATGTATAACATATAAACCATAATCCAACAGAATAAACACAATACTGAGTTTCACCCACAGTTAGCAAGCATTTCAAACATAAAAACATTAAACAGGAAATGAATATACCAATTGAGTAATTAACAAAAATTATAAATGAAACCAGTCAATAATCTAAAGGGCATATAGTGCATATATTTCATAGTTCGGTCATAAAAAAACACATAAGAGTCTTTACACTTAGCTCATAAAACAAACCCTGATAGCCTCCCCTTGTCAGTAAAATTCGAACCCTTGGTTCTTTTTCCAACTTACATTTATCCTGTTCCTTCAAACACAATTGCATAACTGAACCCTAACTAATTTTCAAGTTATCTATCGAACTATTCAATATAAACTTTATCATTATACAAAATGGAATTACTTTTCAAACTAACTAAAAACTACTCCTGTCAAAGTACATTTACAAATCTTTTGCTGCTTCAGTTAGAAGAGCAATTCCCTCTAATGCTTAAGCTTTCATTCTAGCTTTCAGGTGGTTTGCTTCCAAGTCTACAACTTTCTTTGTTAACTCCTCATTCTACTGAGTTAGTTCCTGGATAGTCTGCCTTAGTTCTGTAAACTAATTTTATGTCTATCTTTTTCTTTTAAGAGCCTCTTTAGAAACTGCAATCAATTCCTGGTAATGACTATTCACTTCTTCCAGGTCTTCTCTAAGTACCCTATTTGCAGCTACTAATCCATCATTGGTTTCATGCATATATTCAATTTGATGCTTATATTTCTTAAGGCTCCATTGTAGATTTTCCTTTTCAGAATCAATACATTTATCTCCTGATATTGTTTGCATCCCTTCAGGCATCCATGGTATTTTCAGCTTCTTATATATTTCTTCATCCTCATTCATAAGCTCTGTGAAGGTCACAGGAACCTCTGGTTGTCCTTCAGCTTCTACACTGCACTGAACTTCTTCTCCAATTATCTCTCTTTTCTCCATACAAGAATTCTTTATATCATTCTGCTACCATTCTTGAATCGTCTATTTTCGAACCTCCATGAAAATATCTGAAATCTTAGTATCAGTGAAGACTTATTTTTCTTTTGATACTATTGGTTTTTTACCTTTTATAACTTCTTTGTTTTCATCCTCACTATCTTCCAATTTCTCCTGAGATGATGAATCTTCTATTACTGTAACCTTTTCATCAACCAATTTGGGATTTAATAGCTTCTTCATGTTTAACCTAAGCTTGTTCTTCGGCCTTGTCTTAGGTCTCCAAACTGCTCCAACCTCTCCTAACATTTTCTAGAACCTTTCCTTGATGAGTTATTGAAGCAAATTCAACAACCTTCATTCTTTTCCTTCTTGACACTATTTCCTTTTCGAAATGAGCGTATACTTCTTTCTTAGAACAAACCCTGGCTTCATTATTAGCAGGAACTCTAACCTCATAAGATAGGTATTTTTCATCCTCTTCAGACAATGCTATAACGGGGCTCTGCTTCTCCTCCTTCACCTCTTCCCTTACATTTTGATTTGATTCTGCGGGTAACATCTCTTCCACTGGCTTAACTTCCTTCATCTCCGACTGTAAAACTTTGCTTTCCTCAACATTAACTCGCTGTCCAAGCTCAATGTTTTCATTTTCCTGATTCGAAGCTTCTCCTGGTTTATCAGCTTCTTCATATTTGACTATGACCTTCTTTTTGAGTTTCTTGATCAAAATTTGACCCTTATCCAACTGTCTCTTCTGAGACCGATCCTCCTCAGTTTTGAAACCTGACCAAAATAAGAAGTATTCCCATGTCTTCTCTCTTTTCTGCAATACAGTACTTACGATCAATTTTATGATCCCATGGTGAAAAACTGATTGTTTTGTATGATCGTGATGTTCTTTCACCCTACATGACATCTTCTGTAATATTTTCAAAAAGAAGAAAGGAAGATTCATTTTATATTCATGACTGAGATGTTGAAGGAATCTAAAATGATACTTAAACACAAAGGCAAATCTCCCCTCATAGGTGACATAGCTTTGTAAGATTTTGATAGGCTCAATCCACTCAGATTTAAAATTTTGAATAGGAACACCCTTTCCCCAGTTTGCTACTACACCTAGAAGTAGATATCTCTGAGCATTAAAGGTGAAGGGCACCTTTTTGAACCAGAATTCTCCCTCATCTAGAATTCCTATTGCTTCTGCTAGTAACTCCCTGGTTAGTTTGAACTTCAAAGTGTCAAAAGACACTACATCCTTATCTAAACATTGAGCAAACTTGTAAGAAACATCTGAATGATAACCTTCAATCTTTTCAAAGAACACTAACCATCCTGCCTCTGCAAACAGTTGTGCACAATCTGGAAAGTTTTTGACCCAGCTGAAGTCTGAGGGTTCTGCCCTATTGGTCTTTCCACTCTTTTTCATTTTTAAATATTGTCAAACAAATTCTATCAATAAAACACAGCTTGACTGTCTTCAAATTTTGTTAAATTGACAGACAATACTGTATAGGGGAACCCAAAAGACACTAATTTGAATTCTTTCATTTAAATGATAAATACTTTAAACCCATTCACTAAGAATTCATCATTTAGCATGAATTAGGTTTAAAAACTAATACTCTGTCATCAATTCTGTCATTAGTCGTTGGTTTAGAAAAACTCCAAATTAATGAACCTTGGTAATGGTTCGTAGACTACCTGTTAAAATGACTAATCCAACTGCTGGAATCTTACTCTCTCGACTGTCAGGTGTCGAATTGCATGCTCCAATCTTCTCTGACCACTTTGACCACCCTAGAAAACCACTCCTAAAACCCCTAATTTTCGCTCTGTTTCAAAATTCCAATTACCAAGTGCTAATTTTCCGCCACGACCTTCACCTGCTCAACTTGCACTTTAGGAAAAATTGTAATTCAACACACCTTTGTCTCATCATGGTCTGTTATCATTATTGCATCAGCTCTGTAAGAAACCGATATGATTCGCCTTCATGATGATATTCCACCTGCCACAGTGATTAATCTACAAGAGACACGTATCAAATCCATCACACAGTATGATTAACATCTTATGTGTGAAAATCCCGAAGAAAACTAAACCAGAAATGATGATTTTTAGCTTGCGCGACTTTCTTGTAGCGCCTGTGTGTATTTGTTTGTGGCTTGTGCTATAAGAAAGTCTAGGTTAATGATTTGCAAAAATTAAGCTAATGATAAAGGTTTAAACTTGGTTTAGGAGTCCTAATTAAGCTTTTATGTTATTTTTTAGACTTTTAATCCATATAATCCTTTTATAAGCCCTTTGATTATGAAATCAAACCAAAACTTGTAAAAATAAACTAAGAAATCAAATAACATGAGAGTTAAAGGGAAAAACAAATCAAACTATCCCAATCAACAAAAAATTTCTAAAAGTAAAGAGTAAAATCAAACTTCAAAACATAAACAAAAGTATTAAAAGATGGAAAACAAAAACATGACCTAACAGAAGGATTCAAGGAAAATTGACATGGGGCCAAATGATAAACATGTTATCGAAAAAGTGGAACCAACACTTTGGTTGAAGATGGAAACTATTTAAAGCAAAGGATTCAAAATTTTACATAAGGATGCTATCTACAACTAGGGATAGAGATGAACCTATCATCATGCTTGTTTAAATAATTGGCCTTTAATTGTGAAGAAGATAGAGGTGAGGTCATATACATATAAGACCAGTATAAGAGGCACCTCACCTACGAAGTCACCGACCAAGGACTACAGGTTATGGTCTGCCTCACTCCGCTGGAATTCCATCTCTCGTAGATAGTTGTCTATCCTCGAGTACCATGATCGAGGTGCCTACTTGATCCCATAAAGAGCTCTCTGCAAGCTATATATATGTGTCTTCTTGTTCTCCACATCAAACCCCTTTGGTTGCTCAATGAATACCTCCTCCTCTATAAATCCATTAAGGAAGGAAATCTTAATGTCCATTTGATGGAGACATTAACCCATCTTTGCTGCTAATGAGATAATGGTATGAATAGAAGAATATTTAGCAACATGGGCAAAGGTATCCTCATAGTCACTACCCTCCTTCTGTAAAAACCCTTTTTCCATGAAGCGCACCTTGTACTTCCCTGTGCTTCTGTATGTTGCATGATTCATCATGTAGATCCATATGGATCCCACCACCTTTTTGTGTTTTGTCCTCGACACAACCTCCCATACCTGCTTCTTCATGATTGAGTCATACTCCTCAACCATGGCCTTGTGCCACATGCCATGTTGTTCAGCCTCCTCGAAACTAGAAAGTTTGGAGTTAATCAACTCTGTCATCAATGCCATATAGCTAAGTCTCTCTGGTGGTTTGCTTAGCCTCATGATAATTTGTAGAGGATTCACCTTCCTAGAATCCTAAAATGTGGAATTGAACCATTAGGCCTTGGTCTAGTGTTTACCTCCTGCTGGTGGTCGTTGTTGTCTCATACCAAACTATTTGACAACTCCATGGATTGCGGTTCTCTTCCATAAGCATAGTTTTTTCTATGTAGTTAGTGCCAATTGCGGGATCGAGTACTCATCCTGCATCAGCATCCCTTCTTTTGGGTTCCAGACTTTCCCTTTGTTCCCCTTGTACCTTTGATCAACCGCTGATGAGATTTGTTTAGATAAATTCATTGCAACATCCAATTCTCCTTGAGATTCCTCATTTCCATGCTCCTCTTGAGGGAGCTCTCCTCAACCACTCAATGACCTATTATATTGGGAGTCATAGCTCCTCGGCTAGGCCTCTCTCTCTCTCTCTCCTTGTAGTGCGACATTATCATAATGAGAATGCACGTGGAGTGAAAATGCAGACGAGGTGAATTTAGAGTGGGAATTGATATTTTAAGCCAAATTAAATACCCCTTGTCCATGATGGGGGCCATAGATGGGATTAGCACTTCAATATTGTTCTTGTTGGGCCTCATGTTGACAATGTGAACCATACCATAATCAAAGCTAATTACCTAATCCGTTTGTCTTGGTACCCAATATTTCCCATCCTAAAGGTACGCCAATTGGGCCTTTTGACAAGGATAAAGGTACTCTTAGATTTAAATATTCCCTTGCTCTTGAAAGAGATGCACTGCAATGCGGCAAGGCACATGCAAGGGAAATTCATCATCTTGCTTAATGTTATTTGCGTTAAGGCACCCCACTTGGTGATTTCTCCAAATGTTATTAGAATCTATCACAAGTTGCATTATTTGAGAATTAGTTTTGAATGGAATGTGAAGATATTTGTTTAGTTAATGCACATTATCCTATATTAGAGTAATTACCGCTTGATGGCACAAAGGAATGTCATAATAGAATACCATGTGTTAAATGTGTATGTGTAAAGTTTCATTAAACATAAATTAATTGGTTTTGCATTTTTTTAATTGTGTTAATATGAGATGTCCTCCACAAATGCGGGAAAGCATTTATTAATTCTTTTCACATCTTTAATTATAAGAAGAAAAGACTCAAGGTAATTTGTAACTTAATAAGGTAATTTTTATTTAAATTCATGAAAACAATATGAAGAAAGATAGTGAGTTAATTTGATAGATTAACATGAATCAAACATTGTATACTTATCTAATATTTATAACCAAATTATACATACTAATGTGAATCATACCAATTACTCATCTCATAAAATATATAAAATTTGATAAATCCCCGTGTGGTAGTTTAGTTGGTTGATGCATCAGGGACCAAGCCTTTGGGCGGTTGAGGCCATGGTTTCAATTCTCCAGGTCCTCCAGGGTCAGGCACCCAAGTTTGTGTCGGGGATAGGCTCCAAAATTGCCTAACAAAGTGAGGTCCCTTCGAGTGGGCCCCTTTGAATCTTTCTATGGATGTAGCAACAACCTTCGGGTGTGAACCACACACACACCCACACACAAACACACACATATATAACAGTTGATAAAAGATGGAAAAAAAATGACATAAATTATGCATGTCAATTAATGAAAATAATATTGAGAAAGATAGTTAATTTAATGTTTCTCACACACCATGATATTAAGAATTCAAAATGTCTTGATGTTGAAGAGAGGGACAAATCGACCAATTGGAAATAATACATGAAAGGGTTAGTCACTCTTCATAATTAGTTTTCTTTTAATCCTGTCCATTCATACTAATGTCCTCTAATGATTGTTGTGGACACCTTGTATAAAAACTGATTTAGGGTTAGCTAGATATTGGCGATTGAAAACATCCTTGCATTGCCAATAGGGGTTCTCCTTGGTAGAAAGTCCCAATTATTCCTTAAACTATTTGGATTAGGGAACCTGTCTAGATTTTGGCCTGACTACCATTTAGTGGTTTTAGGGTTTTCACAAGTTGTGTCCTAATCCACCATTTATGCTTTTTGTTTGTTTTGTTTTTTTAGGATGAAATGCAATACGAGCTACTCTAAAATGAAGTCCTATAGCCATACTAACCTATCCTATATAGGATCAATATTTTAAAGGCACGGGTTGTGAAATTACATTGCCATACATATTCCAAAATCATATAGTTGTATTTAAGAAATAGATAACAATAGCATAATGGTATATAAACCTTATAATAGTCTTAAGATCTGTTGGAGGAGAAAGTCAGTATGCCGACTTGAATGATAGCCAACTCAGTCGGTCAGCCGACTAATGAGAGATTAGGTCGGCCACCTAAGGTCGTGTCGGTTGAGTGAACCGACAAGTAGTTATTTGTAATTGTTTGTAAATCAGATATATTAGGCTGTTGAGCCAGATGAGAACTCGGTTCAGTTCTCTGTATTGTATGGACCCTTTCACTATAATATAATCTGTTATTCTACTTACTTGTTCTTGTCTCTTGTCTGTTATGTATGTCTGTATTAATGTGTATTATTGGTAACCCTATGTGATCTGTGAGATTACAACATTGGTTCCGTTGCCGGTAGTACATCTATGAGATGTATACAAGCAGATGATATCCGAACAAGAGATTAAGGACTGGTGGGAACGTAAAATAGCAAACTACTTGCAAAATTATGCACGAAGAAACAGATTAATGACTGCTCAAGCAAAAGAAAGGTATTTTACCGAGACTCATGAGAAGTTTGTAAAATCAGTGCCCCAGCTTTTGAAGAATCTCATGGATGAAAAACCTGGAAGTGATTAAAGACCAACAACTGCTAGACAAACTGATTCAAGGGGGAAGAAAAAACCTGTCAGAGTGGTTCGAAAAGATCATCGATGAATTCTACAAGGAGCAAGCCGTAGAGGAAAGAACTTCGGTGAAAACTATCCAGAAGAAATTCAACACAAACCCCATCGAACAATTCTTATGTTCCTTACCGACCTTGCTGTTCAAATTTCTGATCAAGAAAGGAGTAGGTCATATCATTGAACCTCGTCCATTACTACGTGAACCGCCACAAAATACTAATTGGGTGGAGAAACAAAAGAAGTGGGAGAAATTCATTGCTGAAAGGGAGTGGGAATACTTCCTAAGCAAGTGAACAGAACTATCCGGGCTTTCTAAAGCATCAGATAGGCAATGGGGGGGTAGCTGGTCGTATGTCGGGGTAAAGTGGAGAGGATTCTAGTCGACTAAAGAGAAACCATTCACCAGCAATGAGAAGTCGACCTAAAAGGGAAATCGAAAGGACAGTATCACATAAAGGTACGATGGACTTTTAGAAAATAGAGAGGGAGAAGAGGCTGCAAATAAGGGAAGAGAGAAGAGAAAGAGCCATAGCGCTGCAAAGAGGAATGAGCACTAGGGTGACAGACCAAGAAAGAAGTCAGCCAGAGTCGGGTCATGACCGACATGAGGAAGGTGTGGAAGAAGAAGTGTCCCCTATGGAAGAAGATTTGTGGATATAGCAGCAAGAAGCTCTCCAAATAGAAGTCCCCCAGGAGGTAAGACCTCTATCTCTGACGGATCTGAGTACCAGGATACAAACAATTGTCGAAGAGGACCTTAGAATAGGAGCTGGTGACTTTGGTATTTGGAGCGGATTAGATGATGAGAGAAACGATGATAATCATCTAATTATCCATCGACCAGAAGAAGGAAATTGGGTCATGCTTCAAGCATTGCCCTCCAACCACAGTATCCACTTACTTTACCCGACACACGGAGGAGCACCCCCCCCTGCCAAATATAGCTTTGGAAGATAATAAAATTTGGAGCTGCAGACAAATAATTGCAGTTCGACATCGACGAGAGAAGTCAACCCTGACCGACTGCTTGCTGGAGAAGAAACGGCAACCAAGACGACCGACAGAAACAAGAGTTCTGTTGAAAATAGTTCTGCACAGAAGAATAAACAAAATAACCCACTATCCCCACCACCACCCCCACCTCCTAAGGAAGACAGTGATAGTGACTTCGACATGGGTCACGGGACGACACACATCCCTCTATATGAGGGTGATGAGGACCCCAGACGACATTGGTTCATCCGGTGAGTCGACTTGGGAGGCCAACCAAGTTACTGATGAAGACAGACAGATGGCGCAGTTCGCTAGTGCCTTAAGGAAGAGGGCATTAATTTGGTATATGACCTTTTTTGAGAGAACCCCATGAGCAACAAAAGTCGAAGTCAAAGCACAATTTATATCGTTCTTTAAAACTCCACATGCAAAACATCTGGCAGCAAAGAAATTAAAGACAACATCACAAAAGCTAGGAGAAACTGTCCGCGACTACGACAAACGCTGGAAAGGCCTTCTCAGCTAGTTGGATTATGTCATTGATGAGCAACTATTAATCCGGTGGTTTCTTGTAGGCCTGTCACAGAAGATTCGTCAACACATCAGTCTGGAGACATTCAAAACTTATGAAGATGTGCTCACAAAATCTTTACAAGTAGAAATGGATGAAGACATTCCAGCATACTCCACGGATCACAAACTGGAGGAACAGCTTGAGATCATGCATAAATCTCTAAAAGAGCTAAACCTTAAGAGCTAAGATATTTGGTGCGCGAAGTGCTCGACGGTCAGACATTCAAAGGAGAACTGCCGACAGGATATTAGCCGACAAGATTTTCAATTTGTGCAAACAAAATGTTTCTGCGACATCTGCCAGGAGCATGGAGAGCATACCATAAAATATTGCCCATTCAACATGAAGAATGGAAAAGCATCATGGTGTGCAATCTGTGAAACTAAAAATCACAACACCTTTGACTGCCACCTGAATCTAAAGAATCGACAAAATTATTTGACACTATATCAGACTCATGTAGTTGCACAAAACAATGAGCAAAATGACCAAAATAATCAAAGGTATGAAGGTCATCAGTACGAACACCGGTTTGACAACCGACGTGGAGGCTATGGAAGTTGAGGTCGATTCTCTGGGAATCAAGACAAACGACCACATCGGCCCATCCAATGTTTCACATGTTACAAGGAAGGACACTGACATACAGACTGTCCATACAAGGACAGGACTGACCTAAAATTTTGTACTAATTGTGGTGTAGGGGATCACTCATTAGAGGATTTCCCTATTATGCTTCAAAATATAAATAAAAATAAGAATGTTAATGTCTTGTTGTGTGTGAAAAAACATGATATTATCAATACAAAGAATTTACATACATGATATTATCAATACAAAGAATTTACATATCGTAACCCGACAAGGGACAAAAACTGGGAATGATAACCCCTAAATAAGCAAGATAAAAGAAAAAAATGTTTACCCTGACCCAGTTAAAGAAAAACAAATATATAAAGATGCAACAAATATATTTAGAGAATTTGCTCGACAGGAAGAAGAAAATGATAATCAGCAGGACATAGTAAAAGAGCTAATACAATTGGTACAAAAAGATAAAACAATATTGCAATTCATCAACTTACTGTATAAAATAAAACACAACAAAAACACCAAAAAACAAACAAAGAATATCTGCGGCTTAAACCAAAAAGATAAAAGTGATGCCGACCCCCTTGTCGACTTGGAAATCAAAGGATACCATGTCCGACAATTTGTACTTGATTTCGGATCACAGGTAAATATTATGACTCGAGACACATGGGAACAGTTAGGAAGACCTCGATTATATGAATCATGCATATACCTGAAACTGGCAGACCAAGGCCTAATTGAACCTATTGGAGTTTGGAAAAATGTCGACACAATGATAAAAGGTATATCGACTAAAGTTGACTTCGAAATTATTGATCCTAAGGAAGGATCCAAATCCTTCCCAATGTTAGTAGGTCGACCTTGGGGGAGAAAAATGAAATCCTTGATACCCTTGGACAAAGAAAGAATCAAATTAAAGGGGAATGGACAAAAAGTCATAGTACCTATTCATCCATCCCAAGGAGAACCTTGGACAGAACCAATTGATGAAGAAGTTGACATCCGACAACTATATCAGATACATAATAATGAAGATTACACAGAACCTGATACATATGGTAAACTTTACTTAGGAAATCAAGACTCAGTAGGATACAATTCAGATGCAGAGCTAAGACAACTCCTCGAAACACTGGCAATTGAAGTAAAGACAAGGAGCCAGCAGAGACGTAAGGAGCTCAACAACACTGAAAAAGAACAAGTCGAGTTTCTCAACAAATGCAGAATCCTTGTACAAACAGTGATACTAGGACCAATAGAGGTTGACACTGACAAACCACTAGAAAGAGCTTATCATCTATTTGAGAGTGTGGTGTCGCCGCTACAGGCACAAATTCAAGACACAAAAAAGGAGCAGAAAGAAGAAACCGTCCGACTATTGATGGAGCAGTGCAGAAGCATACAAGGTGTTGCAAGATCACATGGAGGATTATGTCATTATAGAAGAAGTACTACGAGACTGGCCTGCTTACTACGGGAAATTCTATCAGCGAACCAGGCAGACCCGACAAGAGATCCAAGCACTAGAGAAGAGGAAATGCACTGACGAAGTACTCAGACGCACAATTGAAGACCAAATAGTGCTTGAAACAACCAAACTACAGAAGCTCAAGCGAGAAGCACATTAGTGAATGCAACAAGCCATTCCGAACTTAGAAAAAGTAGACATCATTTGCCCGCAGATGAAACGTCTGCTGGAGACAACAGAGGAAAAGGACCAGTTTATGGGTCTCGACATGGAAAGAATAGCTGAAATTTCCATTCAAGAGAAAATGTTGATCCTATCAAGCCTGACTACACTAACCATCGACATACATAAAATATTGCAGAGTTGGACAGATTTTCAACATCAACTGGCAGTGATAGCTGAAGCAATTGTCGAAGTCTACGTATAGAAAAGACCGACCATCAGACTTCACAACCCATGAAGATCAAGCACAAGAATAACTACTTAGATAGACAAAGAAATTTTGGTACCTCCTTG
This sequence comes from Pseudotsuga menziesii, assembly GCA_001517045.1. Taxonomy (NCBI): domain Eukaryota; kingdom Viridiplantae; phylum Streptophyta; class Pinopsida; order Pinales; family Pinaceae; genus Pseudotsuga; species Pseudotsuga menziesii. The sequence goes on along the minus strand of LPNX010073411.1, from coordinate 422,370 downwards.
TTTCTTCGGGACGAAGAAACGTTTTGTTCATGGGGGAGATGTTGGAGGAGCAAGTCGGTATGCTGACTTGAATGATAGTTGACTTAGTCGATTAGCCGACTAAGTCGGTTAGTCGACTAATGAGAGATTAGGTCGGCCACGTAAGGCCATGTCGGTTGAGTGAACCGATAGGTAGTTATTTGTAACTGTTTGTAAATCAAATATATTAGGCTGTTGAGCCAGATGAGAACTCAGTTGAGTTCTCTGTATTGTATGGACCCTTTCACTATAATATAATCTGTTCTTGTACTTACTTGTTTTTGTTTCTTGTCTTTGTTATGTATGTATGTATTAATGTGTATTATTGGTAACCCTATGTGATTTGTGAGATTACAAAAAGATCCATAACATTTTGCACAGACAACTCGTAGAAAGAAAATAAAACATAAAAATATAATATAGAAAGCAAAAAAACAAAATTGTAAGAACAATACACCAGAAACATAGAACAATCTTATTGCATATACATATGAGATAAATAATGAAATCATTTAACAACATTTGTCCACATAACAACAATACTCATGTACAAAACTTCAAACAATAGCTTATCATTTTCATTAAACAAGAAACAACTCTTAAAAATGGAAAGCAAAAATCAATAAGCCAAAAGTCCCTATTCCTCCATCACTTTATTTTATAGGCTTTGCAACATAACTCTTAAGTCACTCTTCAAATCCCTCTTTGTCGGTTATGACTTTTGAGGACCCTATAAATTTGTCACTTTTGAGTTTTAATTTTCTCCAAAAAGAAATAAAATAAATTTTATATTACATTATTTTAAAGAGGAGAACTCCCTTTTTACCTCACAAATGATACCCACAACTCAAAGTCTTATATGATAATGTTAAGTTGATGTGGTCTAAAGAGACATAAATAAACTTAATGTACCATTGTTTATTCATTTAATCTCAGGATCCCTTTAGTAGTAGATGTATTCCATGGGGTCATTATATGTTATTCACGCACATAAACCCTCACGTGGTTTTCTAAAGCTTGGGATGTAATATGTGAAATTCCTTTGATAATTTTATCCTGCTCGTCCTTTGGTGTCATCGATGGTACATAGGGATGGGATTTGACATCTTTCCACTATCTTGACGATCCCCAAATGTACCTTTTTACATCTTCCCAATGACGTAGCAACCTCCTTTTGTAAATCTATCATGACCTTATTGCAATTGGTGATAGTGGCGTAATCGAGTTGACTTTCTTGGAGGGTTCTCCTGGGTAGGTTCAAGGTTGTCTCAGCCACCTGCTGTTGCCAAGGGATTATGCATTCTAGTTTTAACTTAATCATGTCAATGCCATTATCCTACTTTTTTGTGCCATATATCACACCTTTTAATCTATTTGCAATACTTTGTCATAATTGAATTTACTTAGTAACATGTTCTTACAGATAGAATAAATCCTGCTGCAGTGAAGTGGCACATGTTTGTAACTTTATTTTAAACTACATTTTTTTTTTTAATCTTTAGAGGCTTTTTATTCCACTACTAATATGTCCTTCTCACTTTGCTAACATTTCACAATGAAGTGGCACATGTTTGGAACTTTATTTTAAATTACAATTTTTTTTAATAAATTTTTAGAGGCTTTTTCTTCCACTACTATTATGTCCTTCTCACTCTATTAACATTGGTCTGTTAGTGATTTCTTCTCACCATCTAAGATTTACACTTATGAAACCAATTCCTTTTTGTTTTCCTACATGTCTTTTGATAGAATTGCCAATGTTTTGTTTTCCATGACCAATGCATCATATTCATGTTGGAATTCCACTCTCCCCCTTCTAGCTTCTAGGGTATGGTCTTCTAAAAGACTACTCTTGTCTCATGCCTTGCCTAGATGATCATTCAACTAATGTATGTTGAAATCAGTAGCCATGGAAGTAGCTAGACTTGTTAAGGATATGAGTGTGGGAGCTTGATTTGTGCCATTGATTTTTGGTGTTTCTAGATCTATCTCCATTTCTGGTTGGGTGGGAAACTTCAATCTCTTATGAGTTCTTTGAATAATTTTTCTCTTTTGCTTATCAAATATGAATGAGCTTATCTCAACCATATAATATTCCTTGGAGGGTGTGTACAAGCATATCCCTAATTATTTCAATGGGAAATGTCCACTAGTGAGCATGACATTTGAACTCGTGGTAGTTATTTCCACGTCCATGTCTTGTGCACCATTGTCTTGGGATTCTTCTTGTAAATTTTGCTTCTCCTTAGTTTTCTTATAAGATTTCACTTATCTCTTTTTATCTTGCTACTCCTACTCTTTCCTTTCTTTCCTATTTTGAGCTTCTTCCTATAATCTTTGTTCCTCCTCAACATTTTTCTTCTGAACCTCTTCCTGTTGTTTCCCCCCCTAAACTTTTCTATGTATTTCTACTAGTTTTTACCTTTCTTTTTACCCCTTTTCTTCTTGTTTCCTTTTGTTGTGAATTTCCTCTTCAACTCTACCTTCCAATTCTCTTTGTAGAGCTTCTGCCTCATCTTTCCTTTTATGATTTTCTTTAATCATTCTTTGATCCTTTTCTAATTGCACACGAGCTTCCTCTAGTTTCTCTTGTGCTTCTTTTTGGGAAACTCCCTCTACTTGATTTCTTTTTTGTCTTTTTCTTGTGCTATCCTTTTTGGCAACATAGTGTTTTCCCTCTTTCATTATGTTTACCACTTCTTCAAGGGTTTCTTCTTACATAAAAACTTCTTTTGCAAATATTTTCCAATGTAAGGCCGGGTATACTTTAGCGATTAGCAATGGTTCAACAATTTATTTTTACTCTCATTCCATCTATACTTCTCTTCACTAAAATGAAAGAAATTTAAGTCCTTGACCAACTCTTCCGCTTCCTTAGCATGAACCATTTTGTATGCTCTTATGATAATGGGAAAAGGTGGTCATGTAGCTTTCATGGCCTTGGCTAAAGCGACCATGATTCCATTGATGAATATTTGCCTCATGATTTCCCTTAAAATCATATGATTTGTGACATACTTCGGTAGTATGTAGGGGTTTTTTTTTCCTCCATCGATGCACAAATACATGCATCCCTCTAGTAGAAACCAATCTCCCATCATCATTATTTATGGAATAGATTTTCTAAACATGCATTTAGTCGTTTTCTTGTATATGAGTACATACAATGGCATAAGAAACTCCTTGAAAATATGTTTATAATGACTTGTATACTTGTGTTCCCATAATTCTTAGCAATAGACATGCATGGAGGGGGATCTACAAAATTTCATTTCCATCCCATGTCAGGGAAATTGGTTGCAACACACACTATATCCGAAAAATAAAAAGACACATGGGCCTCTAATTGTTATTTTTTCGAGTTAACCAATGAGTTCATGACTGCATCTTCTAAGTTTAATGATAGAATGGCATCTGTAGAAGGAGCAAAGTCGACATAAGTCGACTTGAACAAAGACCGACTTAGTCAGCCAACTAAGTCGATGGGCCGACTTAGTCGATCAGCCAACTAAGTCGGTCGGCCGACTAATTAGAAAGATTAGTCGGCTAACTAACAGTCATGTCGGTTCACCGAACCGACAGGTAGTTATTTTGTAACTGTTTGTAACTTGTATATATTAGGCTGTTGAGCCAAGCAAGAACTCAGTTCAGTTCTGTGCCTTGTATGAACTCATTACATTAATATAATCTGTTTTCCTATCTGTTCTTGTCTCTTGTATCTTATGTATAGTTATGTTTTAGTATGTATTATTGGTAACCTTATGTGATCTGTGAGATTACAACATTGGTTCCGTTGTCGGTAGTACATGCCTAAAATATATGCTCACATATGATACCAGAGCAGGAGATCAAGGACTGGTGGGATAGTAAAGTTGCGAATTACTTGCAAAATTACGCAAGACGAAACAGATTAACAGCCGCTGAAGCTAGAGCCATATTTTTCACAGAGACACATGAAAAATTCGTCGAGTCTGTGCCACAACTGTTGAAGTAGCTTCTGGATGAGAAGACCGAACGCAACTAACAAACAACAGTTGCTAGATAAACTATTCCAAGGGGGACGAACAAATCTGTCGGATTGGTTTGAGAAAATCGCCGACGACTTCTGTGAGGAGCAAGTAGTTGAAGAACGAACGTTGGTAGAAACTGTCAAAGCGAAATTATACACAGATTTCACTGAACAATTCTTGTGCTCCCTGCCGACCTTGCTGTTCAAATTCTTGATAGAGAACGGAGCAGGCCACATCGTTG
>LPNX010073411.1:366943-406217 GCA_001517045.1 Pseudotsuga menziesii | reverse complement strand
TTAATTAGTGTATAATAACCCAAGTGCCCCGAAACTGTGGGGACTTACCTAATGACTTGACAAGACTTGTTTACATTAATAATCCTCCCGATCGGGACATCGGGGTAAGATAATATGACTCAAATACATAATAGAAACATCCTGGAATAAACATCGGGTTACAATATATAAAATACATATAAGAATACATTCCGAAGTTACATATACATCAACATAAACGGTCGACCGACCAAACCCCCTTTCGACTAGTCTACGGGCAGGAAGCAGTCGTTCCCCTACATTTCCGACAGCAGACACCTATTATTGCACAGATACTACATGTCGATGTCGAACAGGCAAGAAAGGACCGACTATTTCAACTCAGTAAGCTAGAAGAACATAGATTCATGGCTATTCAGCATCAGGAAATTCACAAACAACAACAGAAATCCTGGCACGACCGTAACATCAAAAACAAAAACCTGTCGGTCGGTGACCTTGCTTTACTTTATAATAGTCGAGTCAAAGGAAAACCCAAGAAATTACACACAGAATGGATGGGACCTTACCTTGTCGAAGAAATACATCCCAACGGTTCAGTCCGACTGAAGACATTACAAGGCCTAGTATTTCGGAAGCTCGTTAATGGATCCCAACTCAAACGTTACAGAAACTAAAAATAAAAAAATAAAAAAAAATCAAATAACGACCTTAACCGTCAACCAAAACCTATAAAAAGATAGAAAAATTCCAAAACAAAATAATACATCCGACACAACCAGCCATGACAGCAACTCACTACTACGACAACTGACATCATCACCATCAACCATGTTCATCGACCAGTCAGGCTGACCATTTTCACCAACGACATCGACCATCGACTTCGAAAGTCCCATCACGCATTGATGGCCTCGAGTGCCGAAATAGATCTTCCATTAAATCGCACTCAAGTATTGCAGTTGGACTGTCAAGTCCGCCATTAATACACCCATTTCGACACTCAACCCCACCCACGCCTATAAATAATGGACAGTCGAAGGTTCATTAACCACACCCATTTCCCTCAAAGCACCCGAAATCTTAGTCGACGAAAGCACAAGAACCCTGTCAAAACCCCGACCAGTCTGACACAATGGCACCCAAACTAACCAGAGCTGCGGCCAAGGCAAAGGAGCTGCAAGAAGAGGACACCCCCTTGCTCAACCGCTTAAAGAACATAAAAAACACAAAGGTACAGGAGGGCCCATTCCAGAAACTCTGGCAAGAGATCCAAGAGTGGGCCTATGTCGACAACAGAATGACCCAGGCCGCTGAGAAAATTCGGAAGAGCAGCATCTTCAACTACCCTAACGCACCACTGATGGCAAGCTTCGGTGGGGCGAAGGAAGCAGCTGTTAAATTCATTATCAGTCGCTACCATAACGGTCGATTCTACTTCGACCAGCTGATTGATATCACCGGGGATGTTATCTCCAAGCTTACGGGTCTGTCCAACCAAGGCAGCCCTGTACCTATTGGGATCAAAGACGGGTTAGTCCAAGAACTTACGGGCTCACCATCGAGCAATAATTCCAAAGGTTTGATGATCAGACAGATCACGACAAGGACGCTACAAATCATGGCTAAAATCATAGCAATCACCCTTACATTGGCAGGTCGGGGCAGCGACCTTAAACTGGAGATGTTGGAAGCGGTCGACACAATCGCGACCGACGGTCGGATCTATCGATGGGGAGATTATGTTGCCGACATGATCAAAACCATCTGCGAATGCTGTTGGGAGACGAGAGGTATGATCAAGTTCCCCTCTCTCATTCTCTGGATTGTCATGTACCATATTTGTCCGGAAGGTAGTCCAGTCTTCCGGGAGCCGACCAAGTTCCAAATGCACCGCTTTAAAACCCTTTTCACAAAAATGAACCCTGCATGAGCTGGCACAGGGGAAATTCTTCTTGGAAAACTGGTTCCAGCAGTTGAAGGTTCACACGACGAGGTGGAGGGTGCCCCAGAACATCCGACGAAACCTCCCTGCTGAGTCTCATATCCAGTTAGAACTTGATCATACATCAGTATGGTACATGCGAGGTCAGGACCCCAAAGCACAGAACCTCGACTACTATCCAACGGTCGAGTAGATTTTCTGAGAGTTGACCAGACAAGCGAAGACAAAGATACCAATTCCAGAGGCTACGAAACAGGTCGACTTCTCCATCATAGAGCCACTCACCGACCAGGAAAAAGAAGAGGATTACGAGCTAAACTTATACATCAGCACATTTGTGTCAGAGGATACCCCAACCGTGCCCACTAGTCGGGTACACATCACTGTCAAACCTCCGACTGTAAAGGTATTCGACCCCCAGCCGACAGAACAACAACAACCAACAGTAGAACCACAGCAAAAGACAACTCCTCCGGCTCCAGCAACCGTCGACCCCACTCAAGTACAGACAGGTGAAGTCAAAGGAAACGACCTGGAATATGCTTTATCTAAAAGCATCATCAAGAAGCTGGCTAAGGAGATAGATGTCGCAAGGAAAAAAATCAAAGCCCAAAAACTACAACAAGGTAGGGGTAAGCGCAAGCTTATTCTGGCTGACTCGTCCGATGATGAGGAGGAACTAGCAGCCGCGGCCGTCGACATTGTCGAGGATGCCCGTGCAAATAAAGTGTCAGTTGAAGTTCAGTTTCAACGGTACCTGGACGCAGGAGCTCCGGAGGGTCAGCCAAAGAAAGAAAAAACGACATAGACACCTGAAAATGTGGTTGACCTTGTGTCGAACCCTCCCCCCCCATCCCCGACAACCATAGTAGAGGAACAAGCACAAGTACAGCAGGCAGACAGTCCCCCTGAGGAATATCAATGCGCCATCCCGGAGGCACTCAAAGCCAGGGTCTACCAGGACGCTGAGCTTAAATCTTTCTTCGCGACACTTCCTGCACTGTTTAAGTCAGCCCCGAAAATACAAACAAAATCTCCTCTCTATGCACGCAAAAATCCCTATGCAACTGTTACGACGACATTCACCCGAGACCAACAAGGTGATGTAATACGAACATCAAAGTCTGTCACCGAGCCAATCGACACTGACGCCCAGGACGACCTACCCACTACAACTTCGGAAGCAGGTATCTCTTCCGACCAAAGTTCACAACACACTCCAGCTAACCCTTCGACCCTTGTCCATACCCCCACTCTGTCCCCAACACCCCCATTGTCACAACCTCCTTCACCACCACCCCCACCGTCAAAATCCCCACCACTAGAATTCAGCCAAACCCATCACGGCCACCGTTATATTCACAACCGGAAGTGGTCATACCACCTCCTCAAACAGAAAAACCCCCGACTTCCATACCACATCTTCAAAAAGAAACACAGCCGACTTCTATACCACCTAACCAACCAAAAAAACCCTCAGCCTCCATTCCATCAACCACAGACCCAACCTCAACTGCTGCAGATACCCAAGAGCAACAGCCAGACAAACAGAAGAAAAAGAAAGAGCAGCATCGAACATCCGGTCTCCAGATTAGCCTAAGGGATGCAATTTCCTTGGACGACATAGAGGTCGGCCAACTCCTTAAAACTGTGGCCAAAGAGTCAAAGAAAAGGACAGATCGGAAAAATAAAGAGCTTGTAGCCAAAAATGCAGAAGAAGTCGAGTTTCTCGGCAGATGCAGAGCTCTAGTCTAGACCTTCATACCAGGACCTATCAAAGTCAAAATAGATCGACCACTTGAAAGAGCATATCAGCTCTTCGAGACGATGGTATCGACCGTCCAGACCCGGATGCAAGAGACAAAGAAAGGACAAAAGGAAGAGACTGTTCGACTGCTCCTGGACCAACACACTGCATTCTTGGAGGCATACAAGGTCCTCCAGGATCATATGGAAGAATCAGTTGTCACTAAGGAAGTATTACGAGACTGGCCTAATCACTATGGGTAGGTCTATCAGCAGACAAGGTAGGCGTGATAGGGCATTCAGGCTTTGGAAGGCCGGAAGTCGACAGAGGCAGAACTGAGGCAGACCATTGAAGAACAAATTGTGATGGAGACTAACAAACTGCAGAAGCTAGAACGAGAGGCACATCAGTGGGTTCAACAGGACCTTCCCAACTTAGAGAAAGTCGACATCATCTGCCCACAGATGAAACGACTCATCAATGCTGCAGAAGAGAAAAACCAACTGTTGGGTCCCAACATGGAGAATATAGCAGAAATGCCCATGTCCGAGAAGATGTTGATCCTATCAAGTCTCACTACCTTAACAATCGATATCCAGAAGGCATTGCAGAGTTGGACCGACTTTCAGCATCATCTTGCCATCACAGCTCCAGCTATCGTCGAAGTCTCCGTCCAGAGAAGACCGACCATCCGTCTGTATAGTCCACAGCAAGAGCAAGACTGAATGGTTCGACAAAAGTTCGTTTTTGTACCTCCCTGTTTCTTCGGGACGAAGAAACGTTTTTTTCGTGGGGGAGATGTAGAAGGAGCAAAGTCGACATAAGTCGACTTGAACGAAGACCGACTTAGTCAGCTGACTAAGTCGATGGGCCGACTTAGTCGATCAGCCGACTAAGTTGGTCGGCCGACTAATTAGAAAGATTAGTCGGCTAACTAATAGTTGTGTCGGTTCACCGAACCGACAAGTAGTTATTTTGTAACTGTTTGTAACTTGTATATATTAGGCCGTTGAGCCAAGCAAGAACTCAGTTCAGTTCTGTGCCTTGTATGAACTCATTACATTAATATAATCTTTTTTCCTATCTGTTCTTGTCTCTTGTATCTGATGTATAGTTATGTTTTAGTATGTATTATTGGTAACCTTATGTGATCTGTGAGATTACAACAGCATCCCATTTTAACTTCATTCGTAGTAAGGTGATTGTGGGAATATAATAAACCCACATCATAACTTAGGATAAATATTCAATCAATTTTGATTAATTTCCTACCCACTAGCCTTGATAGTTGGCATCCACTTGCACCACATGGTCAACACTTGCATATATACCCCAGGAGCACTTTAATCTCGATTCTGGTTTGACCCTGTCTACTTTATTGACTGTAAAAATTAGTAATTTCACTTTCCTATATATTATGTCTTTTACTACTATATGCGTTGAAGCTGAGGGCCACTATAATTGGTTACACAACTCTGCTTGTAGTGTATGGTAGTCTCGGGCCTCTCCTAGGTGATACATACCTACTGCATTTGGGAGCTCACTTATCCTCCGAGTTGGCTTGTTTGCATCTGACTTGTCGCGTCTTGTTACTTTTGAGGACTCATCGTGGATAAATTTTCAGCGCTCTGTTGATCTTGACGTTTAGCAAGACTTTTAATTTGCAACCCTTCTCCTCCTCCTCAAAAGAGGACTAGGCATTCTAGAAATTTTTTTACACAATGTGAGTCAGACACCATTCTCACCATGAGTTCTACATCCGAGAACCAGGAGTGCCTTCCTTCTCCATCATATGGAATGGGGAATGCTACCTTCTAGATACCTAGGAATCTTGTTGACACTGACCCTCGCGGGGATGGTACTTCCTATAATACACGACCCCAGTTGTCAGACTTTACAGTTGACCATTGGAGGCTTCCCTCGAGAAGGTCGAGTAGTGAGACTCATCACATTCCATCTAGAATAGGTCCTTTTATATTTGGAATTCCAGGCCTTACTACTACGGTCCTGCCATTTGTTGTTTATCCTAGTATGGACCCTTGTGTTGGGCCTGGGGGCACTGCATCCCCTTTCCCTGCTGATAGATTTGGGAGTGGTCATATTGCACCTTCTGCTCCATTTGTGGGAGGATTTTCATTCCCTTCATCCAGTCTTAACACTGTTGTTAACTCTTACGGAGGTGACCATATACATGTGAACATTGGGGAACATCTTACATTCCATCTTATGCCCCATCCTCCACCACACTTTCTCCTTCAAATTACTTCTTATGTCATATCCTCCTTATATCCTGCACAGTTCTTCGGGAGGTGGTGCTCCATTTAACTATGTTGTTCCCTCATCAACTGGTGTAGTTACGTTAGGAGGTTACATACCTCCTTATGTTTCCCCGAGGTCAACCTGCCTATCAATCCTATAACTATGGTTATATGGCACCTCATCCTCAAGGTGTACCAAACTATCACATTTTCATGCAACCTCTTATGAGTCATACAAGAGGTGGTTATTATCCGACTGGACAAGGCCACGATCTTTACCACAATCAAACTTATATGAACCAACCTTTTTAGGGAGCATGAAACCAGATGGCGCCACCTAGGCTTCCTTTCTTGGCTACTTTGAATTTGTCCGACCTTTCGAAGTTGAACAATGATTTGGTATCTCATGATCTGATGTGGTCAGTTGTTCCCACCAAGATTCCCTCTGACATCCCAAAGTTTGAAGGTTAGAGTGGCAAGGACCCTGTAGAGCATGTGACTACTTTCCACCTCTAGTGCTCTTCAAATTGAACTGTGATTCTATTTTCTTACAACTATTTTAATGCACCCTCACATATCTTGTTGTGAAATGGTATATAGAATTTCCCGGGGGAACATATCAGACATTTAACGACTTAGCCATAACATTTCTTAACCCCTTTCAGCTACCGGTACTCTACGATGTTGGCACATAGATCTTGTCGACATTTCAATAATATAAAGCAACACACATCTCTGATCATATTCAAGAGTGGCGCAGAAAAAAGAGGTTGATTAAGGACAACATTCCACCCGATTTTTTGTTGGAATGGTCCCTTAAATCCTTGTTGCCTTATATTGTGAAGGATGTTTCGACGTACAGAGTAATGAATGAGGAGCAGGCTATATTTATAGCTTAGCACTTGGACTTGATTATGCTTAGTCTGGGCTCCTTTATGAGATTATCCGTAACACACCGCAGTCAAAGTTTGAACCTAAGTTCAAACATGGGCCACATGCTAATGGTATTGTTGGCTCCATGAGTACCAAAGTCATAGACCAAGTTACGAATAAAATGAAAATTTTGTCTATTAATCATTATGCGACCGAACAAGCTACGACTTCGTCCAATCCCACCCTGTCGACGGATATGCTCTTTGTACATTCGTCAGACCAGAAGGTAACCAACAACCCATAAGGAATAGAAGGAAGGGAAGAAATAATAAAGGGGGTGAGAATAGGAAGGAGAACCAGAACGATGACAAGAACAGAGATAATGCTGCGGGGGACAAGAAACTTAAGAGAAAGGTTAAATTCCCTTGCAAGCTTTGTGGGGGAGACCATCGCACATACTTGTGCACTCGTATTGAAGATGCCTTGAATTTCATCACACAGAGCCCAACTGTGTTGACTAACCCTTTACCTCATAATCAAAATATCACTTTGAGGAATGTGGAAACCGCAAGTACTTCTATTGGGCATCAAAACCCACCGAGTGCAGAAGGTGTCCATGGTTTTATAAACATGATGTCAGCTACTAACATTGTGAATTGCTTGAAATATTATGATTCGTCACAACCAAACATGGGTAAAGAGACTGCACCTCCTGAGATTCCTTTTCATAGTGATAAGCCTGAAGCTATACCTCATATACCTAAGGGAGTCCTAAAGCGCTTGGGGTACAATCCTGATGATTGAGCCACCAAACATTATTCCATTGTCAAGGACTTGGGGTAAGACTCCTTATGCGATGTCAGATCTTGAAGTTCTTCAGACTTGTCCTTCACAGAGAAGAGCATTTTTTATTGCACTTGGGGTGGTTGATCCCAATCCTTCCACGATATTTAGATTTTAAACTCACGAGGTCCAAACTTTCTTTCCTTGCAATGTGGCTTTCTTAGTCCATGTGGAGTGTCTGAATAACATGATCAAACACACAGTTTTTTATGAAGTTGGTGCGGCCTCTGTTATTTCTCTGGCTTGTTGGAAATGCCTTGGCTCACCCACGTTGTCAAAATCTATGAATATGTTGACTCTGTTCGATGGATGTTCATTTTGGCCGCATGGTATCCTTCCCTCTCTTCAAGTCCAACTTGGAGGAAAGACCGTGTCGATCAAGGTTGAGGTGGTTGATGCGCCCCTTGACTATAATATTTTACTAGGTTAGACCTATATTTACGCTATGAAAGTGGCCGTGTCTTCCATTTTTTGTGTCATTTGCTTCCCTTTTGAAGATCATATTGAAATGATTGAACAAATGTCATTCGATAATTCCAGTTTGACTGCATTGTCGGGATCCACAATCTCTACTATAGATAATTCTTAGCCAACAATTGAGAATGTTGGTGTTGGAATGTATCTATTATTGATGGGATATTTCAATATTTTAACACCAATCCTAGCTATTGGTTGCAATCTCGGTAGTGATTTGTCGTCATTGAGTTTGGTCCCATTTCACACTAAGTACTTGGATGAAACTTGGACTCTCCCTTCTCCAAGCACTTCGAATAAAAACTCTCAACCTACCAAGATGGAGATGTCGTTGTCTATAATGGAGGTTGCTTATAAAGTTATTTGTGATTCCGTTGTAGAATCTAGTCCTTCCACTCCGCGAATCGAGGAGGAGGATCCATTTGCACTGCTTTCTTGGGTTATTACGTCGTCAAGCTCGCATAATTTCCTTGAGAATGTTTTTCCTTTCGATGAAGCGATTCTCAAGGCCTTGAATGGTCCTGAACGACCTTGGGAGGAGTTGCACCATCACTCTTACTTCCTCCCTAATCTCGAACAGATCGAGCATGATGAATTTAGGACGATCCTTAGCGAGAATGTTGGTTATCTCGTGGTCCCTTTATACACTCATGGTGTATATGCTGAAGGGAACATGGAGAATCTATCACCTACGATTCCTATCAACATTTTTCGGATCCCTGACAAAATTGATTATTTTTACATTGGTGTAGATTGTTCTCCCGATGAAATTAAGATATACACTGAGCTTTTTAAATAATTTCATGATGTGTTTTCTTGGTTGTATGACGAGATTCCAGGAATAGACCCTCGTATTGTTGAACATGATATTAAAATGTATCATGATGATAAACCTGTTAAATAACGTTTACACGCAATCAACCCTCGTTAAACACACACCATTAAGGTTGAGATAGAAAAGTTACTCAAAGTTGTATTTATCATTCCAGTTCCCTTAACTGAATTGGTATCTAATCCTGTTCCAGTTGATACAAAGCAGGGAACCATTAGTGTGTGCACAAAATTCAGAGACCTGAATAAGGCTTGTCCGAAAGATAATTTCCCCACACCATTCATAGACCAGATTTTGGATGAGTGTGTTAGGAGTGAAGTATTCAGGTTTATGGACAATGTTTCAGGGTATAATCAAATCCAAATTAAACCCGCGAACCAACAGAAGACTCCTTTGATTTTTCCTTGGGGTATGTTTGCATACAAGAAGATGTCTTTCGGCTTTAAAAACGTTGGAGCTAAATTTAAATTGGCCATGAAATTTTCTTTCCACGACCTTAAGTGTATTATTGAGGTTTATCTGGATGATTTATCCACTCACTCTCATCTGAGAGTGGATCACCCAGATCATTTGTGCTTGGTTTTTGAAAGAGGTCGTCGTTATCAACTCCGATTAAACCCTCAAAAGTACATCCTTTGTTTGAAATTGTGTCATTTATTAGGGTTTATCTTATCTAAGGAGGGGATTAGTGTCGATCCTTGAAGGTTGAAGAAATACTACGATTGTCTCCCCCATGCATGATTAGACATCTTCAGGGTCTCCAAGGGATGGCTAACTTATTACAGATATTTATTGTTAATTTCTCCAGTTTGACCAAGGGTTTCATGTTCCTGTTGAAGAAGGGTACTCCATTCATATGGGATGAGTGAGATAAGGAGTACTTCAATGCACTTAAGAAAGCCTTGGAATCACCCCTCGTGCTTAGTCCACCTAAATATAGCCATGATTTCCTATTTTACATGGCCGTGTCTCAAGATATGATTGGTATCTTTATGGTTTAAGAGGATGACAAGCTCCAGGAGCACATTATCTACTATCGTAACCAGAATATCACTGATGCAGGACTTCGATATAGTCACGTCGAGAAGTTGGCCTTAGAAACTATTCATGCAGTACACCTATTGAGACATTATATATTTCTTCGCCAGACTACAATCATAACTCATATCAATCCATTTCATTTTGTCTTGACTAGACAAATGATAGGGGGAAATATAATATATGGATTGTTTTTTGCAAGAATTCAACCTCGAGTTTGTTTTGACAAATTCAAAGAAATCGTTAGTTTTTGTTGAGCTCATGTCAGATATCCCTAGTCTGGATGAAGATGAGATCCATGAGGAATCATTTGTGGATGAGCATATCTTCCTGATTTCGACTGCAAAACCTTGGTATGGTGATATCATCATCTATCATCAGAATTTGAGGGTTTCTCCTCACCTCTCGTGAAATGAACGTGCTTATGACATAATTATAAAAGATACCTTATTATCGATGACGCATTGTATTGCCAGGGGGGGATGGATTCCAGTTTGTGTCGGTGCTTGACCCATGATAAGGCTGAGACTGCACTGAATGATTGCCACGGTGAGGTGTGTGGTGTTCATTTATTTTTGCTTGCTACAACTCAAAATATCCTTAGAGAGGGTTATTATTGGTCATCGATATTCAAAGGTTCCATAAATGCGGTCAAGAGGTGCCACCCTTTCCAAGTATTTGCACAGAATGTTGGCACGGAATGTTGGCACATTTCTTAACCCCTTTCAGCTACCGGTACGCTACGATGTTGGCACATAGATCTTGTCGACATTTCAATAATATAAAGCAACACACATCTCTGATCATATTCAAGAGTGGCGCAGAAAAAAGAGGTTGATTAAGGACAACATTCCACCCGATTTTTTGTTGGAATGGTCCCTTAAATCCTTGTTACCTTATATTGTGAAGGATGTTTCTATGTACAGAGTAATGAATGAGGAGCAAGCTATATTTATAGCTTAGCACTTGGACTTGATTATGCTTAGTCTGGGCTCCTTTATGAGATTATCCGTAACACACCGCAGTCAAAGTTTGAACCTAAGTTCAAACATGGGCCACATGCTAATGGTATTGTTGGCTCCATGAGTACCAAAGTCATAGACCAGGTTACGAATCAAATGAAAATTTTGTCTATTAATCATTATGCGACCGAACAAGCTACGACTTCGTCCAATCCCACCCTGTCGACGGATATGCTCTTTGTACATTCGTCAGACCAGAAGGTAACCAACAACCCATAAGGAATAAAAGGAAGGGAAGAAATAATAAAGGGGGTGAGAATAGGAAGGAGAACCAGAACGATGACAAGAACGGAGATAATGCTGCGGGGGACAAGAAACTTAAGCGAAAGGTTAAATTCCCTTGCAAGCTTTGTGGGGGAGACCATCGCACATACTTGTGCACTCGTATTGAAGATGCCTTGAATTTCATCACACAGAGCCCAACTGTGTTGACTAACCCTTTACCTCATAATCAAAATATCACTTAGAGGAATGTGGAAACCGCAAGTACTTCTATTGGGCATAAAAACCCACCGAGTGCAGAAGGTGTCCATGGTTTTATAAACATGATGTCAGCTACTAACATTGTGAATTGCTTGAAATATTATGATTCGTCACAACCAAACATGGGTAAAGAGACTGCACCTCCTGAGATTCCTTTTCATAGTGATAAGCCTGAAGCTATACCTCATATACCTAAGGGAGTCCTAAAGCGCTTGGGGTACAATCCTGATGATTGAGCCACCAAACATTATTCCATTGTCAAGGACTTGGGGTAAGACTCCTTATGCGATGTCAGATCTTGAAGTTCTTCAGACTTGTCCTTCACAGAGAAGAGCATTTTTTATTGCACTTGGGGTGGTTGATCCCAATCCTTCCACGATATTTAGATTTTAAACTCACGAGGTCCAAACTTGCTTTCCTTGCAATGTGGCTTTCTTAGTCCATGTGGAGTGTCTGAATAACATGATCAAACACACAGTTTTTTATGAAGTTGGTGCGGCCTCTGTTATTTCTCTGGCTTGTTGGAAATGCCTTGGCTCACCCACGTTGTCAAAATCTATGAATATGTTGAATTTGTTCGATGGATGTTCATTTTGGCCACATGGTATCATTCCCTCTCTTCAAGTCCAACTTGGAGGAAAGACCGTGTCGATCAAGGTTGAGGTGGTTGATGCGCCCCTTGACTATAATATTTTACTAGGTTAGACCTATATTTACGCTATGAAAGTGGCCGTGTCTTCCATTTTTTGTGTCATTTGCTTCCCTTTTGAAGATCATATTGAAATGATCGAACAAATGTCATTCGATAATTCCAGTTTGACTGCATTGTCGGGATCCACAATCTCTACTATAGATAATTCTTAGCCAACAATTGAGAATGTTGGTGTTGGAATGTATCTGTTATTGATGGGATATTTCAATATTTTAACACCAATCCTAGCTATTGGTTGCAATCTCGGTAGTGATTTGTCGTCATTTAGTTTGGTCCCATTTCACACTAAGTACTTGGATGAAACTTGGACTCTCCCTTCTCCAAGCACTTCGAATAAAAACTCTCAACCTACCAAGATGGAGATGTCGTTGTTTGTAATGGAGGTTGCTTATAAAGTTATTTGTGATTCCGTTGTAGACTCTAGTCCTTCCTCTCCGCGAATGGAGGAGGAGGATCCATTTGCACTGCTTTCTTGGGTTATTACGTCGTCAAGCTCGCATAATTTCCTTGAGAATGTTTTTCCTTTCGATGAAGCAATTCTCAAGGCCTTGAATGGTCCTGAACGACCTTGGGAGGAGTTGCACCATCACTCTTACTTCCTCCCTAATCTCGAACAGATCGAGCATGATGAATTTAGGACGATCCTTAGCGAGAATGTTGGTTATCTCGTGGTCCCTTTATACACTCATGGTGTATATGCTGAAGGGAACATGGAGAATCTATCACCTACGATTCCTATCAACATTTTTCGGATCCCTGACAAAATTGATTATTTTTACATTGGTGTAGATTGTTCTCCCGATGAAATTAAGATATACACTGAGCTTTTTAAATAATTTCATGATGTGTTTTCTTGGTTGTATGACGAGATTCCAGGAATAGACCCTCGTATTGTTGAACATGATATTAAAATGTATCATGATGATAAACCTGTTAAATAACGTTTACACGCAATCAACCCTCGTTAAACACACACCATTAAGGTTGAGATAGAAAAGTTACTCAAAGTTGTATTTATCATTCCAGTTCCCTTTACTGAATGGGTATCTAATCCTATTCCAGTTGATACGAAGCAGGGAACCATTAGTGTGTGCACAAAATTCAGAGACCTGAATAAGGCTTGTCCGAAAGATAATTTCCCCACACCATTCATAGACCAGATTTTGGATGAGTGTGTTAGGAGCGAAGTATTCAGGTTTATGGACAGTGTTTCAGGGTATAATCAAATCCAAATTAAACCCGCGGACCAACAGAAGGCTCCTTTGATTTTTCCTTGGGGTATGTTTGCATACAAGAAGATGTCTTTCGGCTTTAAAAATGTTGGAGCTAAATTTAAATTGGCCATGAAATTTTCTTTCCACGACCTTAAGTGTATTATTGAGGTTTATCTGGATGAATTAGCCACTCACTCTCATCTGAGAGTGGATCACCCAGATCATTTGTGCTTGGTTTTTGAAAGAGGTCGTCATTATCAACTCCGATTAAACCCTCAAAAGTACATCCTTTGTTTGAAAGTGTGTCATTTATTAGGGTTTATCTTATCCAAGGAGGGGATTAGTGTCGATCCTTGAAGGTTGAAGAAATACTACGATTGTCTCCCCCATGCATGATTAGACATCTTCAGGGTCTCCAAGGGATGGCTAACTTATTACAGATATTTATTGTTAATTTCTCCAGTTTGACCAAGGGTTTCATGTTCCTGTTGAAGAAGGGTACTCCATTCATATGGGATGAGTGAGATAAGGAGTACTTCAATGCACTTAAGAAAGCCTTGGAATCACCCCTCGTGCTTATTCCACCTAAATATAGCCATGATTTCCTATTTTACATGGCCGTGTCTCAAGATATGATTGGGATCATTATGGTTCAAGAGGATGACAAGCTCCAGGAGCACATTATCTACTATCGTAACCAGAATATCACTGATGCAGGACTTCGATATAGTCACGTCGAGAAGTTGGCCTTAGAAACTATTCATGCAGTACACCTATTGAGACATTATATATTTCTTCGCCAGACTACAATCATAACTCATATCAATCCATTTCATTTTGTCTTGACTAGACAAATGATAGGGGGAAATATAATATATGGATTGTTTTTTGCAAGAATTCAACCTCGAGTTTGTTTTGACAAATTCAAAGAAATCGTTAGTTTTTGTTGAGCTCATGTCAGATATCCCTAGTCTGGATGAAGATAAGATCCATGAGGAATCATTTGTGGATGAGCATATCTTCCTGATTTCGACCGCAAAACCTTGGTATGGTGATATCATCATCTATCGTCAGAATTTGAGGGTTTCTCCTCACCTCTCGTGAAATGAACGTGCTTATGAAATAATTCTAAAAGATAGCTTATTATCGATGACGCATTGTATTGCCAGGGGGGGATGGATTCCAGTTTGTGTCGGTGCTTGACCCATGATAAGGCTGAGACTGCGCTGAATGATTGCCACGGTGAGGTGTGTGGTGTTCATTTATTTTTGCTTGCTACAACTCAAAATATCCTTAGAGAGGGTTATTATTGGTCATCGATATTCAAAGGTTCCATAAATGCGGTCAAGAGGTGCCACCCTTTCCAAGTATTTGCACGGAATGTGTGCTCGCATCCCACCTCGTTACATCCTATTATCACCATCGATCCCTTCACCAAGTGGGGGGTGGACCTTATGGATTGCAACCTAGCTTTGGATAGGGGGAACCATCATATTATAGTGGTCGTAGAATATTTCACGAAATGGGAAGAATCCATGCCTACAATTAGATCCGATGGTGAGACAACCGCTCATTTCATTTTCATTTAGATTATCACTCGGTTCGGGATCTCGAAAGAGCTTGTCACTGACCATGGCAGGAACTTTCACAATAAGATTATGGACAAGTTAGCTTCGAAACTGGGGTATAAGAAAGAAAACCCTTCTTATTACTACCCTCAAGCGAATGGCCAAGTTGAAGCTGCTAATAAATCCCTTAAGGCCATTCTGCAAAGAATTGTACACAAAGCAAAACCAATTGGAAAATTATGCTTTACCCTATTTTGTGGTCTTATCAAATCGTAGTCAAGGATGCCACCAGGTTTTATCCATATCAACTAGTACATGTGGTGGAGTCAGTTTTATCGTTTGAATGTGAAATTCCCTCATTGAAACTAGCCATAGCGATTTTACCAGACACTTCTCAATTGGAAGAGCGTTTGGTCCACTTAGAGCACCTTGACAAGAAACGTCGAGACGTCGTAGTGGATCTAGAGATTAATAAGCATCATGTTAAGGCTCAATATGATAATTCTGTTCATCCCTATAGATTTAATGAAGGTTACTTGGTCCTCTTGTATGACCAAGCTAGTGAACTGTTAGGGGCGAGTAAGTTTAACCCCATGTGGCATGTGCCTTACGTGGTAAAACATGTCTTAGAGAAAGGTGCCTATGAGATAGAATATTATGAAGGGAATTCCTTGGCAGAGCCTATAAATGGGATCTATGTCAAAAACTATAATTCCTAACCCTCAGCCGAGGATGATATCTTGTATATTATTGCACAATTTGCATAGTTTCCTTTTTCGTCCCCTTGTAGTGTTATCGGTTTGTTGACATGCTTCCCATTTTTGTGGTATATGTCAGCATAGACTTTAGCGTACTTAGGATTCGCTGATGGCGCTGTTGGGTGTTTTATTGTCTAAATTAATCCACCTATTCTTTAATTATCAACCGGGGTTGGTAATCTTAGAGTTGACACAAAATATATGCGAAGGTAGAGGGTGTTGTGTAAATATTTTAACAAACAAAAGATTGAAAGATCTTTCAAAATGAAAACTGAGTCAAACTCCTAAAATGAAATTATTAAAGTATTTAAATTGAAATAAACTAAACAATTGAGAATAAGTTTTAACTTGGAATACAATCAACAATTGACTATTCAAATGGGAAACTAGGGTACAAGGAACACTTAAGTTATAAGCAACTAGAAAACTTAATAAAAGAAGCAAGTACAAAACTTAATAAAGAAAACTTAAAAAGATGCAAGTAGAAGACTTAATAAAAGAAATATCTTTAGGTTCTATCCTACAAGTTCTTTCAACAATAACACAACATAAGAGAGACAACCTTAAAACCTACTGAGGAAAACACACATAACCCTAAATTTTGCACATAAACAAATAAATTAATTCAAAAGGAATAAACACAAAACCATACAACAATAAAACAAAATCAGAAACAAAACTTAAGAAACTTAAACTTCGTTTATAGTAAGAAGAAGGAAAAGTGATAAAACTTTAATAAATAATTTAAAACAACTAAAATTTAGTTTTAATGTTAAACAAAACTGTCATCTAACTATTACAATCAAAACATAATTCAGACATTCACAAAACAAAACTAAAAACAATCTGAAAACACATAAAAAACACTAAAAACAGAACTAAAGGCTAAATGACAGACTGAACTATGGGTCTGAAAGGGTGGCTAAATAACAGAGGGAACAGGCTATCCGAATGACAATTTGCATAGTTAAAATGGTAAAAAATAACCTAAATGAACTAATCTTCAGCTGAAGCCATGCAGATGTAATTCTAATGCATCAAAACTGTAAATGAACCTATTTAACAACAAACTAACCTTAAACTAATTCATGAACAAAAGGAATCATTGCATATTAAACTAATAAATAAACTGGAAATTAACTTGCATAAATTCAAAACAGAAAAAGAAATAACAGAAGTTAATCTATTTTAAATTCATAAAAACAACTTATTATATATTCCTAAAAACAAAGACTGAAAGTAATGCTGGAAATGAAATAATTGGAAACAAAATGACTGAAAGCAAATAACTGAAATCAAGCTATGCACGCATCTAACTAATTAACTTCCGAATTAAAACTAAGTTAACGTGTTACAGAAAACAGATAAAATAGAATTTACTATAATCTAATGGAAGCAAACTAGAAATTAAACTAGACTAACTAAAACATAAAAGAAACTAAGCTAAACAAAGAAAATGAACCTCTGGTTGATGAGGGGCCCTCTCAGCAATTAGGGGTGATGCCTGGCTAACTTCTACTTAAACACAATCTTCAATAGCAATGCATACAACTCTTCATTCAGATGGTGGAACAAAAATACAAAGTTCAAGAGTAAATCACAGCGAGAACTCTTCTCCTAACTCTGCTAATTGACTGATTTTCTTGCTAACTGAGCTTTCTCATAGAGGCTGCTTTATATAATGATTTACAGGGGTGAGAAAGTCGACCCTTTAGAGGTCATCTGCTCTCTAAATTTAGCCGATCTTTAAAGCATTTAATTGTTTACAAGTCAACGCGCAGGCATCCTCCTTCTTCAGCACGAATAGACTTCAGATGTGGTGCACAGGATTCTCTCTAGCATGAATGATCTTCAGAGGTGGCGAACATGATCCTTCCTTATCGCAGTAGGCGACTGATGGTGAACAGAGGATAGTGTAGTGTCACATCTTCTAGAGCGTGGGTTGAATGCAATAGTCCAACGCATGGATGGTTAACATGGTGGCAAGTAAAGGAGAGTGCAGGCTTGTGAACAATCTAGAACATGGATTCATCACCCAGACACATGGATAATAGTTCATTGGTAGTTGGTTCACGTTTTAAATTCCCGAAATTAATTCTCAGCAGCGCGCAGTCTGATAGGCGATCTGGACAGAGTGCTGAATGAAAGGCTGAGACATGAGCTGGATATGCTGGGCATCGATCTAGGGTGAACAGAGTATCTATATGCTAGCGTGCTTCAATACTGGAGTGTATAGCAACACATCTCAACATCAGGCAAACCACCAGCAATTTTCACGCAATGGGCTGAATGACGAGCTGGACGCCGAGCTGGATATGCTATGCGAAAAGTAGACCGAATGCATTTTGCATATTAACTTGGCCCAAAAGGATTATAAAACCTATAAATAATTATACAAACTAATTAATACATCAAATATGCTTCAATCATGTTATTTTTAATTAATAAAACCATAAAAATGATAATAATAAAATAATTTTATATAAACCTTAAAAAACACTCATACCTGAAGTTGAGTAATAATCCACGTGGCATAAAACATACAAAAGATGATAAAATATGTATTTAAATGAATAATTTATCTTCCAAAAATGATAACCAATCGAGGATCAACAGGTGCCAGCCACCATACCCAGAAATTAGCTTCAGTTGCTTGGGTCATTTATACACTTGAGGGTCATGTGTTTTCTTCAGGAGGTATGTTTCTTCGGCCATCATCAAACAATGTTGTTGAATATAGTGCTATGATTGAACTACTACGCGATGTCATTTCCAATGGTATTCGATCTCTTGAAGTCTGCCTTGACTCACAACTAGTTGTGTCACAATTAAATGGATTGTACCATATCAGGGATCCCATTTTATTGCGAAGGTTCTTACGGGTAAGATTGTTAGAATGAAAATTTGACTACATTACATACATTCATATACCTAGGATTTACAATCATGTTTCCGATTCAGATGCCAATTACATTTTAGATTGGTATTTATCACATCAATAATGAAGCATACACATTCAGTTCACATTTAAACACATGTAAATACATCAAACTGATCACTATAAGTTCTTTTTTATTTTAATTCCGAATATAGTTCAAAATGATGTCATAGTACAAAATTTCATGATACAAAAATGGGGCTTCAAGGTACCAAAACATATATGGTCGACACAAAAATTCTATTTGGGAATCTATGCCTGTGAGCCTTGGTGATGATCGTGATAACAAATAACTGCATTGACCAACCACTAGAATAGTCTAAACCACAGATGGGGTACCCCTACTACAAGTCTTTGCATAGCCTCGATTAAGTCCTCAACTTGCACCATGGGTATCTTGTGTGTCATCCTAGAAAAGTTACCATGTATGTTTTGGAGCTTCCGCTCCACATCTGAACCGATCATCTCATCCGCTCGTCCCCTTCGATGATGTCGGGGGAAGCCATCAGGTCGTCGTGGACCCACATTTGCACATACATAATCAATGTCAGTATGTGATAATGTTAGATTTTTATCATTTAATCAATATGATCTAGGATCTTATCTGAGAGAATAACATGCACAACAATAATCACAAGAGACAAGAGACACACATAATTTTCTTTGGGGAAACCATAAAGGAGAAAACCCCGCAACTTCCTTAGGGATAGAATGAGCACCAAAATCAAAAGTAAAACCCAAAGATACAAAGATGATATTTGATAGCTATTCTCTCTCTCACTTGTGCGAGCTACTCCTCTCTCACTCATGCACTACTGTTGAGTGAGTGTGTGTTTCAAATAGAGAGTCTCACTCTCTATTTATACTTTTTTCCCACTTGACAATTACTCTACATGGCTGACTTTACTAGGAGAGTCTAATAACCCTAATATGACTCAACTGTGGGGACTGTTTCCCCGACTTACAATAGAGGGTTAACCTCGATGACTTTACATGAATTTATTATATTAATGACTCTCCTGATCGGAGGAACAAACATCTCCATTGGGGTACAATGAAATAAAATATAAAATATACAAGCAAATACATTATGAAGTTAAAAATACATCAACACTCCCTCTTAACTAGGAAGGTATTCTCTTTACACAGTTCATCAGCACAAGTCTTCATCACTGGATCATCATCATTACTGTTGCCACTATCTCGAGCAAATGACGCTATCTCTCAAATCTACTCGTCATAGGAAGTTCTACAGAGCCAACCATTTTTCATGCTAGATGTAGGCCTAGCCTCCATGTAGGTGTTCATCATCTTCAACACTTATATTCGACCATGGGAGACCCAACTTGCCACCATGTCAGAAAGGCTCAACACTTATATCCCACCATGGGAGACCCAACCAGCCACCATGTCGGAAAGGCTTAGCACTTATATCTGACCATGGGAGGCCCAGCCGACCACCATGTCGGAAAGGCTTAGCACTTACATCTTAGCATGGGAGGCCCAACCTACCACCATGTTAGAAAGGCTCAGCACTAACATCTAACCATGGGAGGCCCATCTTGTCACCATGTTAGGAAGGCTCTACACTTACATCTGACCATGGGATTCCCAACCTGTTACCATGTCAGAAAGGCTCATCACTTACATTTGACCATGGGAGGCCGAACCTGCTACCATGTCAGAAAGGCTTAGCACTTACATCCACCGACATGGTAAGGCACACCTACTACCATTCAGTGAAAGGATCTGCACTTTATACATATGACCATGGGAGGCCTAGCCTGCCACCATCTCAGAAAGGATCAACACTTACATCTGACCATGGGAGGCCCATCATGCCACCATGTCAGAAAGAATCTCAAAATAATCACTTCCCCTTGGAAGGAACCTTGATTTGAAGAACACCAAGCTTCTCTTTGAAGTACTCAAACTTCACTCTGGCCATTTCTAGCATAGAATCACATCAAGGCTGATTACGTCTAAGGATAACCTGCGGGCTTCGTCAGGACTGATTACATCAGAGGACAACCTACATAACTGATTACATCTAAGAAACCTACGAGCTTCACAACGATTTTATGCTCAAACAACCTGTCTCACCGGCTATGATAGAACTCATCACTCCCTCTTTCGAGAGAACTCGATCTAGATCACATAATTGAGCTTCACTACTCTTCTTTGCATCATACAAAAAATGTAAGTCAGATCAATCAAATCAAATAGTAGCTTTCAAAAGAAACATACTACCTCATAAATAGCTGAGCAGGTGGCAACATATTTTTCCTTGGCTGTACTCAGTGCCATGCAAGACTCCATCTTGCCAAACCAGTAGCCCACATTGGATCTCAAACCCAAGGTTATCTTCTTTTCAGTGGCTTTACCAATCCAAATCAACATAACCATGCAGGTTAGTCTTCTGATTCCTATCATACTTGAGTCCATACTAAAATCTACCCTTCAGGTACCTCACTGCATGCTTTGCAACCAGGTGAGCATGTCTCGTATCCGTCAGGAACTGGCTTAGGTTTTTCACAACAAAGCATATGTCTGGTCTTTTATTCTTTAGGAACATCAATGAACAAATCATTTGACAACACATCTGGCATCAGCCGTCTCTGATGAAGAATCACTCAATAGTTTCAGGTTCGATGCCATAGGTGTGGCCATGGCCTTGCAGTCCATCATCCTGAACCTCTTCAGGATATCCACTGCATACTTCCCTTTTTCAAGGGAGATTCCATCCGCACTTTGCCACACCTCCATTCCTAGAAATCAGTGCATCATACCCAAGTACTTCATCTTGAACTCGACAACAAGTCTCCTTCTTCCAACTTTAAAGAGTTCCTCTTTTCCTTTTAGGAATAGGTCATTGACATATAACAGGAGCATCACTGGTCTTCTACCTTCAACCTTGATGTAAAGGTTGGAATATGATTTACTCTCAGTAAATCCTAGAGCCATTAGTAAGATGTCCATCCTGTCATACCATGTCGAACCTTAGGATCTTCTACAGTCACTCCCTCTAAAGCGGAGCATCATTCTCCCTTTACCTTTCGTACTCTATGTATTGAAACATTCTGTAATGGAGTGACAAGTAGCTTCCTCTGATACTAATATCATATGTATCCATCTAGGGTCACTGGATACCAAGATCCTCTATCTTGAACTTTGTTGAAAATTTATTCTCGCACCCATCTGTGAGCTTTCCATCCTCTATAGGATTTCCTCTTCAATCTTGTAGCAAAGGTTAAGATATTCATCACTCTAGGTGATCTTCAAGCTCCTCATGTATGTGTTATCCCATGGGTTCCTTCTGAGCTCGCACATGGCCTTCTTTAATTTGAACACATGAGTTGGCTTTTCATGTGTCTCAACTCCCATTGGCTGCAAATGTCTCTTCGTAGTCTATGCCTTCTTTCTGTGAGAAGCCTCATGCTACGAATTTTTCCTTGTATCCCATGATGTTGCCATCTACTGCATGCTGGATGTTGTAGATCCATATGGAAGATACTACGAACTTCCCTTCAGGTCTCGACACCGCCCTAGTCATCATTCCTCTTGAACTGGTACTCTTTGATCAAAGTCTCTATCTTCTTATCTACTTCTTCATAGCTGGAGGTTCTGCATCAATAATATTGCTCAACAGTATCAGATAAATCTAGTGTGTTTGAGGCCTCTTGAAGTCTCATCATACTATTGTTCTGAAGCTCTTTCTTTCGCTATGGTGTCTTTGACTCGAAAAGATTCAGGTTCATCTTCATGTATGCTTATTGGAGTGAATCTTGAACTGTCGTCACTTGTTCTTCAGAACAAGTCTCATCCTTCTTTTCTTGTAGGCGATTGTACACAATCTTTCCTACAAGTCAAATTCCCCAGTTGTATGGTTAGAAACATTTGATAAGGCATATTCATAATGGAAAATTCTTATGCATAAAGATATAATCATGCAACTATTTTAGCCAATACAACATTCATCCATATCTGGCATACACAGAAACTTTCTAGATGCCTTCCATCTCTACCATAACATTATTGAGATTGTGTACTAATCCCAGTATGTCAGCAAAGAGGTTTCATCCTAGATAAGTAGCAATGGAGTGTTGTATAACACTATAGGATACTTACCCATAACATGCATATTAGTAGTATATTGCTCATTAATGTAGAAATTCTATCATGGATAATACATTTCACAACTAAACAATGTCATATAAACAACTAGATATGTAGGAAAAGACTATTTAAATAATTATCTTTATTTGTTTCGTTGGTAGACTCCTTCTTGAGCCTTCAACTTCATCATCTTCTTTATTCATAACATCATCATTTCTTATCCAAATGCTAATATGCATAAGAGGTTCTTCAAGAATTGAGTCCTTCATAATCCTCATCACTTGAGGGATATTCATGAGATATTGATATTCGATTGATCCCATCTTCTCTTCTCTTATTATGAGTCGAGCTTCTTCTTGTGTGCACTCTCCCCAGAGCCTGCCGAAGGTAATCACTTCCTTCTGGCACACATTCCTTGAATGAATGAATCCCATGATCCTAGGAGGCCATTCAAGGTGGTTATAACAATATGTTATTCTTCTTTGATTTCTTTGTCATAGAATCAAACACTTCCTTTTGGTGTCTTCAAGGATGACACATGAGGGATGAGATGATCTTTAATAGAATCTGTAATGATTCTCTTGGCTCTAGCCTTAGCCTCATTTGCCTCTGGCTCTTAGACCTTTCTTACTGAAATACTGATCCAAGTCAATTTATTCAAGGATCACGGAGGTCATATACTTCCATACTCGGAAGTTGTCAGCTTCACTGAGCTTGTCATCAAGCAATTTGAGGTGTCCATCCTAGTTCTAGAGTGGGATGATCTAGGGTTTTCCAAAGAAACTATAATTTTCAAAACTTGAAATTTCAAACTTCTGATTGGATAGAAATATGGGCCTCTTCAAGGAGAGCTATCCAATGTACTCCTTTTCTGAAAACAATGGAGGGAAGGTCTCAGAACATGAAGCCATAGTTTTCCAATTTCTTCTACAGAAATTCCTGATATTGTTTCTGCGGTATCTAGGAAATTCTTGCTCCTCTATGTCTAAAACTTTGTGTTGGTTGTGGATCCTAATCTTCCATATCCAGAGATATTATTCAGTTGTGTTTGTAACCCAGGTGTATTGTACACTCATTCCCCCTGCCTTGGGGTTCGGAGGTAGAGCCGCCAAGAATTTTTTTTGGGATATGTGTTGGCCAACAGTTTTACGGACCCATGGTATTGGGTTAACCCTAGAATTTTCCCATTGTATTTCCCCTATAAAAGAAAGCATTGTAACACGACTGTGTATGGTATTGGAAGAGAGATTGTGAGGGCGTGAAGAGGAAGTGCAGTGGTTTTTCTGCAATTTGTATCCCTTCACTTTTTTGGACTATAATAAAAGGACTGGCAATTTCTTTGTGGACGTAGCCCATCGTTTGGGTGAACCACGTTATATCTGTGTCTCTCTGTAATGTTTTAATGTGTTTTGCATCTTGTTAATGATTTACCTGTATATCTGTTATTGCTCTACGGTCCTATTTTCTAACACTTCGCAATGAGATAGACTTGTATGTCCTCTTTCTAACACCGCATGTTGGATCAGAATTGGTTTTATCAATTGGGACTTATGCGTGTTTGACCAAGGTGACTTATTTCAGGACTGTTCATAATAGCGAACTTGTACGGACTGCCATGTGTCACTGTTTCATCTTCGGGGTCTGAAAATTTTATCACAGAAAGAAAATTCTGTTCCCTATCTACAAAATCTTGTGAAATTTCATTTGGACCATCCTAGCCTGAGATATAGCAAATCTTCCTAGGTCACCTGTTTAAGACTATATTCTGGAGGAGGTTGGAACCCTGATTTGGAGGAACCATATCTCCTGAAGTATAGCAAATCGGAGGCTAAAATTTGTACAAAGTGTACAACACAAATTTCTCTTCGGCTTGTTAAAATTTTGGCTTCTGATCCCTCTCCAATCTTGCATTTTAATTAAAATTCTAGGATTACTAAATTTAGTCTTCTAGGGTTTCCAAGCATGGAGCCCTAATTTCCATTAGCTGCCGTTGCAGCTGTATTTCGGATGTACAGTGAAAATTCTCTGATTCAAAAAATTATACCACCAATATATGCACCCTAGTGAGTTGAGTTATCCTATTGCTCCTTGCTTTATGATCTGTGGAGAGAACACCTTCAACTAGGAATCCCTAGTTCCCGCAGCTGCACAGTGTTTTCTTCTTAGGTTAGCTCTGATACCATGTTATATTTTTATCATTTAATCAATATGATCTAGGATATTATCTTAGAGAATAACACACACAACATTAATCACAAGAGAAAATAGATACAAGGAATTTTCCTTGGGGAAACCATAAAGGAGAAAACCCCGCAACTTCCTCAGAGATAGAATGAGCACCAAAAGAAAAAGTAAAACCAAAAGATGTAAAGATGATCTCTGACAGTTGTTCTCTCTCTCACTTGTGCAAGATTCTCCTCTCTCACTCATGCATTATGATTGAGTGACTGTGTGTTTCAAATAAAGAGTCTCACTCTCTATTTATACTTGTTTTCCACTTGAGAATTACTCTACATGGCCGACTTCACTAGGAGAGTCTAGTAAACCTAATATGACTCAACCGTGGGGACTATTGCCCCAACTTACAATGAATAATTAACCTCAATGACTTTATTATATTAATGACTCTCCCGATTAGAGGAAAAAATATCTCCATCGGGGTACAATGAAATACAATATAAAATATACAAGTGAATACATTCTAAAGTTACAAATA
This sequence comes from Pseudotsuga menziesii, assembly GCA_001517045.1. Lineage (NCBI taxonomy): Eukaryota > Viridiplantae > Streptophyta > Pinopsida > Pinales > Pinaceae > Pseudotsuga > Pseudotsuga menziesii. The sequence continues at coordinate 380,701 of LPNX010073411.1, read as the reverse complement.
CATCAATAGATACTGCCAAAAACATGTTTTTTATTTCCTTATATATACAAAATACAAAAAAATCAAATAATTCAAAACAAATTTAAGATTTTACCTATATCACCATATGCATCCAGCGACGGTAGTGGCATGTCCAGGTCTCTGCGGAAGTCAATCCCTGCATAGGGATAGTTGTCCACAACAATGATATGTCGTTGCCACCAGTGGTGGAAGTCTAGTGGGAAAGGACTGGGTATCTGACCTTCCCCTAACCGCCACATCACCTCCTCCCAATGGGTTTGGGTAGGATCTCATAGACTATGAGGATGAACCTCAAATCTCTGGTTGAGACCTAATACCCTCTTGAAGAAGAAAGTGGTTAGTATGCTCGCGAATCCAAAGTTCTTTACCCTACCCAGCTTGTAGTCCATCAATGGTTGTTTCATAGTGATCAAGAATGATGTGCTACATTCATACACTGTAGGTCTCATACAATCTACAGAGTAGAACATGAGAGGCCTGGAAGCTTGATGAAGTGATGCCAAACCTGCTATCCTGGCTAATACTAGAACTATCACCTTGAGAATAAGGATCTAGATGGAATTCATCAAAAATTGACTTCCGATATTCTTTGTATATGCAAGGAAATACATGACTATATACTCCTCGATAGTGAGCCCCCCCCACACTCCATGATCTCGTAAGTTTACTACCTCACATCGGTGGGATATTCTTATGATGAATTAGATGTCCTGTACTTCTAGTCTCAATGGCACACCATCTAGTTGAAAAGCCTCTGTGTGTGGGTCCTATTAGTCCACAAACATTTGAAGAAGTGTTGGTTGGTCCCACAAACCCCCAAGCTTCCAAAAATTGTACAACCAACATCTTTTTAAGGCTCATTGAGCATTTATTTCTCGATGGACTTCCCTATCAACATCCTCATGCTCACACTCGCTCCATTCAAAAATCATCCTGCCAAGAAATATCAAAATTTTGTGAGATTTTTTCATTAACTTGGGCATACCCGGCCCCATACACGACTTTTATTTTTTATAGTATCATACATATGCAAGAAGGATTTTCCTTACCCGCGTACATCAGGCCCTATACACAACCCGATAGTCTCTGACCCGCATGGGATGGTACACCCATTTATGGTTTCTCTAAGCTTAAGATTCCACCATGAAAACTAAAAATAAATGAATGGAATAGATGAGGAATGATATTAGGAACTACCTGGTCTTGACGACTCTGGATTTCATTGCTCATAGCCTCCAAAATTGACGTTTGAAATTCAAATTCCAAATGGTTCCAAATGCACTAGTTTAGGCCAAAAAAAATGGTATGGTAAAAATGTCATTTTTTACTATTTATTAAATTTATTTTTAAAGTTTTACCCACTTGAACTATAGTTTGGAATTTTATTAACTGTGTTCAACTATTTGGATTAATATTGTTGTGTAGGGACCCGTTTTGGGTGCACTTTCGCTGAGGATTTGACCCATTCGTTCCTGTGACAGGTATACCATTGAACTGGCATATAGGATAGGACCACTTTTCCTCATGCATCATGCATTATCCTATGACTATGTCACCTTAACCATAGGCATATAACCACTTCATGATGTTACATAACCTTCACATTGCTATTATAAGTGGCATTACGTAAGTGGTAGAGCTTTCCTACTTATGGGTGCCCTGTATAGATCCCAATTTGCCATTTTGTATCCATGCTAAGTGTCCTCCCTTAGGTTTGGAAGTCCCTTGTAGTTGTGCCATGTCTTTGAACAAGAACCTCATATTATTTCTTGAACTTTATGTTGTCCATCTCCCACATGGACTCCCATTTATATCGAGTTGTAATTGAATTTCATGCATTCGCTTGTCGTGTTGAGCCTTATGTTGGCTCCCTACTTTAGTTTTATAAGCCATATATCCTGAGCTTGTCTCAATCCTAGCCAAGCAGAGCTTTCCATATATATTTTTCAGCTTGATTATCCCATACCTGGAGGAGACATCCCCTCGGGTGTCCTTATCTTGTGTATGCTTCCTTACATTGAGCATAGGTATGTTCCACTGCTTGGAACTAGTTTGTTTGCCTATGATACTCGTTTCCTCCTAATTTTGTACTATAAGAAATTTTATTCTTTTTTAATCTTTCCAATATGAAAAATACCAAAAAAATAAAATTAAAAACAGAAAAAGCCAGATGGGAAATGATATTACTTTCTATTTGGCAGTTGTCGTGTCGTGTCTCCTTCGAACAGAGCACTGTATATTCCATCCATTGGTTGGGTTCTTAGTATGAATTTAGGAGTTGTACTCATTACTCTAAGTTTTCTCCATCGACTGGTTATGCTGTCAGTCCTTATGGAGCCTCTATCAATGCCTCCTGTGTTGCAGAGTTGTCCTAGTTCAGTGTTGAGTCTATGCTTCCTATGCGTCTCCATCTACCTTATGCTCTTGTTTGAAGGAATTTTTTAGCCTGAGTCAGCCATTCCTTAGTTATCTTATCTTTAAATGTTGGTCATTCCCAATACAATTACTATTTCATGCTCATCTGGTTCATCTGGGTTCTTCCAAATTATCCAGCATTGTTGTGTACCTTGTGTTGGTTGATGAGGGATGCCTTAATTCCCTCCTTCTAGTGGATAACATTCCATCAACTTCATATCATTTTTTCTGGAATAGGGATATAGATTCCATTGAGTTCCTCGATACTTGAAGTCATCAGTGGCAGTTTCTCTTGCCGTCAACAGATTTGGGAATACATCAATGTCCCATGATCGATGGACTCTCTCAAGTTTTCGAACTCAACACATCTATTCACACTTATTTTATTGCAATATCACATTTGTTAAGGGTATACATCAATGATCGATAATCAGATGATGGTACATCATGTTCGAACTCAACACCTTTATTCACGTGATGTGACTTGTACTAGTGACGATTTGTGTAGAATACCTCCGAGCTTGGTGGCATTTCATATATGCTACCTCCTTGATTGTACCAGTATCCATGAGATATAAATTCTTATTATAATATTCCAGTGTACCATCAAATGTCTTCATTCAATACGAATATCTTGTTTCACTGTATATTTTACGTGGCAATGACCACATACGGCATATGTCTATTATGCCTATTCATGGATATTGTACTATTATGCATCCAGGGAATTCTACACTCCATATTTGCAGTCACATACATATATCTATCATTGTATTGTACTGATGAGTGGTCGGTTTTTCTACCTTGGTATTCATTACTCCCCTTCTGGGTCTATTGTAATGTATTTAGGCCACCATGTCCCCCCTCTGGCCTCACACATTAGGGGACATCTGTTATAACTAGATTTTCCATGCTTGGTATATCATGTTTTTATGGCCTATCCCATCCCTATGTAGACTCCTTGTATCCCCTTTGCTCAGTATTACTTTGATACTCCAAAAAATCCCTTTAAAAGTCATGTTTATGGGTATACGTAGGTCACCAGCTTACAACCCGCATATACATGCAACGTTCTTCACTATGACCCACATACATCAAGAAATATGCTCAAAAAATAAATATTTGGAGTTTTTCCTCATCAAGTAATGAATAACTTGACCCTTGTCCTTCCATATGTCGGTAAACGCTCTAATTCAACCATTCACTTCTCATTGAGGGGCTATATATTGAGCTACTTGGAAGCATTGGAGGAGGGGAACTTGTGAGAGCAAAAAAATTATAGTGGAGTTGTGCCTCATTATTGCATGCTTGAGTCTACATTCGTTTGTCCTTGGAGTAGTCATTGGTGCTCCTTCCCAAGATTTCCTTTGTCTTTGTAATCTTTCCTTGATATGGAGGATTGAAGTGGTGGACGCCCAAGTGGAGGACTCAATTTCTCAATTTCGATGAGGTGCCGATAGAGGTTTTCACTTATATATCTGTTTACATTAATAGAAATATATATTTATCATCCATTACATGTGTAACTGTGAATATTTGAATATTTGTATCCATGGGTGTAGTTGATTTGATTATATGTTGGATTGGAATATGATAGAGTATATTCTAACACTTTATATCTATCGTGCTTGTGTATTTCATTGTTGTTGAGGATGGAAAGTAGGTACAAGTGTGATTGAAAGCTCAACATGGATCTTCTATGAACGTCCGGAATAAGGTACGCTTCTCATCCCTTAGTGTTAGTCTTGTTTATATCTTTAGCATGTTGGAAATGGAGTGATTTTCAGTGTCATGCTGTCTATTGTGGTCCACCCCAAGCCATAGGAATTTTTTTCAGTAATAGATGTCGAGAGCTAAAGAGTGGATGCATGACATGTGATGTATGGTCGATGGATGAGCCAGGATTAATGTATTAAAATCTAAGTGTTAATTTATTTGTGGTGGGATGTGCAAAGGTGGAGGTTTAGTTAGGTTGGAGAAAGAGGTGTTGCATCGAATTTGAATGTTCTCATCCCCCACCCATTACATCCCTTGTAAGTGGTATGGGATAGATAAAATATTGGCTAAGTTTTAGATCCAAATGTCTTAGGGTGGAGCACTAAAAATTGCTAGAGGATAGAATTAAGAGACAAAAGGTGAAACAAAGGGTGGGAGGAAAATCAAGAGTTGGGGAAAAGTTTATGCTAGTATGGAACTTGGAGCAATGCGGGGAGGGGTGACTCATATACATTCTCACCCTCTTCATTCTTTTGTGGATGAAGAAATAAATGATGGATTACAGTGGTCTCCATCTAAGAGAAATAACATGCTATCAATGTTAGGTAAATGAACCATCATATGAGTAGTTTAATGAGGACATGGAGGTTGAGGAAAGAAAAGTTAAACTTAGTTATAGGAACTAGTATAAAGTTCCATTTGAACATGCATTGAATCCATTTCAACAAAAAATAGTCAAAAATTTTAGTTCAAGAGGTTCAATGTCAATCACAAGTGTTATGTGTAGAAGAGGAGTCAATATATAGTTACACAAAGTTGAGGATGATTAGGGAAGTTATTATATCACAAGGGACTGATACGAGCTGAGTAATAATAATATGGAAAGGAGACTAATAAAAAAGTGAATGGAAGAGAACAATATTGAAGATTTAGATGATAATTTAAGTCCTAGATCCAAACTGAGAGGTTTCCATGGCCTTTGGCATGGAAGCATAGAAAATAGTATATTTGTAGATGTAGTGGATACACCGAGGTGAAATAATTGTTCGATTGAATCACAAGGCTAGATATCCCAAGGGGTGTAATATTTTTTCTATTATGTTAGTGAGGAATAATGTTGTTTCCTCATATTTGTGCATTGAGTTGATTGTTCTAAGTGGGGTTGAATGCTTATAGAATTATGTGTAGATATATTTCAATTTGCATTTGGTTATGTTATTCTAATATATAGGGGGTGACAATTCTTTCTTACATCATGTAGTATCCAAATTGGTTACAACATTGGGAGGAGAAGAAAAACAAAAAATAAACAAAAAATAAAAGAATAAGAACTTGAGTAGAAGGAGAAGCAAAAGGAATGATAACACTTGTGAGATGATGAAGAAGAGTTGTAAAGAGAACATGAGAAGAGTGAAGAATGTTGGATCAATATGTCATAGAAAGACAAATACATGAAGATAAGATGGTGAGAATATGTTATTGAATAAAGGCAACAAATTCAAATAGGATAAACAGAAGAGTGATCCACAAGAGAATGTTACATAGAAGATGGAGTGAAGAGATGTTGCAAAAGGGAGGAGGTAGGTTGTTTAATACGAGTGGTAAGTCTTAGATAGTTTTGGGAAAGATTAAGAGGAAAATTTTCTAAAACATTAAGTATATCCATGCACATTTAAATTATTTACATTGCATTATAGATTTCTACTTAATAATGTTTCCATCAATCAAATAACAAAAAACTATTCAATGAGTTCCACTACATTTCAATTACTACTTGATTCATATTATTAATATTGAATTCCAATATATTTTAATTATCATTGGGTACCCATTGATACTATTAAATTCCAATATATTTTGACTACCATTGTGTATCTATTACTACTATTTAAGTCCATTAAATTTTGATTCGATTGTGAAAGTAAAATGAGAGAAACAAAAAACCTTCATTTCCTCTACTTCTCAACTTTGGTTTCTCCTCCACTTTCGAACTCACTCGGCCAAAAATGGAATCCTTAGGACACTTTATTTCATCCTTTATTTCCTTATGCTCAAATTTGGCCTCGTGATTTAGAACGAATATGGTTCCATATATAATTAACTTCTCTCAATCCTATCCAATTGTGATAGTGTGTCAGGGTCAATGAAGTTTATTTTTGTATTGGACATATTGCAAGAAGATAAATGTATCTTGTAGGAAATATACTCAACATACTCAAGTTTAATGAGTTTTTTTTGTTCTTATAGGTTATCAGAATGTAAAATAAATATACCTGGGAAGAAAACAATAGGAGGTATGTTGAGATTAAGGCAACATTGGAGGCGAAGGGTGATGGAAAATGTTATTGCCATTGCAATGATTGCAGAGGTTTGCAAACTAGAACAATTTTAAGAACATCAGCTGAAAAACATTGTAAGGAGAAGGGGCATGCTGAAGGGGGGTATGAACAACATCACTTGGTAAGACGTTATTCATTACATAATGTACTTCTTGTAATAGTACTGATAATGTATTCACAATTTTTTTATTATTTTAAATATATGTGTTGTATATTATACACTAGTGTTATTGCATTCTTTGTAAATATAAAGACAATACCCCCAAGATGTCGACCGCCGGAGATCTATATTCCACATAATAGTAGAAATACTACTTTACAAGATGATGAGCACGAAGATCATGCTATTGAAGATCGAGTTCTTAATGATCCTATGGACGAAGATGACATTATTGATACTAATGGTGAAGATGAGATAAATATATTTCTCCAAGACACATTTGGTCCATTGGATGAGGAAACCCTCCGTGATATTCATGATGTTCATCTTCTCTATAATTCCCAAGAACCTCTTTATGAAGGCTCAACAACCAATATTCTATGTACTATATTGTTGGTGGTGAACTTAAAGGTTTTGAATGGTTTATTAAACACTTGTTTCACACAGCTCCTAAGTTATGTAAAGTTGATTATTTTCCTCTATTTTTAGTGTTAATTAATTCATAAATTAGGGATATGAAATATTTATGACATATATTGTTTACATTTCACTTTTTGTCAATGTTTCAGATTGTTGGGTGAATTTCTATTACCGACATCAAATAATTTACCACGCACAAGTCGAGAGGTATTCTTGATTATGAAAGAAATTGGAGTGGAGTATTAATATATTGATGCATGTCCTAATGATCATATTATATATTATGGATAGTATGCATCAGAAAACAAATTCCCATAATGTGAAATTAGTAGATATTGAATTGATCAAGTGATAAAAGAGGTCCCTCGCAAAGTTCTTCGTTATATTCCCATAATTCCACATTTCCAACGACTATTCAGGTGCCAAAGTATAGCACAATTTAGGGATTACCATGCAAAGAACAGAAGTGAAGATGGTGTTCTTATAATGCTTGCATATGGTTCTGCGTTGAATAATATCGAAGAAAAATGGCCAATTTTTAAAGATGAACCTCGTATTGTTATACTTTCATTGGCAGCTGATGGTTTCAATCCATTTGGTGAGCTTCGTTCTACTTACTCAACATGGCTTGTTTTCATCATAAACAATAACCTATCTCCTTGGATGACGATTAACAGAGAGCACACAATGTTGACAATGATTATTCCAGGTATTTTTTTGAAAGTAATTATATTATTTCATAAATTTATTTGTTTAATTGCTGCATGAGAACACCTTTTATATATTTGGACGAATAACTAAATAGAAATATTGTATGTTTATTGATCAATTAGGTGAGTACCAAGTTAAAAATATGAATGTATATATTGAGCCTATTATCAATGAGCTATTGAAGTTATGGGTTGGAATCACTATGTATGACATCTCTAGACCAATAGGGAAGAAACAATTTCAGTTCCATGGAATACTTGCATGGACAATTCATGACGCTCCTGGGTGAACACATTTTTGTGGTATGTAACTTTATGTTGCACGTTGTTAAAATTATATGTTTTTAAGGTAAAAAGCATGCATTGATTTAAAAATTAATAATATTTTTATGCTATAACATTAATACATATATCTCATAGGTCTTCAAACAAAGGGAAAATTTGCATGTCCAGTATGTGGTCCTATGATAAAATCTTGTCGTTCAAGAAGTTTAGCGAAGGAGGTGTTCAATGAGTATAAGCACTTCCTCCCTAAGAACCATAGGTACCAAACTATCGAAAAAACAAAATTCAATGGTAAAGAAGAGAATGCAAAGAAACCACGAAGAATGACACCTCACCTAAGGAAGTTGGAATATAACAGAAATCATCGAGGTATGCAAATTGTATATGCAACACACAATATGTTCACGTAATATTATGATTTTTATATTTTTTCTAATTTTTCTCTACCATGGGTGTCATGAATTATTGTTAATATGTTTTTCGTTTATGTTTAATGAATGTATTTAAGGCATGAATGGGCTTCCACGAGGAATGAAGAGTTATTCCATACAATTCAGTAGGTTGCCTTACTACGGGCACCTACAAATACCTCATTTGTTTGATACAATGCATATTGGGAAGAATGTAACAGAAATGATATGGTGGACATTAGATGAAAGGTCTAACAAAGATAAAATTGGAAATATTTGTAGTGACATTGTAGAAGCCAATCACGCATTGTAAAGTGTAATTATTTCCAATGCCGAAAATAGGAACCGAAATATTAGTCTTCCATGGTTATTGACGAAGCAACAAAGCAATGCTATAAAAGAGGTCATTTAGAAAATAAGGTTTTCGATGGGGTTTTCTTCGAACATACAAAATATCTTAACCAAGAATGATGATTTTGGAGGTGTTAAAAATCATGACTGGTATATATTCATTAAGGTAATTATTTACGTATATAATTTCCATTAAGTCAATATTTTTAGTAAGTGTTCTCTCCTATTTGGAAACATTAGATAATGATTTTATTTTTTCTATAGTACTTTCTACCTCTAGCTCTCCCAGATAGCTTTGATGAAAACATAAAACAAGTTATATATGATCATGGTAAATACATGAGGTAAGTAACAATTTTATATGCATGAAAAATGTTTTGTATTTTGGTTGCATTGCTTATTGACATATTGTGGTTTACATCTTGGAACTTTATTATATATGCCTCAATTTCGTTGATCATTGTTATTTTCTTTCATCTTTTGTAGGTGGATTTCATCTAAAGAAATCCATAAAGAATATATTAGGTATTGGAATATATAAATTCCTCGTCTAATGTGTGAAATGCATAAGCATTTACCTCCAACATTTTCAATGCACAAGAACACTATCTCATACACCAAGTTGAGGAGATTGAATTGTGTGGAGCTATAAACTCAAGGTCAATGTGGATGGTGGAAAGGTATTTGAAGTCATTGAAGGATTTTGTTAGACAAAGAGCACATCCTAAGGGTTATATGGTGTAGGGATATATGCTATATCAATCCACGGTGTACATTAGTCAATATATTCCAAATTTAGCAAAAAATATGAATCTCCCTCGCTTTTGGCATGTTGAATCCATCAACAAATTTGAAGGGGAGGTCCTCTTGGGGAAAGGTAGAAAGAGGAAAGTGAAAGGTAATTGAATGGTGTACATTTTATTTATTATACGGTTAATTTTTCAATTTATGTAATTTTTATTATTCCATTAGTATTTTGAGGTGAATTTAATTGCCTTTAATGATAGCTAATTTACAATTCTTAATTGTTATTTTTTCATATAGTTGGTCACGTGTGGGATGCAATATATTTATACATTGCAAACAATCTTGATTGGATGGAGGAATGGATTGAACGATGTACAAAATACCATAGTAGCTTATCATGGTAAGGGGTTAGTAAAATGATTAAAATATTGCATTTTCATCGAGAAGAATATATCGAATAACTTACACAAAGGGAAATTGATTTAGCATGTGGTTTAAAAGATAAAAAGGCAAGTATATTTACCCTGCTCATTTTTTTCATTGTTTCACATTGTATCAAAATATTTCTCTCGTTTATGTCTTTTTATATAATTGTTTACTGAGTCAGGCATGATACAGCTGATACATCACAATGCTATGTGGTGCAATGTTTGTAAATTTCACGCCAAAAATTTGGATGACAAGAGGAAAACATTTGATTGTGGGATAAGTGCAGTTTTTCAAGTCACTAGTGTTTCCTCTAGAAGTGACAGGCATCTAGAAGTATCTAAAAATAAGTACTATGGCATCCATAAGTATCTAAAAATAAGTACTATGGTTATTTGGAATATATACTTGAGTATGACTTTAATACCTTTAAAATAGTTTTGTTTGAGGTCAAATGGTACAGGCTACGAATGAATGAACGTGATCCCGAAAGAACTATTATTAAGTATGCCAATGGATTTACCATGGTTAATACAAGGGCACTTGAACTAGGTACAAAGCCTTATGTTATTCCAAGTCAATGTGAGTAGGTTGTTTACTTAGAGGTTCCAGGTAAAGAAGTTTGGTCATACATTGTTAGAAACAATCCAAGAGGAATACCGATCAAGTATAATGTACTAGAGGAAGAAGACAATGTTGAAGAAGAAGGTGATGCATACCAGGAGCAGTTGGTCGTCGACGCAGATGTGTTAGATGAAGAATTCGATCAAGAAGTTGATCATCCAAATGATGTAGTCGACAATGAAAATGACATTGATGATATTGATGATGAATATCTAACTGAACATGACATTGATCATTATCCTCATATGAGTGATATTTTCAATGATAGCGATTCTGAACCATATGACGATATAGATGTTGATTTAGATGAAGAAGAATCCGAATGACATTGTAGCATTGTTGGAATCTAGGAGGTATGTGAGAACATATTTATGCATAATGTATTATGTTTATGACTAATTAGTTATGTTTAAACCATTTTTATCATCATCATATCCATCACCATCATCACAATATCGGTCGTCATCATCATCTTCATCATGATCATCATATTCATCACCACCAACACCACCATCCTCATTCTCATCATCCTCATCCTCATCATCTTCATCATCATCATCATCATCATCATAATCCTCGTCATCATCATCATTGTTATCACAATCTCTGTCATCATCATCATCTTCACCACCACCACCACCAACATCATCATATTCATCATCCTCATCCTCATCATCATCATATTCGTCATCATCATCACGATAATCCTTGTCATCATCATCATCATCATCATCACCCTAATCCCCATCAACATCATCATCTTCATCATCATCATCATCGTTGTCATCACCATCTTCATCATCATCACCACCATCATCATCTTCATCATCACGACCACCATCATCATCATCGTCATTGTCATCGTCATCGTCATCATCATCATCATCATCATCATCGTCATCATCATCACCATCTTCGTCATCATCAACATCTTCATCATCCTCGTCATCATCATCATCACTGTCATAATCATGATGATGATGATGATCATCATCATCATCCTCATCATTGAGGACGATGATGATCGTAACTGATATCTACTCTATATATTTTGATTTAATATTGTGTTAGAATTAATGAATTTTATTGGTATGTATAAATTAACTGTTTCTTGCTATTATTTACATTTTCTTGTATGTTGTCATATGCTATAACACAAATTTTTTTTACATAGATTTTGTCGGGTTATGGGGAATTGAGAGTGTAGTGCTCTGCTTGCCGGGAAAAGCACTAAGTCCTAAACTTAAACAGTAAAATGAAATTTACTCCGATTTCAAATTTTCATTTATTTATACAATAACGAGAGGGTTCACCGAAAAACACCTGAGCTTTAGCGAGCTGAAGGTAGTCCTTGAATCTTGCTCCTATAGCCTTTCCTCTCCCTCATCCGAGCCTGTCTGAGCCTTGGTGCCAATTCGGATGATCCACCCTGCTGACCAGTGTTGAACCTACTAGCCCTAGGAAACCAACTGGTTTCCTAGCCCCCGAGCCCACGTGCCGATAAACCCGATAGCAACTTCCTTGTTTTTCTGAGTGTAATTCATCCCCTAGTGTTAACCCCCTCCTCCAGTTTACTTCCCTCTCTGCTCCATCACCTTCTTGCCTCTGTTCTTCTGTAAAAAATTTCTCCTGACTACTCTCCAAAATCCCCCCTTCAACCATTCGATCCCCCTCCTTATCCCTCCTTCCCCTCCTTTCTTCCACCGCCTTTCTTCTTCCACCGCCTCCTTCATGTTTAAAATAATAATAATTATTTAGTTCTTTTCTTGGGCAGTCAACTAGTTCAGGTTTTAAGACATTCGTTGTATGCATTTAATTTCTTTCTTGAATTGTACAATTTTTCACCCCGGATGAGATGGTGGAAATTTAATAGGTGCTTATCCTATTTAATTGTACGTGTAAATTTAAAACATACCCAACTGTCATACATTACCCAATATTGTTTGTTTAATGTTTTATGCTAATGGTAAAATGGTAAGATAATATTGTAATTTAGTATATGTTATTAATAACATAATAAAAAGTACTTAATAATAAACACTAATAAATAATAGTAATAATAGATAATGACAATAAAATAATAATAATTATTATTAATCAATAAATAATAAATTGCAGTATTATTATTACTTGATTGAAATGATAACATCAACCTGTTTATGTTTATTGTTAAGTTCCCCTACACATTTATTTTTTTATAAATAAGGTACATTTACAGGTTTAAATAAATCACAATTACTTAGTTAACCCATCCAACTATTTAATGTTTTTCAATTAATATTTCATACTAGCGTGCATGTGTGAGGTGTGCATGCATGGCCAGTACATGCACAGGCTACACATGTACTATAGCAAAAACCCCTAAATTATAACTGATACAAATAATATTTCACGCAACAAGACCAATATATAGATATAATATGATTTCTTATGACATTCGGAGTTATTTAACAGTTATGTTCTTATTAATCAGTCGGTTAAGATTGGTACCTACCATCACTAATTTGGAAACATAAATGCCCAACACTCAACAATAATAACTAATATGTCAAACCATCCTAAACTACGTCCGCATCCTCCCTATCCTTCCTCTGCTAGTACAAAGTGGATGCCAGCTGTACTGACCTTTCCACACAGAACCTGAGAGCGGTAGCGTCGGCTAATGAGCGGACCTAGCCTCTCCTAGCAGGCATCCGACCATCATCATCACAACAAATTGGGGAGCATGTCTCAGCATTGCCCTCCCACGACCTCGGGTATCAAAGTGACATAGGGTGGGAAATGCATCCATCCCTCTCAACATACTGGGTATATACTCATCAAACCATACTGCGTTGCTATCGAGTTTATTGGTATGTGTCATCGTACCATCACTTGGCAATTAAGGCTCTTCTTCAAGATATGTATTGAGTCATACTTTACATCACACACTTGGCTATCACATAGCCCCTGTACCCTGCAGGTTAGCACTATGCAACATGCATTCATAACAATATTAAATCAATAGCTGGTCCATATTATCAACATTATTTCCTTTCATCACATAAAATCACAAAATAAATCGCATCATGGATGGGTGCCCATGTACCACATCATACATATCACATCATACCAAGGATTACAATCAAGTATAT
>LPNX010073411.1:357091-366690 GCA_001517045.1 Pseudotsuga menziesii | reverse complement strand
TCCACAGATAATAAGTAAATACAGTGTAATAAGTCTAAGTGATAAATATGCCGGAGTCAAAATATGGGGCACTACATACACCCACCCTTCAGGAAACTTCGTCCCGAAGTTGTGGTCAAAATAGTGAGGGAAAATCTCGACGCATAGTCTCTGTGTCCTCCCAGGTAGCAGATCTTGGGCTATACTTGTCCCACTGGACCTTAAATTGGTCCACGTGTCGACTACGGAGATGTCAAACTCTATGATCCAGTATATGTAATGGTTCGGCCGTGAAGGTTCCCTCGTCCGAGACCTGCAAGTCCTTCCAATGAATCTTGTGAGATTCATCGGCTATGTAATGTTGCAATACTGAAACATGAAATACATTATGAGTCTTATACAAGTGGGGTGGCAGTGCAAGATGATAAGCTACCGGTCCAATTCTTTCAAGAATATCGAATGGCCCTATAAAGTGAGGTGACAACTTGGTCCCCTTTCCAAACCAAATGGTACTTTTATTCGGTTGGATGCGTATAAATACGTGATCCCCTACCTCATAACTTCTATCAGTTCTGTGTGCATCAACATAACTCTTTTGTTTATCCTATGCTTCTTTAAGCCGTTTCCTGATCTATACCACTTGCTCTTCCATCTCCTGAAGCAACTCAGGCCCGACTAAAACACGATCCTCCAACCTGTCCCAACTGAGTGGAGTCCTGCAAGGTCTCCCTTACAATGCCTGGTATGGAGGCATACCAATGGAGATGTGATGACTGTTGTTATATGAAAACTCTACTAGAGGAAGATATTTCTCCCACTGTGTCTGCTGATCCATAACATACATCCTAAGCATGTCCTCCATCACCTGATTCACCCTCTCTGTCTGCCCATCTATATCGGGATGATAAGCTGAGCTTAAGTTCAGGTGGGTCCCTAATGCTGACTACATGCTTGTCCAAAATATGGAGGTAAACTTAGGGTCTCGGTCAGAAATTATCTTCTTTGGAACTCCATGAAGGAGTACAATTTCATTTATGAATACCCTTGATACATCTGTCACATCATAAGTGTCTCTCACTGGAATGAAGTGGGCACTTTTGGTCAGTTTGTCGACCACTATGAGTATAGCATTATGTCTCGAGGATGTGAGGGGAAATCCAACAATGAAGTCCATGGAAATGACTTCCCATTTAGTCTCAGGAATATCATGAGGCTATAAGAGACCGGCTGGGTGTCGATGATCTACCTTGACTTGCTGACATTCTAGGCATTTTGAAACAAAATCCACTACATCGCTCTTCATACCGGCCCAGAATAAGAGCTTCTTCATGTCTGCATACATCTTCTTCACTCCAGGGTGCGCACAATAATGTGCCCTATGGGCCTCTCTAAGGATTGCTTCCCTGAGATCACCTTCTTTAGGGATATACATCCTCCCTTGGTACCGCAGCAACCCATCTTCCTCAATATGGTACCCATAATACTTCGACTCACACTTCTTCCCACTCTGAATATCTGAGGTTACCTTGATATACCAACCATCTCCCAAGAGTTGTTCGAGCACTTTCTCCTTCAAATCCACTCTCAAGGGGATTAAGGAGAAAATCCTCAGCCTTCGGCTTAGAGCGTCTACCACCACATTCTCCTTTCCTTTGATATAGGAGATACCAAAGTCATACTCACTCATGAACTCACTCCATCGTCACTGCCTAGCATTTAGATCCCTTTGTGTAAAAATATACTGCAAACTCTAATGATCTATTTTAAGTGTGAAACTTCTACCAACCAGGTAGTGTCTCCATAATTTTAGTGCCAGCATTATTGCTGCCAATTCCAGATCATGGGTGGAATATTGCTGCTCATGAGGCTTCAGCTTACGAGATGCATAAGCTATTACCCCACCTTCCTGCATTAGAACTGCTCCTAACCCTTGCTTCGAGGCATCAGTACATACCATGAAGTCTTTATCCATGTCTGGTACCCGTAAGATTGGTGCACTCATCAGCAATCTCTTTAATTCAGCAAAAGAGGCATCACATTCATTGGTCCACTCATATCGAATTCCCTTTCGGTGCAAGGTGGTGATGGGTTTTGCAATCTTGGAGAATCCTTCCACAAATCTCCGGTAATACCCTCCTAATCCCATGAAGCTATGCACCTCATGCGCATTCTTCAGAATTGGCCAATCCTCAATGGCCTTCACCTTTTTTGGGTCCACTGAGATCCCTTCTCCTGAGATGATATGCCCTAAGTAGTGAATCTCCTTTTGGAAGAAAGAACACTTTGACAATTTACCAAATAGTTTATGTTCCCTTAAGCAAGTTAAGACTAACCGCAAGTGCTCCTCATGCTCCTTCTCGTTCTTAGAATATATAAGAATGTCATCCAAGAATACCTGAACAAAGTGGTCCAAGTAATTCTGAAAGACACTATTCATGAGGCTCATGAATACTGCTGGAGCATTGGTCAAACCAAATGGTACTACTACGAACTCATAATGCCCAAATCGAGTTCAAAAAGCAGTCTTAGGAATGTCATTTTCTTTAATCCTAAGCTGGTGATACCCCGACCACAAATCAATCTTAGAGAAGACTGATGCGCCTTTCATCTGATCAAATAGGTCATCAATTCTTGGCATAGGATACCTGTTCTTCACTGTGGCTTTGTTCAAATCCCTATAATCTATGCACAGTCGCAAAGTCCCATCCTTCTTCTTAACAAAGATCATTGGTGCTCCCCATGGTGAGATACTAGGTCTAATTAGTCCCAAGTCTAGCAACTCTTTTAACTGGATCTGTAACTCTCGAAGCTCAGGGGTTGTCATTCTATAAGGAGTCTTTGAGATCGGCTCCGCACCGGGTTTCAGTTCGATCGTGAAATCAAGCTCTCACTCTGGAGGTAGTTGTGGAAGTTCTTCTGGAAAGACATCCTTGAACTCAGATAATACTGGGTAAGAATTCAAGGAAGGTCCTTTACTATCGCTCACCGTCTCAACTACAAACAACTGAAATCCTTGTCTTAAACACCTTTTAGCTTTCACTGCGGAGATGAAACAGAGGGATATTTTCCTCTTTCGACCCTGGATTTGAATTGCTCGACCCTCGTCATCAAGGCACAAGACTTTCTTTGCATAACAATCCATGAAAGCTCTATGGTATTCTAACCAATCCATGCTGACAATGAGGTCATAGGTGCCCAAATTGGTGACATAAGCATCCATCTTAGTGGTGCATACTCCTAAGTCAACTTGACACCCCCTTACCTTAAGACCTACTGCTTGTTTAACCCCCGAAGCCATCTCGACCGATTCAAAATAATCGTGCTCGCAGGCTGCCAACCCACATTTATCTAATGCACATGGTGAAATAAAACTATCTGTTGCACCAGGATCAAATAAAATTTTAAGTTTGACATTGTTTACTTTCCCAGTGGATTCTACTACGGTGGACTGATGTTCTGCCTGGTGGTTGTGAACAGCTGCATGAATCCGATGAGTGTTATCAGAATTTCCCATGGATGCTTTTCGTTCCTTCTGCCTGCTACTGGTCTTCCCTTTAGGACAATCCCACTGAAAATGAGGACCTCCACATCCCCAACAAGAGACATTAGGTGGTGCTTGCATGTTGCTGGGAGGAGTCCTCTGGGATGTGTTCCTTCCCCTAGATCCTCTAAAACCTCCCGATCCTCTAAATGAATTTCCCTGCGTTCGTCCTCGGTTCCCATCGTTTGTTGACGAAGCCTGCGATACTGAGTTAACTGAAGTGTTACCTCTTGGGGTGAACCTGCTACCATAAGGAGGAGGTCTGGATTGTCCTCCTCTGAAGTATGGTCGTGGGGCCTTCCCTGTGACATATTGATTGGATCCTATCAACTTGCTTCCTCCCTTTGCATCTGACATATTCTCAGCATAGCGAGCATACTCAACTGCCATGGCAACTGAAGATGGCTTCCACATCCGTACTGTAGCCCTGATATTGTAGTCCACCTATCGATCATCCAAGTCCAAGAATGGGACATACTTTACCAGTTCCATGAATCTAGCTTCATACTCTTCCACTTTCATGTTTCCCTGTACCAAAGCATGAAATGAACCCGCCTCTTGTTCCCTATAATAAGCCGGAAGATACTTCATGTTGAACCTCTCCTCGAATAACTCCCATGAAACAGACAAAGGAGTAAGATGCAATTGTTTCTCGAGGTCTGACCACCAATTTAGGGCATCACCCTTTAGCTGGAAGATGGCCATTCTAGCCTTGGAACTTGAGGTATACTCATTTAGTGTGAAGCACCTCTTCATACCCTCAAGCCACGCTTCGGCGTGCTTACCCGGCCGTCCTCCTAAGAACTCAGGAATTTTGATCTTCTGCAGCTCTCTAGAAATATCCTGAAGCAGTTCTTGCCTTGTTCCCTGTGCCCTCTCAGAGTTTTCTCGGCTCACCTGTGTGGTTTCTACCTCTACGATCCTCTCCGACTGCCTGTTTAGTGTGGCCATGATGGTTTCCAAGGATCTCAATATCACCCCCATCTCAGGACTGGAGGTTGTCCTTGGCGGTGTCGGTGGTGGGGTCTGTGGTGGCGGCGAGGGTGGTTGACCTCGCCCTCGCCCTCGCCCTCGACCTCGACCTCGACCTCTACGTTTTTGAACCATGATAATTCTTGGCATATTCAACAACATTATGCTATTATTATCTCAATCTAATAATTGCAGAGATAAAATTTAGTTATGCAATGCTTATATTTATGCATAGAGACAAATTGTCAATATTTGCGTAAAACTTGCATAGTCGCTTTCATTAAATGATTTCGTCTTGGGGTTTAATCTATGCCTTAACGTTCAGCTCATAATTCTAGTCTCAACAGTGTCTTGTTTTTCTTATTTTACATCCATCTCACCTCTTCGACTATCAGTCAAAGTCTCGATAATGTCTTAAGTTTAATACTTGAATTCCCAATAACATAGACTAACTAACATTACCATTCTTAAATTTTAATGTTATCTATATTGTTAGGTTTAGAATTAACATTCAACTTCAATCACTTAACATTTAAATGCTATGGCGAAACATTTAATGTTACATTAAATCAAAATAACATTAAATATTATATTTAATTAACCTAACCTTTATTTTAATCATACAACTTATCTTAGCTTAATTAAACATAACATCTAAAATAGATGAATTATAACGCAATAAAATTAGTTAACTTAAATACAACTTATACTAAATGTTAATATATTAACAAGTTTCAATGTTAAATAATAATAATAAATGTTAATATATTAACAAGTTTCTTCTAAGTTTAAAGAAAAATTGTGGTGTGAGAAAGATCTCGAGACTAAAAGAAAATTAAGATATTATAAGGAGGTCATCAACCCTACTCTAGAAGATCAAAAGTATCTCTCTGTTTTGACCAGTACTAAGAAAAAAATTAACATAGCTAAGATAAGAACGAACTCGCATGAGCTCCATAGTGAAACTGGTCGTTGGACAATCCCTAAAACACCATGGGTAGAAAGGATCTGCCACCTTTGTGAGAGTAAGAACATTGAAGATGAAAATCACTTCCTCGTAGAGTGCCCTACGTACACCCACATTAGATCCCAGTTTCAGAATCTTTGTTGCAATACCGACTTTCCTAGCGTTTTAGCCTGTCAAAATTATAGTAAGCTCAGGACGCTTCTTTCCAAGCTCTTTGAGCATAGAAATATAACTTTAAAGCAAACTAATTAATTTTCTTCTTTAGGTCTGATAGACCAAAGTTTGGTCTCAGGGGACGTTAACCATCATCATCATCATCATCAATAAAATTTTATTAAAAACTTACTCCAAAATAATAAAATAAAATAAACTTGAACTATAATAAAATAATAAATTATATAATTTTATTTAAAACTTAATCCATACTTACAATTGATTTCATTAAATCTTAAAAACAATAAAACCAAACAATCAAAGGTTTCATGTAAATCATCTCTTATTACCAATTATAAAGTATGAACGGAATTTCCAATGTCAACCATTCTCCTTTACTATGTGGCAATTTTTAGGTTTATCACCTTTCAAATAATGAAAACTTTTTGGTAATAAGAATTTATGCATAGTGTTAATGTTATATAAATGATGAAATTTTACAATCAACTCTTTGAAAGAGTTTACAAAATTCTTTGAAATGCATAAAAGTTATTAATTGATTTTGAATGAATGTTCAAAACATGTCATCAAAATCATTTTTGGTTTGGGAAATGTTCACAAAATTTAATTGAAGTGATATTTCGAAATTATAAAATAACTCCAAAAAAAAAAAACTTTTTCAAAAGTAATTGAGGTATTTTTTTTTTTAAAGTTAATAATAATAACCAAATATTGAGTCCCTCCAGACTCCATCCAATCGAATATTGAGTTGTACTATTGGATGGTCAAATGAAATAAACCATAAGGAACAAATAACTTAAGATATCGCTTTATTTTTCATTCGGGATTCTCAAATTTTCTTTTCTTTAGACGCATTAAATAATAATTTAATTAGGGGCGAAGCTAAGATTAGGGCGATATATGCGAAATCTCTTGACTAGTGTGCCTTGGAAGGTTTGTTGCACCGAGTTTAGGAAATATATATATATATATATATATTATAAAAAAAATTGGTTAAATTTAATGGATTATTTCTTCAAAAGATTGGGACGGTTTCAAGAATAAATATTAAATTGTTAGGCACAAATCTAATCAACACTAAGTTTTACAATTATTCTAACTAAAACAATTAAATATAAGGTTACATCCACCTTCCAGAAGGCTGCCCTACCTTACTCACATGAGGGTATGGTGCATGCAAGCCACGCGGACACATGCATGAGGCTCCCCCTGCATGAAGCTCACGTGCCGGTAATCCACGAGTCCTCAACTGAATAAGGATGGCTATTAAAAAGGTGATACCCCTTCCACGCCCGCGTGCCAATACCTCATTTTTTCAATCATTTCCAGATGGAGGAGCTCTGCAACCTACAACTCGAGCTAAGTTCCATGGCGAGGGTTTGGCTTATACCATTCTGTATTGCTTCTTGAAAAGCTTCGCAAGCTGCTTCATTCTGCTAGACCTTCTCCTCAAAACTTCCTCAACAGTCATGGAATTCACATTCTTTAAAATTGCATCTTCATTGGCGCCGTCCATGCACATCTCAAAGGCCTCCAAGTCCATGTCCAAGGCGTCCTCGTGCCGGGCTTCCGTTTCGCTACAGCTGCAGCTCGTGTCAAGTTGCAGGTTCAAGCCCTTAGGAGGTGCAGTGGCAAGGTTGTCGGCACCTTTTCTTATGGATTCGGATCTTAATTTTTAATCTAAAATTTCAACGGTGTTTTCTCATAGCGTTTGGTTAAATTTTAACAGGTATTTCAAGATTTGTTGTTTTTAAGGTTTTGGGTCTCAATATTTTTGTTAGGGTTTAATCTTCTCAAGCTTACAAAGGACCAGAACCCAATAAGAATGTAATTCTAGTAGAAGTATTATATTGTCTAAACAAAATTATGTTTTAATTCACTTCCAGAATGGTTTATATTTCTCTTCCAAAAGGGGTAACTTCCAGAATGATAAGAAAGCCCTTGTAATTGCCCATGTTTGTTTAAATTAATGACCAGTAGTTTTGGCGATGAACTGAATCACCATGCGTGAATTATCATTCGATCTTACCTTACGGTTAAACCCACTGACTACTAGTGATTCTTCGTGGAAAGGGCGGCCATGACAGATAATTAGAAGCTGTACTGTGCTTTTAGCCTCCTTGTATTTAAGTGCAATCAATCAATAATTTCTAACGCTTATCCCACATTCGTGTTCATGCAGGCGCCTGCCTTCCCGGAGATTGATTGCCCACATGATAGAGAGGTGTTCTTATAACCTTTCCTTTGTAACAAGATTATGTTCCGCTTGAGACCCGCGAGCCAAATTGATAGCGATGAGACACTGGATAATTGTGACCTGCCGCCAGCCAATACCGGCTGCGTGCGCTTATCTTCACGGGAGATAAAGAAGTTAATGGAAAAGAGTTTGACCCATCTGTTTTCATCCCTTCCATGAACATTTTTATGAGAGCACAGACCTCGGCGAGAAGCACCTGTTTATAAGTGATTCATCGATCCAAGAGGGGGTTTTACATTTGTTTCAAGAGGGTATTCTTATATTATTGTCTTGCCTGTAGATCGGGATTCTAAACTCAGCTAGTTCTGATTCAATGGGACGGAGTCCTTGCTCTCTGAATGAGGGACTGAATAGAGTTCCATGGACGCTTGAAGAGGACTTTTGCCTCATAAGTTACATTGAAGCTCACGGAGAAGGCGGCTGGACAACTCTTCCGAAGAAAGCAGGTAACTATAGAACTATGGTTGGAATCTGTAAACCAGAACTGTAAATATAAATATCTATTATATTGTTAGAGGGTCATTAATGGCCGCGCTGGTAATTGAGACGCCCCCAACCAGAACTGTAAATATAAATATCTTTATATCGGCTCTAGCCTACTCATTTTTTTTGTTGTTATTTGTTGCAATTGTGAAATCTTTCATTTTTTTTTTTATATTGGTACCAAAATTAAGAAATATTGTAGTTCATCATGAATCCTATTATGGACTCTATTTCATGGGTTGTGTATCAGAAGTATTTATCTTAATAATTTATTTTTATCCTGGGTGTTATTTCATTAAGAATTATTCTAAACCCACCTATGATTGTTAGAGAATCGGGAGCTTGAAACACAGAGAACATGCAGGATTTGCAAGTGTAATGGCGTCTCCAAATTGTTGTTGCCCTACCGTCATCTTTTCCTGTGCAATGACTGCGAAAACAAAGTAGACATTTTCCCTGTTTGCTTCTGTTCGAAAAGCACTAGCATGCAGGTCTACTTGACATGATATCGCTTTGTTCTAAATCGTTTCTTAAATTAAATGGTTTTATTGCATTTTTGACATGATGTGGTTGAGGATTGTAGTTTCTATACTTGTCACTCTGGGATAGGTTGCAAGCTTTCTAATTAGTCCAGTATGGCGTGAATACTAATACTAAATCGCTTAAATAATGCACATATGGGTAGGAATGCATAGATCTAATCTTGTAACCCATCTTATTAATATTGCGAATAGAGGTCTTCGCTGATTCTCTATTGTGGTTGCTTTCGCCCCTATTTTGAGAAAGAAAAAGGTGGGTTATTTGTCAGGCCTCTCCTGTAGGATGGGGCATTTTTTTTTTAATTCCAATATATCAATTGCGAGCCCTCTAGTTCCAGATTTGGAACCATGGCTCTGATACCATTCTGTAGTGCTCTTCTTGCCGGGAAGAGCACTAAGTCCAAAACTTAAACAGTAAAATGTCATTTACTCCAATTTCAGATTTTCATTTATTTATACAATAACGAGAGGGTTAACCGAAAAATACCTGAGCTTTAGCGAGCTGAAGGTAGTCCCTGAATCCTGATCCTGTAGCCTTGCCTCTCCCTCGTCCGAGCCTGTCTGAGCCTTGGTGCCAATTCGGATGATCCACCCTGCCGACCAGTGTTGAACCTGCTGGCCCTAGGAAACCGACGGGTTTCCTAGCCCCCGAGCCCACGTGTCGATAAACCCGATAGCAACTTCCTT
>LPNX010073411.1:284591-352091 GCA_001517045.1 Pseudotsuga menziesii | reverse complement strand
TATCTTGCTTATCTAAGAAATAGGTTTTCATGTCTCCTTCCCTAAGCCATAGACTACATGATTTAAACCTCCATAACGCCTCCTCCTTACAAAAGGTAGAGTATACCTCTTATAGAAGCTATGACATATTTCAGTGTCTTCCATATTATTTTGAACACAATTAAGCTACATTTGGAGATATTTCCTTTCAATTGTTGGATCCTAATATTAGTCGTTTGCCCAAGATTTTAGGGTAGTATTGACTTTGTAAGGATTGGATTCCCAGAAAAAATTGGGGGAACCATCTATTCTCTCCTTCCAAGTTTTATAGATTATTGTTTTGGCTTATGCTTTATGCATCCATATGGGGATTGACCCTAAAGGGGAGTAGGACATAATTATTTTTATCATTCATTGAAAAGGAGATAGGTAGATGATTAGAATATGTGAAAGGTATTATTTATGAACATATATCCAGGTCTTCTTCAAGATAATTTCCATGTATAAGAAAATGATTTATCATTTTTGTTGTATGGTCACTGTCCTTTCTTTTATTGGACCATGTATATCTTCATTTCTTTGGTTTTATGTCAAATAAGGCACAATCATCAATAATATCCTCCACAAACTCCTAGGAGGCCTCTCGAACTAGATTTCCACCCCTCTTTTCTTCTTTTGAAAAAACTATGTTCAAATATTTTGTTAGGATAGGAGCATATATATTTCCCCTTTTTTTCTTGTATGACATAGGGGCATATATATTTAGAATTTTATAATGTTTACGAGTGGTCTTAAAATCTGATGTAGGGTTTCAAATTTATGGTGAAATAAGTTTATGGTGAAATGTGAAATATGGTGAAATAAGATTTTATTTATGGTGAAATATGAAATTATATGAATAAGCCTCTCGAGGAACTTGTTGAGAAGACAGTCGTGGAATTGTATCTACCGACAGATTTCGTTTGAACCAGAGGAGGAGTTCAATATCACACGCCAAAATAGGCCACACGCTAGAATAGGAGGAGACCCACATACGACTAAAAGACAGAGAGACCTTGTGCCTTTTCACCTAGAGGAGACCCACATACTTCTACGCCCAGGTCTGTGCCCATAGGAGATCGATACCATCAGAAAGGAGACTGAGATGTCTTCAGTAAGTTCAAACATCAACCAAAACACTTAATCTTTGAAAATTACTTCTCTGCAAAGCACATAAAAATTGAAAATTTCTTAACTACAGAGAAATGCATTACCCAGACTAGGGTCATTTGCAAATGAATTAATTCCTAGGGCCATTTGAGCAGACTAGGGTCGTTTGCTCAAACTAGAGCCATTTGCAAATGAATGAAAATTTGCATTTCATGGGCATTGTAAACTTGCATATTAATGTTTTTATTTTATGAAATTTCCCATCTCAAGTCTCGAGCTTTTCTCAAATTTAAGTCAACTCTTGCTCTTTGGAATCCCTAAGTCATTCTTGGACTACAGTCTGGAAGCTTTGTGGATGATACCTCACTCAATCAACTGTTAAAGGCATAGATATTCTCAAAACTACCTAAATCCATCCCATATTTTTATTTAAGTCCCTTTGCATCCTCTTTCGTTGTTCATAGTTTTTATTTTTCCACAAGTGCATGTGTATGCCCATAATTGCTTCTTATTATTTTCTATAGGTGTGATCATATCTAGAATTTTTTTTATGTTGTTTGCTTTCCATGCCCATAAATGCTGCAAAATTATCCCAAACTTGAAACAAATGTTTCTTTTTTTGTTGCAAATAATAAAATATAGGCATAGGTTTTCTCCATAATCCTTTGTTATTGTTTCTTTCAAGCATAATTCTAGAATCCCTAGCAATCAAATATATTGTAGTCTGTCAATTTATGGAAGTCCTTATTCTAGCAGTCAATAGTTCCTTCTAGGAGACTAGGCTAGAAAATATGAAATATTATCTTGGGGATGAATAATTTGTCCCTCCTCTTCTAATCACAGTTGAACAAGCCTCTAAGAATCAATACAAATAACTTGGTGGTAATAATGTTATACCAAGGGTTGAAAACTAGTACTAGCTAATAATTTAGGGATTGTCAACGTTATTTACATTAGGGATTCTTGTTTAATGTTTGAAATCACACAATAGGATTTGAACCTGAAATCCAACGTCAGAATCTAATGTCATCCGACATTTCGTATGGATGTGTCGAACAACAATAATTGAAAAGAACGATGATCATGAAATTTTTATAGAGCCTCATCGTCATCGTCGTCTTCATCATCATGACCATCATAATTTTCATCATAATTATCATTATCATCATCGTCATCAAAACCATCATTATCATCATTATCATCATCATCGTCATCATCGTCGTCTTCATCATCGTCATCATCATCGTTGTCATCATCATCATAGTGTGAAGATTAGTGTTTTAAAATACTAATATCTTGATAGTGTGAGTTAATTATATTGCCAAATACTATAAATAAATATTAATTTAAAGTGATTTATGCCTAAAACTTTATCATTTGATAATGCACATAAGATACATTGTAGTTAGTAACACACATGGTTTTCTTTTGACGTGATATTTGCTAATAAAAATAAAGTGAATATAGCTATAAATATTTAATTTTATTTATATTTGAAATATTTTATATGAAATTTTAGAATTTATCATTTTATTTTTGTTTTGAATGTTTTAAGTTTATTTTAACAAAGTATTTAATTTAAATAAGATATTTATATAGAAGAATGTAGTTAGAAAAATTGATGTCCAAAATTTTTACTTAGTTTATTGCTATAATGAAAAGATTAGATGTAAAGAACATAGAACATAACATTAATGTTTTTTTTTTAAATCTTTTACATACCTTATGGCTCATGAAAAGATATTAGATTCCAAATTTTTCATATATCTTTGATCTTATCGCAACTTTATAGTTTGGAGACAAACATCAAAAACATTTTAGATATTTAGACTTTGTTAAATTGCTACAACAATGGCTTCTTAAGTCATTTAAATGTTGTCATTCCACCCACCAAAGTTTGACTCTCCTAATTGTTTTCATTCCACCCACCAAAGCTTGAGTCTCCTCAATAGCATATTTGTGCCTTATAGCTATTGAATAAGATATATGTCAAGGTTCTTAGTAAAAGTGTATGTGATAATAAATCATTGTCTCTTCTTTCTTTTATTAGGAATTTTTGACTTTTTTTATGATGGTGATGACAATGATGACGACAATGTTACCCTATTGGTCTATCATATTTTGTTATATTGAATCCAAGCTCAAAAAGGGCACAAATAATATTATAATGATTATAAAAGAATTGGGCCCTTTTTAATTTTTAAATTGATTTAAAAAGTAAATTGCCAACCCATGCATGCTTTCAAAATCATCATCCTCATGATCATTGTCATCATCATGATCATTGTCATCATCGTCATCAAAATCATAATTATCATCATAATCATCGTCATCCTCACCATCCTCATATCATCATCATCATCATCATTTTCATCATCATAATATTCATCATCATCATCTTCATCATCATCAGACATTTCCATATTCATCATCATCTTTATCATCATCATCGTCGTCATCACACATCATCATGAACATCATCATCATCATCATCAACATCATCTTCATCATCATCATCGTCATCATCATAATCATCTTCATCATCATCATCATCATCATCTTCTTCATGAACATCACCATCATGTGGTTCATCATCGTCATCATCCTCACCATACTCATCATCATCATGAACATCATCATCATCATCATCATCTTCATCATCATCAACATCATATTCATCATCATCATCATCATCTTCATCATCATCAACATCATATTCATCATCATCATCATCATATTCATCATCATCAACATCATCAACATCATCAACATCATCATCCATCAACATCATGATCATCCATCATCATCATCATCGTCGTCGTCGTCGTCACCAACAATATCATCGTCGTCATCGACAGCATTATCAACACCATCATCATCAACATTGTTATCATTTTCATCATTTCATATGATATCAAGATGATCATCACCACCACCATCATCATCATCATCATCTTCATCATCGTCAACATCATCATTTTCATCATCATCATTGTTGTCATCTTCATCATCATCGTCTTCGTCTTCATCATCATCATCATCTTCATCCTCATAATCAACATCCTCATCTTCATCAGCATCATCATCATATCATCATCATCATAATGATCGGTATCATGGATAACATCATGATCATCATCGACATCATCATCATCAGCGACATCCTCATCCTCATCATCATAGATTCACTGCACACATAAAGACTCACATAGATACACCTCCCTCTTTGTATATATAAAAAAATAAAACATAGTATATATATATAAATAAATAAAATAAATCATAAATTAATTAATTAATTAAAACATAAAACAATATATATAAATAATTATAAAACAATTATTTATAATACATATATATAAATAAAATAACAAAAACATAAAACCATAAAAAAACACTAACAGTGGCGTGCTATTTTCCTTTCAGCTTCACGAGAAAGCTTCTTCTGTGCATCTCGTCAGGTGCTTGTGTTTAGTGATCATGAGAAAGCTTCTTCCTTTGTGCTATGCATCTCGTCGGGTGCTTGTCGTTCAGTGATCAAGGGTCGATCTGCGCAACTTGGCCGGAGAATAATATCAGTGGGAGCAACGATTTGGACCGACCACAAAGACTAAGGAGAGTGGATTGTGGTTTTGTAGCAGACAAGGAGGCCAATTGTCAGTCAAGACAATGCATTCCAAAATTGTGAGTATTGTGCCCTAATTCATGTCTATTTTTAAATTTTTAAGATAGTCTTGCAAATCTCTAGGGTTTCTTAGCCAATAGAGGAAAGGCATAGGCTATTAGAGCAGGCTTAGACCCAGGTTGTGTATGGTTGGTACGTTTCAATTCCTCCTTCTCAATTTAGGCTTTCGATAAAGCAAACCCCCATTTTTACGGGGTCAGATGGTCCTCACTCTCTCGTCTAGTGGTGATGTGTTCCTTCTGATTCGGTTATGGTGAATGGGATCTTGTGTGGGTGAGAACTTAGACACCTCATTTATATACCTTGCCTACTTGATTACTTTACTTTTACCAACAACACAAAGGGTCTTTGTCTATACTGCCTGCTTCTTCACCAACTTGAATCCTTCCTTTTTTAACCTTTGTTTGTAATGCATCTGAATTCAATTGTGAATTTTCTTGAGAGGAAAGCAAGAAAGGAAAAAGGATTTCAGAGTATTCTTCCTCAATGGCGCGTTCAACAGATCCCCCGGTAGTAGGAAGAGTGATAGGGGATGTTATTGATATGTTCGTGCCTTCCATGACAGTTTACAATGGATCCAAGCAGGTCACAAATGGCTGCGAAATCAATGGATCCAAGCAGGTCACTAATTGCTGCGAAATTAAGTACTCTGCAACTGTGGACTGCCCAAATGTGTAAATAGTAGGTAGGCACTTCGATGGCAGTCTCTATACTCTGGTACCCAATTTATGAATAATTAATTCCAGCATCCCTCTGGTTTTCTTTCACGAAAAGAATAGATAGTTGTGTTATCTTTATCAGCTTTCAAACATGGGTTTTCTTTGCTGTGCATGCATTTACATTGATCAGCTAATGACAGACCCAATGCTCCTAGCCCTAACGAACCGAACATGCTGGAATGGGTTCACTGGTACCCCTAAAATTACTTACAGTGTTGTACGGACTTCAAATAGAGATAGCTATGGAGATAGCTGTTGGGGTAAAAATAGAGTTGCATTTGACAGTTTCATTTGACCCACATTTGACCCATATTGGCTGATATGGATTCTGAAGTCTGGCTAGTCTAAGCGTTACAATTAGTGGACGAACCCACCACATTTTGGTTCGCATTCAAACTAGTTTGGTTGATTTTATGTGAGTTATCTCAGCAACCGGTTCCCAAATAATCTATTAAGCTAACCCCACCGAAATGAGATGCTTAAGGGAGGTTTAGAGAAGGATTCGAGTTCCACCATAGCCACGATAGATCGATTTTTTCTGCTCACATGTATGCTCGGCTCGGTGGAGAAGGATGAAAATCGGTCGTTTCCCCGAGCAGGATTGCCAAGCCATATTTTGTTATAAGCAAGAAACTCGAACCTAACCCCTAGATCATTCAAGATCATTATAAAATCCCTAGGTTAGAAAGAAACTCGAACCTAACCTAGTATTTTCCAAATTGTAGCGACAACAGGGGTTTTCTAGAATTCTACCAAATGTTATGGATTTCTTCTTTAAGGTGTTTTATTATAGAAACCTTATATTAGAAAGCAACTCGAACCTAACCCAGTAATTCCCAAGCTCTAAACACCATGAGAGCTTGGACTATACAATATATTTTCATTAAGTGGTTGAATGAAGTAACCCACTTACAATAACTATGTTTTCAAAATATTAATTTTTTTTCTACATACCTGTAAATATCATCATCAAACAAAACTGTCCATGAGGACAGAGTTCAAGAACTCTGTCCACATGAACTATATCTCACAAAAGATAACAAGTGTTGAACCAAGCAACGGTGAATATTCGTGGTATTATGCTTCACAAGTTTGCAATGTTGCAACCTAATGAAACATAATACCATGAATCGTCACCATTATTAGCCAACACTTATTAGCCATTTTAGATTTAGTAAATTGAAAGTGGCTAAGTCAATGCAAAAAAGAAAGGTAATAAGTTTGACTAAATAAACTATTTTGATAATTGTACTTACATCTTCTGCTACATGCATTGCTTGCATGCCTCACATATCCCGACGTACTATCAAAATTATTATTATTGGTATGTGCACCTTCTCTCACTGACAGTCTTCTTCCTATTTATTCTCCAAAACAACTATATTATAGGGCCTTTTGGCACGACATTGTTTTGCATGCAACTTTTATTTTGTCAATCTAGCATAACTAAAGCACTGAACCTACAAACATACTATAAAAACAATAGAATATCAGTTTGGGATACTATATTTTTCCATTTGGTGATCCAGTACCTTTTGTAATACCTTCAACCCTTCAAAAGATAGCGGATAAGAGAAGGTAGTTGTGGTACCTAACAAGGAGAACCTAGATAATGCCTATAAACGAGTCATTAATAGTGATGATAAAAAATGGTTTCACCTTTGAATCGCTTCAATAGCCTATAAATAGTAAAGAATCCCTACTCTAGAAATATCATTTCACAAAATAAAACACACCATAATCCACGCGTAATTTGATAAATGAATGGAAATAACTATCAATGGGCAATAATAATAACAAAAATATACCCATAGATCTTAGTTTAGGGATGTATTGAGGTTTATACCACATATTTGATAGTGTATGCATCCAATACTTGCTCATTACTTGATCACTAATATCAATTGATATACCATCACTCTTATTGGTAACTCCAATTTTTTCACATTTCTAGTAACCTACAAATTCTAAACTCTTTGTTTTCACGGAGTTTTTGTGAGGTTATGGGTGCAAAAATATTGGAGATTGGCATCCTAAGGTTGATATTGGCACCTTCAATTTTTTAGATACCATGATAGTTTTATGGTTGCCAATCCCAAGGATCCTCCTTAATTGATACGTCATGATAGTTTTATGATTGCTAACCCTAAGGGTCGTCAATTGCTAGACGCTCATGTGAAAGCTCACATAGGCCTCAAGATCAAATCTAAAATAAGAAGAAAAATATAAAATAAAGTTTAAATTTAAAGAATAAAAATCTAAAATTAATTACCATTTTACGCAATATTACATACATAAATATTTTATTATTAAATATTTAAAATATTTTATTATTATTAATTTAGGGTTGCCTTA
Source organism: Pseudotsuga menziesii (assembly GCA_001517045.1). Taxonomy (NCBI): domain Eukaryota; kingdom Viridiplantae; phylum Streptophyta; class Pinopsida; order Pinales; family Pinaceae; genus Pseudotsuga; species Pseudotsuga menziesii. Next base: position 344,204 of record LPNX010073411.1, on the reverse strand, counting down.
GGGTTGAAAATTAGTATGGGAAAACAAGTTAGCGTTGCCTTAGGGTTGAAAATTAATACGGGAAAACAAGCATCATCATGAAAAGCTAAAAGGAATAAATCAACAAATATTACAGACTGATATAAATGTATTTAAAACATTCTTTTCATTCCTGAACGTGCCAAGTAGCAGATCCGAAAATGTCCGCTCTTCACCACCATGGATTATATATATATGCACTACAGAGTAGCACTAAAGAGGTTAAAACATCCACTCTACAGGATCTCCAAGAACTCAACATCATTATTTGTCCATTACTATAAAGGTGTTGTACTAGAATATTTTCCTGGACTTGTTGATTTCACCGTGAAGTTGAACGTAAATGATAAATAGAGAGGAGCACTAAGCAAGCTACAACACTTTGTAGCAAATCGAATGAGAAGAGATATAATTTCTACAATAGTCTGCATGCATACTTCACTTGAATGATGTTAGTTCTTGGCGATCCTGTAGAGTGGATGTTTGGTTGCTCTATCGGTTGCTTCTTGGAATTTATAATAAACTTGGCCCAATATCATGATTTGACTGTGAGGTGCTTAGTTCACTGGAATTTGGGTTAGGTAATACTTGGAAATTAATGGACAATCATGAATCTTATGGTTTATGCTTTGGGTCTTGAAGCAAGTAATAGGTATTTTGATGTCCTCCATTTTTTATTTGAACATTTTATGTCAATTTTCACCGTGTCTGATTTTTTTTTGCCCCTCTTACAATGAACACGATAAGATGACCTTTTTGGTTTAGACAGTTGGTTAGCTTTAGAATTATTCCCTGGTGTGAGTGATATTTGATGTCTCCTTGCCCATTTTCCATCCCCTTGGTTTCATCAAATCATTGAGGAAGGCATGATATAGTTAATTTAAGAGCCTTTTGATTTGTGCATAATATTCTTTTTTGGTTCTTTCTACAATGGGATTGCCTTAGGGTTGCCTTAGGGTTGAAAATTAGTATGGGAAAACAAGTTAGCGTTGCCTTAGGGTTGAAAATTAATATGGGAAAACAAGCATCATCATGAAAAGATAAAAGGAAGAATTCAGAAAATATTACAGACTGATATAAATGTAATTAAAACATTATTTTCATTCCTGAATGTGCCAAGTAGCAAATCTGGAAATGTCCACTCTTCACCACCATGGATTATATATATATATATGATTGTTGTAGGTTACCACTGGGAAATATGCCTCTAAAGTGCTAGGTTATGCACTACAGAGTAGCACTAAAGAGGTTAAAACATCCACTCTACAGGATCTCCAAGAACTCAACATCATTATTTGTCCATTACTGTAAAGGCGATGTACTAGAAGATTTGCCTGGACTTGTTGATTTCACTGTGATGTTGAACGTAAATGATAAACAAAGAGGAGCACTAAGCAAGCTACAACACTTTGTAGGAAATTGAATGAGTAGAGATATAATGTCTGCAGCAATCTGCATACATCCTTCACTTGAATGATGTTAGTTCTTAGCAATCCTAACATCATTCAAGTGAAGGATGTATGCAGACTGCTACAATATCATGATTCTACCATGAGGTGCTTAGTTGACTGGCAATTGGGTTAGGCAATACTTGGCCATTAATGGGAAATCATGAAATCTTATGGTTTATGCTTTGGGTCTTGAAGCAAGTACTAGGTATTTTGATGTCCTCTATTTTTTATTTGAACATTTTATGTCAATTTTCATCGTGTTTGATTTTTTTTTTTTCCCTCTTACAATTAACATGATAAGATGACCTTTGTGGTTTAGACAGTTGGTTAGACTTAGAATTATTCCCTGGTGTGAGTGATAATTAATGTTTCCTTGCCCTTTTTCCATCCCCTTGGTTTCATCAAATCATTGAGGAAGGCATGATATAGTTAATTTAAGAGCCTTTTGATTTGTGTGGATTAGTCTTTTTTGGTTCTTTCTACTATGGGATTGCCTTAGGGTTGAAAATTAGTATGGGAAAAAAAGTTAGCATTGCCTTAGTGTTGAAAATAAATATGGGAAAACAAGCATAATCACGAATACACATACTAGATCGGCATAAAAATTTGTTTCTTAGAGGAGTATGGGTGAACAATAGAGACTACAAATCAATGATAAGTTAGGGATAATCTTCATTATAAAAGGGCCTTTGGGTAGGCAGAATAGGGCATCAATTCATCCTCCATTGGAGTCCTTCAACCATTCATCTTGCTCCCCTTCATTCGTAGGTCTCAAAATATTTACTTTGGGAACAAAGTACTTATACAGTTCGATCAAATCCATCAACTATGCAAGATGCTGAAAGCAAGGATATTGTTTCATGTTTCACTTTTGTTGTCAAAAGGAATACTAAAAAGTTAGGAAGTACCAAAGCTAGTCATTATGTGCACGTGGACTTAATGTAGGGAGAGAAGTCATGTCTACTTTTTTGTTCTTGAATGGGAGCAATGATGAAACCACAATAGTGGTTTATAGATGGAAATCATGTAATGGAAATCACAGGGCAATTGTCAAACATTGGGAAGAATCATTGCACTGACAGGGCAACATTTCATACCCACTCCAAAATCCCCAAGAGCAGGGAAACACTAGGTATAAGCTGGATAAACCCAACATTATTAAAAGATATATCTTTGGTGGGGAATCAAAAGTTACTTTCAGAAATGAACTTGTTTTGAATAATTAAAATCCTTTATCAACCAAAAGCTTCATGCCTTGACCACAATGAATAAAGCACCTACCACAAACTCCTGCTATAAACTAAAAAATACAAGGTTTGATATATTTCAAAACACACCAGCAGGTAGAAAATATTGGCATTCAAATAAAAAAAATTGTGTACAGTTACAAATTTGCAAACATGTAAAAAACGCATTGTAATCACACTCTCCAGGGGTGAAGTTGTCATGATTGTAATCTTGAAATCAAATCTAGGCAGTTCTGAGTTGGTTTTGAAATTTGGATAGTTTATGGAGTGTAACAGTAGTGAGCCCTTTCATTTTCAGTTATGAGCACACTAGGAGCAATGTTGGGCAGTCCTATGGGCATAAACAACTCTAGAATCAAGTATGAGCATCAAAGGGACAAATCTGAGCACTTTGGGAGCATTTTGAAGGTCACAACAAACAGTAAAGCATCTCAAATCAGATATAATTAGGCCAACTTTCAGATCTGGGCACATTGCAACAATAAAAGATGATGATCAATGGAAATAAGAGGCGGTCTTTGCAATTCTGGCTGTGAAAATGAGAAATCTGTGGGCGAAATCAACCCTAAAATCTTATTCATATGCCTTATAGCAGCATCCACATGAATTTTGGGTACAAACAAACCTGTTTGATAGTAAAAAGGGTATGAAGCAACCCTATTTCAGCATCTTGGGCACCCTTGTGCACTTATCCATCACCAAACATGCCTACCTCTAAATCTGGGCCAAATTGGAGGGTTAAAAGGCAGTTATGCGCATGAATAGCCCTATGAAAAGTGATGAACAACAAAAAAATAGGGTTTGAGAAATGTTGGGTTGAATTTGAGGGTTGAAATGACATTAACAAACAATTCTGGGTACATATATGGACATAAAGAGCAGGCTTGGGCACTCCAACATTCTCAAACCTTCATTCTGGGAATAAATAAGGGCTGTTCCAACCTCCTAATCAACAATTTATAGCAGTATCATGAATTCTGGGTACTTTTTCTCCACAAAAGGGGGGTAAAAAAACCTACATAAAACAAACATCATTTAATTTCAGACCCTATAAACCAATTTGGATTGTGCTTTAGGTGATTCTTGGTAGTCTCTTGAAGGAGATCAATAGCAAATAACATTCTTTGGTGGCTTTCCTCGCAACCGTAGGTCACAAAACAACCCTAAAAATATTTGGACCTGTGTATAAGAGAAGTAACAACCCCAGTTGGCCCTAAAATACCATGTTTGTTTTGCATTAAGGGCCCCTGTGCATAAAATGGAAGCCCTAAAGAGGGCCAATTCACCTTGGTGTACTGGTTTATTGTTAGAGGAAGGCCTTCTCTCATTATTTGAGGAACATTCACCCTTGGAGACACATGCATAAGGGTAGTGTTCAACCCTACCAAAGGAGAAATTCATCATTTGAAGCATGCTTACACTCTTTTATACACCATTTCATGAGAGAGACATGCTTGGAGGTTACTCATTGAGTTGGTCCACTTGCAAGGTTGTTCACATGGTTCATGCCCTATTTTGTGAAGAACGTTTTTGTATCTGGGGGCTGCATTATAGATTGATGATTTTGCACATCGGTGGCATCTAGGGCCTACAAAGCAAGTTGTGTTTTACTCCAAATAGTGTTATGATGTATAGGAATCTTACAAAGCTAATTGACTCGACAATGAAGTAGGTTTAGAGTCTCGATGTTTATATTTCTAGGTTGATTTTTTTTTTGAATTTAAGTGTCATGTGTGTGACCTATGCAGTCCCATATTCACTTGGTCGAGTTAGTATGATTTGGGATGAATTGACCATTTTGTTACCGATCCAGTCAGTGATACCTTGACTTGCTTGGTACGGTACCAAACTTGTCACTTGAATCCTTTCAAAGGCCGAGTCAGCTAGGTTGGGGGTCAACTTAGTTGACTCGGCCGAGTTTGAGTCTGAGTCACAAGGCTCATTGTAATATTTTTATCGATCAAGGATTATTCTATATGTTTTATATATGTTTCTATATTGTATATAGAAACACACTTGATTAAATATGCAAATATTATTGTTGAAAAGGGGTTAGGCCAGTAATAAGAACACCTACATATCCAAATACACAACCACCATAGTCGCTCCAACATTCTACATGTCATCATACTTTCTATATGTGATGTATGTTTGAAACATATTTCCAGAGACATGAAAGCATTGGTGACCAAGCATAGTGCCCATCCATGTATATTGCCAAATCCTTTAGGAACACACATTTATAATACATTATATAAATATTTGTGAGCATATCATAGTGCCCATGTATAACATGATATTTTGTGAGCCTACCCAATACATGTTAGGAAAAGGAAATGCGAGCAATAAGTGAGAATGGAGACTTGTATGTAACTAAAAGAGGGGCATACATAAGAATTTTTAGGGCATACATTAGAATTTTTTAGAATTTCCAGTGTATTGTTGTATGATTGCCACTATGCAAATAAGGCATTGACTTGATAGTCACAATCCCATTAGTATGATAAATTATGGGAGAGATTAGAAAAACATCCTACACAAATATTAACCGATAAGTATGGTTTTGGTGTATCATTTGGAGAATAACATCCTATAATAATAGTTGTTATTATGAGTCTTAAAGGGTCCTAGATGAGATCTGGGCACTTTTAGGCCCTTCAGCTTTCAAGCAAAAGAAACCATAAACAACAGGTATATGCACCCTAGCAAATATGGAAAAGATCATAAAACATATTAGGTAAAATGGATAATCATGTACAACATCACAACATCATTCATGGGAAAACTAAAAACCACTTACAACCATCAAAAGTAAGGGTTACAACAACAACAAGTGTAGAGTAAGGAGAGAGCAGTGACCAGGAAAATGAATAATCGGGCCAATGTAGAGTGGAAAAGTGACCAACTAGAAGTTTGGAAGAGGAGATTAATCAAGATTCCTTGAAAAAGGAACTCATGTCAAAGATGCATTTTGATGGAAGTGACCAACATACCAACTCCATATCACCTATCCAAAGTAAATGTAGATGAATACGAAGATATGTTATTTGAAGGAGATAGTCCATTAAAGGAGAACCTCTAGGCCCTGTACAGACATATATTGGCATAAATTGCAGTGTTATATTTGATACATATGCATAACAGATCGTCTCAAGCTTGGCAATGTTGAAAGGCCAAAGTACAATGGCCACAAGCAAACATATGAAGCTTATGAATCCTACCCAATTCATGTTAGGAAAAGGCAATGCAAGCAATAAGTGAGAATGGATACTTGTATGTAACTAAAACAGGGGAATACATTAGAATTTTTAGGGCTACAAAATGCCCACACCTGTTAACCAAAATCATTCTTGACAAGCTTTTTCTTTAACAAGTTTTTTGCTTATAAGTCTTTCCAATTATTTTTGCTGGTATTTTGCTATGCTTATGCCAAAAAAAAATTCTGGCCATGGTGTAGGTATAACCAAACAGGTATTTGTCAGACCTGTCTTCCTCTAGCAAAGGGAGTTTGGGAAGGCTAGAGGAAAGTGAGGCATCCAGTAGGTCTACAAGAGCTAGATCAACTAGATTTCAGAAGATCAGAAGAAAATTCAACAAACGCATGAATTTTTTTCTCAAAGGAGGGGGGTCATGTTCCTATGATGATGAGACAGTGGGAGACATTGACGTGCCCTTAAGGTACCAACACCTAGTGAAACAATGGGAACCTAGTGATATTCCTCAAGTAAACACTGATTTTTGTGTGAATGAGAGGATATATAGAATTGCACCGTCATCATTGCATGGATTGGGGTTGTTTTGCATGGGTGGCATAAAGTTGGATACTGTACATGTACAAAATTGATGGAGTATGTTGGACCCTATTACAACTATAGTGATTGGATGCGCTTGGTCCAATATACATTAAGTATGCGTAGATATGGGTTGTCAGCCAATTATATACAACTGAAAGACAAAGCTCAAAATGAAGGAGCAATGTTGTACATGGACAGAAGGCCAAAAACAACTGGTAATATTGCGGGGTTTATAAACAATATACAACTGGGGTCTACACTAAAGCAACCCAACTGCATATTCGAGTCATGTGAAGGAAACCATGTCTTTGTATGTGCAATTAAATCAATAGCTGTTGGCGAAGAACTGCTTATTGATTACAATTTGAATCGTGTAGATACAAACACAGTTAATATGGTTGTGGTACACCGTGACAATTTAACCAACCTTTTATTAATTATTTTAACATCTATAGGACTTTTCGTTAGCATATAATTGTAATTTTCTACATTTCATGTTTCCTTAGGTAACTTTTAGTATGTTTTTGATGCAGGGTTCTCTCAGGGGCACCTCCATCTCCGTAGATGTTTGTCGACCCGAGTCAAGGCAGCAAGTATACATCGATATTGCCAATGTAATATTAAATTTAGGATGGACATACAGATACATTGTAATGTATTTTCATTCATATATTAGGCTCATTTATATAATCTTATCTATTTTCCATGCAGAGTGTTGATCAGGGAAGCCAACCGGCTATTGATCAGCCAACTACAACATCGGGGCAACAACCAAACATGAATGTAATTATCCATTTCAAATACTTTAAAATCATAAACATGTATATCGTGACGCATAATGTTTATTTTGTTATGTATTCTTTCGTTTTTATGTTTGCGTTCATGATGGTAATGTTGTCTACCTTTTTTGCAGATTGACCGGGGAAAGTCCCCAGCTGTTGATCAGACGACTGGAGCCTCGCGGCAACCAGTAAACCTAAATGCAATTCCACATTCTAAATACTTCAAAAATGTACACATATAAAACATGTAGCATTGTGTTTATTTTTGTTCTGTATTTGTTAGCTTTTACATATTACGTTCATTGTGATAATGTTCTCTACTTTTTTTGTAGGTGGCTAATCGAGGTAAATCCCCATCTGTTGATCAGACCACACCATTGTCTATGCGTCAGGTAATCCTAGATGTAATACTATGACTCTATCATGATAGACAATTTTTGTTAATATAATTATTTGCGCACACTATTGCTTCAAAGACTAAGCAATTTTTTATATATTTCAATTGCAGATAGGGGATTCAGTTTATGAAACAACGTCTCAAAACTCTTTACAGACTGAGGTCTCCTGATTGATGAGAGATAATGAAATTAGAGAGTCTGCAAACCCATTGAGGGTGCTACAAAAGACAAGGGAAAAAAATGAGGAACCGATTCATCTGACATTGGCAGTTCCACTAACAGAAGGGATCGAACAAAGGATTCAATTGTTGTTATAGCCACGTAAACAATTGGACGTAAGTTATCGAATAATAATGTAAATTCATTTATAAAAAATTTATAATATTTGATTTTATATGCTATTAAACTTATAATACAATGGTTTGAATTTACAACGCGCTATGGAGATTATCAGTGGTGGTCAAGGCAATGTTGGTCCCAGTGACCAAACCACTCCACGTACACCACATACTGCTCCCATATTTGTTAGATTTTTAACATTAAGCTAGCATTATTAGGATCTTTTAACTGAGATAATAACAAGCACAAAAATCAAACACAAGGGACAATGAACACAATTTTTTCCTTGGGGAAACCATAAATGGAGAAAACCTTGCAACTTCCTCAGAGATAGAATCAACACCAAAAATAAAACCCCAAAATAGTAAGATGATCTCCCGACAGCAGCAACCTCTTTCTTTCTAGCCCCAATGTCTTCTTCTTCCTCAGCTATGTGCTACAACTGAGTGTGAGTGAGTGTATGATAAATAGATAGGCTCACTCTCTATTTATAATAATTCTCGACTTGACTAAACCCAACTAGGGCCGACTTCTCTAGGAGATTCTAATAACCCTAGTGCCCCGGAACTGCGGGGAATTTAACCCTTGATCAATAGGAGGGTTACCCACAATGACTTGACATGACTTGTTTACAATATAGATCCTCTCGATCAGAACATCGGGGCATGACATGACTCAATTACATTACAGACACATCCCAGAATAAACATCGGGGTACAAGACACAAGATACATAGGTGAATACATTCGGAAGTTACAATTACATCAACACTCCCTCTTAACTAGGAAGGTATTCTTTCGACAAAATTTTCAGCACTGGTATTCTTCTCTGTATCGACTGGATCATCTGGTCATCTTCATCTTCAAGTTGTCTTCATATTTAAGTTGTCTTCATCTTCAAGTCATCATCGTATTCAAGTCATCATCATATTCAAGTCTTCTTTGTCTTCAAGTCTTATTCATCACGATATCTGCATCATCATGACCACTGGATCATCACTGTATCATCATCAAATCTGGATCATCACTTGATCTAGATCATCATCAAGTTTGGATCATCATCACATCTGGGTCATCACTTGATCTGGATCATCATCAAGCCTGGATCATTGTCATCATCATGCTATCTCTCGATTCTTCTCGTCATAGGAAGTTCTACAGAGCCAGCCCTTTTTCATGCTGGTTGTAGGCCTACCCTTCATGTAGGTCTTCATCAATGCTTATATATGACCCTAAGTTAGAATGGCCCACCCAGATCTTACATCTGACCTCATCTTGTCAGAAAGGCATTCCCATCACTCACATCTAACCTCATCTTGTCAGAAAGGCCCAGCACTCACATCTGACCATGCATAAACACATCACGCTAGAATGGCTCTGCACTTATATCCGACCATGTATGGACACACTGCATCAGAAAGGCTCTGCACTTTCATCCGATCATGTTTGAAAACACTGCATCAGAAGGGATCAACATTTATAGTCGACCATGCTCTAAAGCACTGCATCGAAAAGGATCAGCACTTACATTTGACCATGCTCGAAAGCACCGCATTGAAAGGGATCATCACTTACATCCAACCATGCTCGAAAGCACTGCATTGGAAGGGCTCTCAGTCCCAAACTGAGAATTCCTGGTAAGTGAACAGGTGCCTCCATTCTCCCAGAGAATGGCATCAGCCCTTGTATCTGATCAAGTGGGAACACCTCCCTCAATCACATCAAAATGGCCATGCGCTCACATCTGATCATGTAAGACTACATCCTACAGTCATATCAGAATGTCCCTCAGTCCCAGACTGAGTTTTCTTGGTAACTAACCAGGTGCCTCCATTCCAAGAATGGCATTTAGCCCTTACATTTGATCATGTAGGGACCAATCCTACAGTCACATCAGAATGGATTAGCACTCATATCTGACATGTAAGGAACCAAATTCTCTCACCATGACAGAATGGCTCAGCCCTTACATCTGACCATGGAAGGAACCTAATCCTCTCACCATGCCAGAATGGATCTCGGTCTCATCATTTCCCCTTGGAGGGAACCTCGATCTGGAGAACACCAAGCTTCTCCCTGAAGTAATCAAACTTCACTCTAGCCAATGGCTTCGTCAATACATTAGCTATCTGTTCCTCCGTTGCAACATACTGGAGCTTCACTACTCCTCTCTGCACCATATCCCTGATATAGTGATACTTGATCTCTATATGCTTTGACTTGTCATGGAAGACAGGGTTCTTTGACAACTTCACACAACTATGGTTGTCACAATATATACAAGTAGCATACATCTATAGATCAAATAAATAAGACAGTAGCTTCCTCAGCCATACTGCCTCACAACTAGCTAAACAAGCTGCAACATACTATGCTTCAGCTGTACTCAGTGCCACACAGGATTGCTTCCTGCTAAACCAAGAGATCACACCTGATCCCATACTGAAGCAACATCCTGAAGTGCTCTTCCTATCGATGGCATTGCCTGCCCAATCTGAATCAACATAACCCTCTAGGTTAATCTTCTTATTTGCCTTGTACTTGAGCCATAGTCAACTGTACCCTTCAGGTACCTCAAAATATGCTTTGCAGCAATCAAGTGAACATGTCTAGGATCTGTCAAGAACTGGCTCAAGGTGTTCATAGAAAAGAAAATATATGGTCTCGTGTTCGTTAGATACATCAAGGACCCAATCATCTAACGATACATCATAGCATCAACCGCTTCTGATGAAGCATCACTCAATAGCTTCAGGTTCGATTCCATAGGTGTGGTTATGGCCTTGCAGTCCATCATTCCGAATCTCTTCAGGATCTCTACTGCATACTTCCCTTGTCCAAGGAAGATCCCATCCGCACTCTACCACACCTCCATGCCTAAGAAATAGTGCATCATTCCCAAGTCTTTCATTTCAAACTCGGTAGCAATTTTCCTCTTCATATCAGCAATCAACCCATCCATACTTGTTACAAACAGATCATCCACATATAGTAGGAGTATCACTGGATTGCCATCTTCAACCTTGTAGTAAAGGTTGGAATCTGCTTTACTCTTGGTAAAGCCCAAACTACATAGGAAACTATCAATTCTACCTTACCATATCTTGGGTGACTGTTTCAAACCATACAGGGCTTTCTTCAATATGCACACATGAGACTCTCTGTCATGTGTCTCAAAAACGAGTGGCTATTCCACATACACTTCCTCTTCCACTACACCATTCAAGAAAGCAGTCTTGACATCCATTTGGTGTATCTTCCAATTCATCACTGCAGCCAGAGAAAGTACCGATCTGATGGAAGTGTATCTAGATACAGGTGCAAAGGTTTCTTCATAATCTATTCCTTCTTTGTAGGAGAAACCACGAGCCACAAATCTTGCTTTATTTTGCTCGATGCTGCCATCTACATCATGCTTGATCTTGTAGATCCACTAGGAAGTTACAATGGACTTCCCTTCTGGTCTTGGGACAACATCCGAAACATCATTCTTCATGATCGATTGATACTCTTTGATCATAGCATCCTTCCACTCTTTCCGTTCTGCCGCTTATTCATAGTTGGAAGGTTCTTTATCAATAATGTCACATAGTAATGCTACATAACTAGAACATGATCTAGTTATCTTTCTTCCTCTGGGTGTTTCTTCTGAAGCTAGATATCTTTCTGTACCTTGGATAATTTCACGTACCCAAGCAGGTTTCCTCTTACGAGGATTCTTCTCCAGAGGTGGATCTACAGGTTCTTGAGGTTCTTCTAGTTCTTGATCTTTTTCTTGAATTTCTTCGTTCATGATTGCATCATGAATTCTAGGTTCTCTTGTTTCTTCAGGTTCTTCAGCCGGTTTCTTCCTGGATTTGATGTAGGATGAATCTTCGTCAAATGTTACATCTCTACTGATGTCAATATTCTTGAACCCTGGGAAGTATATTCTATAAGCCTTCGAGCTTTCATAGTATCCCATAAATATACCCTTCTTTCCTGAAGGATCTAACTTCGTCCTCTTTTCTTTAGGAATGTGTATGTACACAGGACAGCCAAATATTATGAGATGGATGACTTCTGGTTTCTTGCCGGAGAAGACTTCTTTAGGAATCTTGTTCTCGAGTACTCTATGTGGAGTACGGTTCTATACATACACCGTTGTTCTGGCAGCTTCTGCCCAAAGATGCATAGGAAGATATTGATCATGAAGCATTGCTCTTGTAGCTTCCATGATAGTTCTATTCTTCCTTTCTGCAATCCCATTCTGTTGTGGATTATAAGGTGTGGAAAACTCCCTCTTAATCCCTGAGTCTTTACATAGCTCTTTTAATTCATTCGAAGTGAATTCTACGCCATTATCTGATCGAAAGGTCTTGATCTTCTTTTCAGTGTGGTTCTCGATCAAGGCTTTGAATTCCTTGAACTTGCTGAATACTTCATCTTTGTTCTTCATAAAGTATATCCATGCCTTTCTAGAAAAATCATCAATAAAAGAAACATAGTATGCATACCCTCTTAGTGAAGTGGATGACATAGAACCGCACACATCAGAATGGATGATTTCCAAGATTCCTTTTGCTTTGCTCTCGCTACTTGGAAATGTCTTCTTTGTGTTCTTCCGTTTTGCACATCCTTTGCATACACCTTCATGTTTTGTCTGCATTTCTGGGAGACCTTCATCAACTTTTCTTGCAAGTGGTAGTGCTCTGTAATGCACATGTGAAAGCCTTCTATGCCAAAGCTCATTTGGTTCTACTGAGTTATGAACCAAAGCTTGTTCTGGATGTCCCTTCAATTTGTATAAGCCTCCTTCTTGTTCCACAATCACTACTGCATCATCAATGGTCTTTCCTTTTGGCCACATGATGACTTGACCATCTATAAATGCAAACCTCATTCCTTTTGCATCTAATGCAGATATGGAGAGGAGATTCTTCTTTAGTCCTGGTACAAACAATACTTCCTTCGTTGCCATAGACTTTCCAGAGTTTGGCTTATAGGAGGATTCCCCACTACCTTTTATTGGATACTGGTAGTCATCTCCAAGTTTCACCTTGTGAGGTGATTCATGTTCAGATAATTTCACAAAGGATTCCTTGAATCCTGTCATGTGCTTGGAAGTACCACTGTCTATAAGCCAATCATTTCTGCCATGTGTGATAGTTCCCGTGAGAGTGGAGATCAGAACATATTCTTCATCACTTGAAGAATCATGACTAACTTGTCTGTTTCTCTTTGTGGAAGGTTCATCATCCTCTGCAGCATGAGCATGATGTCTTGTCTTATTTCCCTTCTTCTTGTGAGAGCTACTTTTATTTTTAGGACAGTCTCTAGCAAAATGTCCTCTTTCATCATATGTATAGCAAATTTACTTAGACAAATCTCTAGGCTTTCTAGATTTATTCTTTTGATGAGAGTACTTACTTTTGTGGTGACTAGATTTGGATTTCTTAGATTGTACTGTGAGAGCTTGATCTTCACTTCCCATCTTTTCTTCTCAAGCTGCTATATGAGCTTCTTCTTGAGAGCATTCTTCCCATAGTCTGCTGAAATTGACCAACTTCTTTCTAACACAGATCCCTTGAATAAAGGAGTCCCATGACCTAGGGAGACCATTCAAGGAGGTCATTAGAATCTCTGCATTCTCCACTTCTTCATCTACTGCTTCAAGTTTTTCTTTGATCTGGGAGACCCTTGTGAAGTAATATTAGATGGTTTTTGCATTCTGGATCTTCACATTCTTCAACTGGTTCCTCAAAGTCATCTTCCGGTTTATGTTCTTCCCTTCAAACAATTTGGTTAGGGCATCAAACATAGCTTTAGGTGTCTTGAGGGATGACACCTGTGGTATGAGGTGATCCTCAATTGAATCGGCAATAATCCTCTTTGTCATAACCAACTTCTTCTTATGTAAGGCCTTAGTCTCATCTCCCTCTAGAACTGGAAGCTCCTCATGGATGTAGGAGTCCAACTCATTTTATTCCAGGCTTGAAAGTTATCATCTCCCTCAAGCTTTTCATGAATCTTAGTATGATGAGACATCTTAACTGAGAACCTCAAATGGAAATACAAAATATTTAGATCTTACCAGGTCAAGATGTCGGACCTAGATTTGGAGCTGAAATCCTGCAGTGCTGGTTCGGGAGTAGATTAGGGTTTTTCTTTTCTGGAGTTCTATCCAACCAAATGATTTGAATTTGATCCCTAACTTTAATTTTGGGGAGGATATCAATCCAGGCCCGGGCTCACTGAAAAATTCCACTTCTGTGGAAATCCCTAATTTTCGGCAGTAGTGTCAGGTCCAAAACTGAAAAACCTCAGAATTGGATTCTGCATCGACAAAAAGATGTGCCCTAAGGAGGAGAGTTAATCCAACCTTATTTTGCTGAAAATCTATGGATGAAGATCCACAAAGTAGGAATCCCTAGTTCCCGCAACTGCACAGTGTCTTCTTCTCAGGTTAGCTTTGATACCATGTTATATTTTTAACATTAAACTAGCATTATTAGGATCTTTTAACTGAGAGAATAAAAAGCACAACAATCAAACACAAGAGACAATGAACACATTGTTTTTCCTCAGGGAAACCATAAATGGAGAAAAATCCCCAACTTCATCAGAGATAGAATCAACACCAAAAGTAAAACCCCAAAACAGTAAGATGATCTCCCGACAGTAGCAACCTCTTTCTTCCTAGCCCTAGTATCTTCTTCTTCCTCAGCTATGTGCTACAACTAAGTGTGAGTGAGTGCATGATAAATAGAGAGGCTCACTCTCTATTTATACTAATTCTTGACTTGACTAAACCCAACTAGGGTCGACTTCTCTAGGAGAGTCTAATAACCCTATTGCCCCGGAACTGCGGGGACTTTAACCCTTGATTAATAGGAGGGTTACCCACAATGACTTGACATGACTTGTTTACATTATAGATCCTCTCGATTGAAACATCGGGGCATGACATGACTCAATTACATTACAGACACATCCAGGAATAAACATCGGGGTACAAGACACAAGATACATAGGTGAATACATTCCGAAGTTACAATTACATCAACAATATTGTCCACTGAACAGTGGGCAACATGATCCACAACACCCTCGAGGGCAGCGGAGGGTGCAGCCGATGTTTCCCCACCCACAACAGATGCTGCAGAAGAAGGGGTGGATGCAAGGTTAGATAGAGATGTGGAAGCATTTTTTGGATCTTGTCATGTGACTAGCACTAGTTCAATAGTGTGTACATTTTTTGTGAATGAAGAACTGGTTCTAATAAAGATAGAGAGGAATCCAAGTCATTATAGATTGTTCAATTTAGTTTTTATAATTTGTGTCCAATATACCGATAATATTTTTAATGTTGACTAATGATGGTATTAATGCTTTGCAGGAAATGATATATTTTATAAACATATGAATGATTTAGCCTTGGAGATCTTCAGGCCCACCATCCATACAATGTGGAACAAACAACCAAAAGCTTTAAAGGATGATCTGACTAATTGCTTGGTTAGTCTGTTCGAAAAAGATACATTCGATACATCGAAGGTCCTATAGAAGGCTGGAAAACATCTGAAGATTGTCTGAGACTAGTATAGGGTTCACCTAGAAAAGAACCCTAGGTATGAGCACCCTCCAATGATTCAATCTATGGAGTGGAAAGCCCTGGTGGAAGATGGAAATGAGAAGGGCTTGAGAAAATCAGGAAAGATACCACCAGCTAGAACAGGGAGGTATGCAATACATTCCAAAATGTAGTGGTAAGCCTTATTATTACTAGTTTTTATATCAATTTTGGTACATCGACTAATGTATTTAAAAACTTAATTAGGCTCTCAGGCACATCTAAGGCCACCAAGGCAAGAATTGAAAAACTTGGCCAACACAAGCTTGGGCCTGGTGGTTACTCCAACTTGGTGGCCCGATATGTAAGTATTGAAAAACACGAATCCACATCCAAATATCATATAGCTTATTATTTTTGTTTTGTTCTGACAAAAAATGTAAAATTAATGGCATCATGCAAATATGAAGGCCGACCTGTTCAAAGAATTTCCCAGTGCGGATTACATGAAGCTTGGCTTCAAACAGGGCTTTAACGCCGTTGTTGAACATCGGAGAAGCTTGTCTGGGCATATTGCACGATCTTCTGCTGATCCATCTGGTGCCCAGGTATGTAAAAATTGTATAGTTTAATGATAATTTATTAATGCTCATGCAATTTGTTCCTTATAAATAAATTAACATAAATTATTTATTCCATTTTGTGCAGGAAAGTAATGATCCCGTTCATGTCAAGGATGTACATGACCAACCAAACGAATATCATGCTTCTTATCCTGGTAATGAATTTATTAATGTGCTACTGTTTTTTATAGACCATTACAGATGATGAACATTAATTCTAATTCTACACAATTCAACTGCAGAGCATGTAGATGCAGATAACACGGAACGGTTTGGGCCTGTACGAGATAATGTTGATCATGTTGATGTTCCCATGGCAGGTAAAAACACACATTCGTAATGTTTTTTTAAATGAATTACTTGTATTTATCAAAATATAAATATATTAATGAAAGATTTTGACATTATTGCAGAAATTCATCACCCCTCGCCTGAAGTTCAACCTTGCAAGCAGACTAGTAGGGATACTAATGATCAAATTCTGGAAGATGTGACTCTAACTATATATTTAAAGACAAGAAAAGTAAAAAGGAAGTGACTAAACAAATTTTGAGTAATTCTTATTTAAAAAAAAAAAACATTTTGTGGTTTTTTCCTCTGTTTCATGAATGAATGTTTGAATGAATGCTTTAATGAATGGTTTACTGATTTTTTTTCTTCCATTGACTAAATGAATGATTTAATGAATGGTTTTTTCAACTGTTGAATGATTGAATGGTTTAATGAAAGAATATTTCAACTATTGAGTGAAATAATTTGTAGTAGATGCATTGTTATTTGCATTGTAGATGCATTGTTATTTGGATTGTGAAATAGTGAAATAAATTGTTATTTGCAAGTAGATGCATTGGGTTTGGGGAGTTGAGAGTGATGTGAGGGGGGGGAGGGGCCATAAGAGCTTCCACGTTCACGTGGTTGGTCCTGTTTAGTAGAGAATATTAAATTATTCTCGAAACAAAGAGGAGCCCAATGAATGGTAAGGAAGAATACATTAAAAAACATCTATTTATATAATTTTAGTGTATAATTTTCACTATTGCTATTGGACTCCTCCATTGGAACTTGTTACAAATAGCGTTGAGAAACATTTCCACAGTTAAGAGGCAAGAAATGGCATTTTGATTAGATCGATGGCCTTATATACATAGTATTTTTGGTTATCCATGTTTTATCAGGTGATCTATTCTTAACCATTAATTTACTTGAATAGTTGAATAGTATTGTAATTTACATTGTAATAGAATTGTATTTATTTAGATTGGTTTTGTTATTTTCAGAAACAAACATAAATTGATTTGATGGGTCCTATCATGAAACTATTGCAACAGGACAAAAAATGATGTTGAATGATGTTTTGAAAGGTAAAGCATAAGAAGACAGTGTGAAGATCCACAAATCAAGGTATAATTATGTTTTCTTTTGTTTGATTGAGCTATGTATTGGGTATTTATGCATGTGCACACACATACATTTAGTTGATGATGATGATTACCATACATTGAGGCGAACTTTGTTCTATCTGATCTAAACAATTACCTTAAATAGTTTGATTTATCATGATAACTGGCCCCTTGGTAATACTTTACCAATTCCATATAGCTAGGACAACGAAATTAAATGTAGGCATTTCATTACAAGAAATATGATAGGCATTTGAGTTTGATGGGAATATGAAAGGTCAAAAGACAAGAAAAGATAGATATACTTGTGAGGAAAATGGTATCTGAAGCGTTGTTTCCCTATTATTTCGCATGAGTATATTGTTATCTACCCCAATTTATCTTTCTCCATTAGTTTTGTAATTTGTTTCTTAATCTCATATCTTGTTCAACTTTCATGTTTGATTATGCAGTGGAAAACCTATGTTTATATTCGTGCTTATCCCTGTAGGTTGTGAGTTGGGCATGGTACACATTGGTATTTTCAGTTTCCATTGTAACTTTTCACCCCAACATCACTGTGCACTTTATTACTCATAATTGCTAATTTGTTACAAAGTCTTCTTTGTGTAAATATTTTATTAGGCATTTATATCTTTCTGTATTGCTTCCAATTTATCACCGAGTTTAAAGTGGTCACTTAGAGCAAACATCTCAACTATGGAATACAAAAGAAGAATAACTGCATTGATAATTATGGTAACAAAGTATTGAGATCTTCTTGAAGAAATAAAGATCTATTTGCTAATTTATTTCTGGAAGGCATTGTTTGAATGCTTAAGTTATAAAAATTGTTTATTTTTGTTGTTTTCAGGCAATCTTCCAGAGGTATCCACGAACTAAAAAAGAGTATCAGTCATTTCACTGATTTACAATGATAGATCACTAGATTTGGTATGACATATTTTCGCTGAAGGCAATAGTTTCACATTTGTTGGAAACAGTTTCGAGATTCTTTCCCAAGGAAAAAATGTTTTTATTGAAGAAAGCCCATTTGCAGCCATGACTTTTGGTGGTGTTGATCCTAATCAATTCAAGGGTAAACATCGATATGCTCCTGTTACTCTAAAGGGTTACTGGAAGGTATGTAATAGAATCATGATAGTTTTCTAGGTTTAAGATTGACTGTATTTAAGGATAAACACATGCATACCATGTTCTTTGTATGAGTCATAGTTACTAGTAGGTATGTCATGGGATTAATATACTCTAATAAATCAATTTTGCTATTTCCTTCAGTTTGACATGGGAGACTTCCGCATTGATGATCAATCAATAGGTCAACATACAGTCCATCTTATTCAATTGGGCACATGATTGCTTCTTAAGGAATCTTATGAAAATATTGATGGCATTTTATGAACATTTAGTTGCAGGTTTTTGTGCTAGAGGTTGTGTTTCTATTGTAGATTCTGGAACTTCTTTGCTAGCTGGGCCATCGATAAAGTTTGCATACCTTTGATCTTTTGGAAATTTCTTATATAAGTTAGTGGTGTTTTCTAGGTATGTGCACGATATGCTATTGCACAGGGGTGTGGCACATCTGATGCTTGTATGTTATTGCACTGTGTGATCATTGTACTATTGCAATGTGTGATTTCCATGCATGATGCATATTTAAAACTATATGCATCTACCATTATAGGTGAAAATCTTGATTTCCATGTACGTTCTTAAAAAACAACCCTTCCAGCTTACCAAAAAACTCAGTAATATGCTATAGAATCCAATTGGCTCATTTTGAGGGAAGTTTTTCTTCACAAAGAAAAGTATGCAGATCATATTTCCAATGAGATAACCAATGTAATCCCATGGAAATGGATATTGGAACATGGGAAAGCAAGACTTGACAAGTTGTGTATACCATTTAACTTGAAAAATAAATGGAGTAATATGAAGAAGAGTAATTACTGAAGCATGTACATACACGGATAAATTAATTATGTCTATCTTGTTCCCAATCTTCCTCTTTGGAGGAAAACTGCTTGGAATCTCATGTGTAATCTCAACATATCCTTCTAGCATTATGCTCAATTATACTAATACTTCCTTCATAGTGTCACATTTTTCAACATTATTGGACTTTATGCCATCTAAGGCTCTTATTTGCACCATTTCATAACACTCCTTGGTATCCTTTATTGCATTTATGAAGTTCTTTGTAAATAACAAAACTTCTCTCTAGAACTTATCTTTAATTGACAACTAAATTATTTTTCTATCCTTTATAATGTTTTGAGTTCTTCTCAAGTGATTTATATCTCCATTGGGCATCCACAAACTACTTATATTTTACATTTTAGTCCTTCGGTTGACTTGGACTTGAGCATGAATTTTATTTATATGTTTGACAAAATGATTCTATATCATCACTCATTTGGACATGTTGAGTGAAAATTTGTCATATCTAAAACACTAATTAGATTATTTTGATGCATAAAATTCAATGATCACCGACAGAGTGTGTGCTCTAGAATGAAAAAGATATATATAAGCATACCATACTGATATGTTGTAAGAGTTGTTAGGTAAATAACTGTAAATGAAAATAGATTATCAACATTGTCTATTAGAAGAGTTGTATCATGTCTGTTTGTCTGTGTATGAAGTTTCAACCACGCTATCTCCACTTATGCTAATGTTTCTATCTACATGAATAATATGTGTTTGGTATTGTTGCAAGTCTAGACTAGCTTGAATCTCCAAAGCTTCATATATGCAAGGAAATTTTCTATGACATTCTATTATCACTTCGGATGTTTTGTAAGCAAGTAAAGACATACTCGTGGTTTAAGTGAATTTGTGAGCAACAAGTTGACAATAATCAATATTTTTTTTGCATGAGGGAACAACTTGAGCCCACATTCAGAAGTAATAATGAAACAATGATTCATCATCCCTCTATTTTATGTTGAACAAAAGTTTCATGCCAATATCATAGGTCTAGCTATGTCAAAGTGTACAACAAAGGCATCTATGATTTGTTGGAAGTGACTAATAGATTCAGTGCTAGGTGGTGAAACCATCTAAGAGCTTCATCCTTGAATGAATTAGGGGAAGTTTGGTAATATTGAAATAAACAATGGAGATGCCTAGATAGGTAATGGGGCTTATAGTCCTTTTTTGTTTGATCGAATTCATAAGTTTCCACTTTCGAAGAATGGATCGCATGTCTAGGTTGGGATACTGATCAATTTCTCATAGATATTAGTGAAGAAACTTTGATCATGTTGACTGTTAGAATGTAAGCATTTATTTCTTTTTATCCAGAGAAGTCTCTAATTGCTTTCATGTTTATGAATGTCATAAAATTGTAAAATCCAAATTACACAACGTCTTTACCTTTTAATCAGGGTGGGCTTGCACCTGGTGGTTTCAACTTTGACGCAAAACTGTAAGTACTCTGGAAGTCGTCAACTTATACATTCCTCATTATGACCAACCACAAAAGATTTGTGCATTCAAGACATTCAAATGTTACCACTGTTACTACATGTTTAAGTGAACTACACTACACTGCTTCCTGAATGGAAACCTATCAATTTTTTTTTTTGTTAAATCTACCACCAGGCGTCATTTTCCGAGGGTGTTCCGACGCTTTTGTTAAAGATCCGACACCTTCAGCCGATGGTCAACCGACGCTTTTTTTGAACCTCTGACACCTTTCCTGTTGAATATTCGATGCTTTCCAAAAAAACACCGACGACGTTGCCATGACTACGACACTTCAGCCCATCGGAAGGCCGACCCTTCAAGTGTCGGTAGGCATCAGATATTTGATGGTTTTTGAAAGTTTTTAGTGACACTTTGAAACAAATAATTGTTGAATAGGCAACATCATGGTTGCATCGGACCTTTGACCAACTTTGGTATCACGTTGAATATCCGATGTTATGCCACCGACGGAAAAAAAAAGTGCATGTGTCGAAGATGCGACAGACAAATGTCAAATTTCAAACAAGCAAGGTGTCGAATTTTGGGTTGAATTTATGTTGCGTCACTAACTTAAATGTTATTCCTTGGAATGCCATGTTGGCACATATTATAGCCAAAATGAATTTAGTCATTAGGTTTCTAGGTAGTTTGATCTATGTGTTAGCACCGGAATTGAGCCCCAAGGTCGAGCAAGGGGGAGGCCCGCTCCCGGGTAACAACAGAACCACTTTAGACTGTGCCTCCAGCCCTGCGCAGTCAGAGAGGGATCTCTCATTTTGCCTTCAGAGTCTACTCCGCATAAGATTTTTAGTCAAGGATAATCAGGGGGCCAGGATCCTGTATGGGACAAAGTGTATCAAGGTGAGATGTAAGGTGGGATTATTGGGGTAAGGGACCATTGGCAATGGAGTCGAAAACCTGCGTAGGGAACACTTGCATAAGGAAAGGAATGGCGTGGGGTTGCAAACAGAGGTGAGGTAGCTGCTGATCTCCCAATCATGAGATATTTAGCGGGCGGTTGGAGGACAAGAGAGAACATCCCATCACATGGAGCACCAGCGAGATGAATTCCATGCAACTTTATAAGAAACTTGATAAATGTCTGGAACAACAGTCGGAGCATAACGAGTATGAATTCCTAGCTGCTATACACTAAGTTGCAGACATGAAATCAATCAATAGATTGGAGTGAAAAGATGAAACACATTGCACACAAAAGAAGATACATATTGGGAAAAGCAACGACACAAGAATCTATGCCATGAGAAACAAATCCTCCTATACAATTTTATTCATTACACAGGCATCAAATCTTATTTACAATGGAGAGCCTCAACCCTAGAATGTTTCCCAATCCAACCAACTCCTTTCCTCCCTCTATCGAGAGTGTATTTATACTATTCTAATGATGAGACTACCAATTTGAAAATTGTTACAAGTCACTATCATGCGTTAACAATACAAGGAGTGGACTATTGCCTTGTTTTACAAATAACAATAAACATTATGGAGACGTGGTGCGTGATAACCCAGACTGACAGCACAGAGCTTTCTTCCGTTCTTCTTTGCAAAAGTGATTCCCATGTGGTATGTTGATGTCCAATTGTTTACTTAGGCTGCTTCGGGTATATCTTTCTGCTTCTTCGACCAGCCCGCTTCTTACAAACTACGTCGTTCAAAAGTTGACAAGAAGACCCGAATGCACCACCCGATCATTTTTCCAACCCATCCTTCGTCTGGTAACACTGTTGTAGGAGGAGGCCGAAAATAAGGTGGTCATGCACTTGGTGATGATAAGCAACTTAAGAAGCTTATCATCCTTGTATTTTTTTCTTCCTCCCACGAGGAAGGTTCTCCTGCGAGCCATGTAGTCAGGTGTGCATTTGACCCTCTCCTCGCCCATGACCAAGCAACCAAGTGGAGATCCTAGGTGTGGTGCCGAAGGCTCCAGACCCACACGGTTCTAGTACGAACATTCACTCCAATAGTTCTTCCACCACTGTGAGCTGGGACTTTGGAGATCGTGACTGCAACTGGGAGTGTTGGAGGGATGTTGTTGGGATGTCAAAACCCATGCACTGCACATCTAGAGACTGGGTTGTGTAGAAGCGGGTGAACCTCCCTTGGTGTTTAACATCTGTGCCCCGGTGGTTGGTGATTTTCTGGTATGGATAACGAAAACACAGATCTATGTTTTCCTACCAAGAGTACCCCTTGTCGAACTAACTTCTCGAACCACACAGCCATGGTCGTCTGTGAAGAAACTTGACACTCCTCAGCATTCAACTCTATACTTCTTATCATCTACACATTTCCATGTCTCGGAAGCTCTCTGGAAGATGGCGTTATATAGGGCGATCCGAAACGGCCCAGAAAAAGCTATACCCTTAAAATATTAGTTGTTGTGAAGGATGGAAAGTGTGATGCTAGGATGGAGCTCCGTCCTTCTGATGTTCAATCATATTATTTGATATGGGAAAGATTCCAAACAATTTCCGTGTGGCTGCCAAGCTAGTTTCAAGGGCTGTGGATTTGACCTTTATTTCCCTTTCAATTACCATGATGGTGGCATCGGGTTGTTTTAGTTTGTCGCATCCCTTGGCCTCGTGCAAATGCCAAGTCTGTCACCTCAACAAATCAAAACTCTATCTTTCTCATGGCTTCCTTCAAAGTGAACCGTGTTCCACACTTGTGAACCCAGTAAATTAGCGTCGTTGGACAAGACTTCCACCTTAGGCTCATGCCGAATGGTGTTGGAGAAATCAGCCAATTCGCAAGGATGTATATTACACACGTGAACATATCCTTCATTGTCATCTCAGCACTGGATGTGAAACCTGTACCCTGGGAGCCTTCCCAACCATCCGATCCGAGGAACCTTTCACATCCACCGTCCGCGTTCCATTCCATCTGCCGCCAACTTTTCTCCTTTGATCACCGCGGGCAGTTCTAGATCGTGACATGTTCTCAACCATCGATTGCGAGCGACCCTTCATGCAGCCGTAGATCTGAGTGGGCCCCATTATCTTTCACAATGAGAGGCCTTGGCATTCATCCGTGCTAGTCTGCTCTGTGAAATAAACCGTGGCCGTAGATTTCTCTCCTTTCTTATCGCGGTCGTTGATCTTCGCGACCACTACCCCTCTTTCATGATTTGAAATCACAGCTTTACCCATGCAAGTATGGCTTGCGAAATTGATTGAGGCCGTAGATCTGACTCAGATCCCATCTCGACCATATAATGTTTCTGACCTTTAACCTGTTTCTCAATCTGGAAACGCGGATTTGGTCGAGCATGTCCACTCGTTCGAAATGGTTTGGAGCCATCGATCCACCTCTGATCAATCTCAGCATTTGATTTTGAGCCTTGCTCAATGCCTTTGGCACACCGTCCATTTTCTCCTTTGCCTTACACTTCTGATAACCTGAAGGGGAGTTCACATGAAGTTCACAGGGATGGGACCCTCATCGAACTCCTATAAGGATTTCAAATCAACTATTAAAAATGGAGTGTTAACACTATGATCATGTGGACTACAATGTTGAAGTGAAGCATTTAGTAAAATACGGTGCAAATCAAGAAAAATATTTCATCCACATTATGGAAAATGATGGATGCAAAAAATTTCCTTAAATCACATCCAATAGTAAAAAAATGTAAACAAAATGGATCATTTGCTAGAGATAAGGAATTTGTGTGTCTAAGGGAAAGAGACAATTCAGATTGGATGACAATGCAAATGGATCAACATGAGATAAGTTATAATGAAATAGTAAAGACACTTTATCAATTTGTTGAGTAGGTGGAAAATACAGGACATAAAAATGGAGCAACATGAGATAAGTTATAGTGAAACACTAAAGACACACTTTATTAATTTGTTGAGTAGGTGGTAAATGAATTCCTTGGTTGTCTGCAAAAGTCAATAAACTAGAATAGCACTAGAGAAAACCTGAATAAAAATTGAGGGCTTGGGAATGAATGTGTACCAAATTTCAGTTGTGTATTAACAATTCAATTTTATTGTTTATAACAATGGGATTATTCTCCTTGTAATTGGTTGGATTTGTATCATTAATTACAAATATCCTCAATGAAAAGAAAATTTTTGACTCCATTGATACATTGAATCAATTATTTTACTTCAATCGAAGCTTTTGAAGAAGCAAAAATTTGTAGGGATTTCTATAATTCCTTTTAGATCATTTGAAGCCTACATGGATCCCCAAAGTCATTAATTATTTACACATGGATTTTGAGGGTCTGGCCCTCATTACAAATTCCAACATTATTTAGATTGGGACTAGAGATTATATCAAATGGGAAATTGTTTGAATTGTCATCCATGAGTTTTATATTGCTTTTTTCACCTTGCTGGGATAGGTTCATTTCTTTTATAAGAATCCGTTTTGGTGAAACTGTGTATTGTATTTTTTCTTTTCTTACATTTCCTCCTCTTTTAATTATTCTCTTTTCTATATATTGAGGGCTTCTCCTTATTTTGTCACGTGAAGTTGTTTCTCCCTTGCTAATGGGTCAAGTTTTCACCTGAAATGTTGGTTTCACCAAAACAAATTCTTACGATCTGTGAAAACCAATATGCCAAAATATTTAACCTCTATAGTGAGGTTGGATACATTAGAAGTTGACATCATTGATCCTTATTTATGTAATTTTACACAAGGATACACTTATGTCTAGAATGCAATCGTACCAAGTTCAGGGTTGTTTTCTGAATGCCATCTTCACCAAAAGAACCAAATTCAACTCATGCCACATCGTAGTTTCCTGTAAAATTACAATCTCGGACAAAAGAAAACCAAAATTTAGTCTAAAGTAATTTAGGATGTGAGATTCTGAACCTGTTGAATAGTTCTTGTCCCATTCCAATATGTCATAGTTGGAAATCATTCATAAACCATACGCTACAATCTAATCCTATCTACCTTGCAAGACTTGTAAGATAGGAAAGGGGGGATCTACTCGTAGCAAATAAATTTAAACTATAAATTATTGAAGGTTAATACAGTCCCAAAGGCACAAAAAGGGAAAATACTAAATCATTTTAGACATCTATGACATAAGAAACTATTCTTTCAATCCTCAAGTATTCAACTTGAAAACGCATTAGAACCTAGTGAATATCAATAGAAACTGCAATCCCCAAAATTATTGTCAAATTGATTCAAATGTTCACAACTTTGCAAGTTACATCAAGTGATATTTTCTTTTTAAATATTTAATGTGGTCATGTAGAGCATGATTCTCTACAGAACATGGTATGAGATCATTTAATAGCATACATGCATTTAAATGTTTTTGATATTGTATATTCAATTACATAGATTCTTATTGAATAATGAAAAAATAATGATAACCATTCTTGAATGCTAGCCACACAAGCTATGCATGTTTGACCTTCCTGGCTGCCTAGAGAATTTTTTTCTAATGACTTAGGTCATCCCTCACTCAATCAACTATTAATATTCGGTAACAGGAAACAATGCATAGTAGTGCAACAATTCTCTATTTTGTAAAATATGCTCATAATAAATATGTTATCCAACTATATATATATATATATATATATATATTTCAAAAGTTTGATATGTACACCTACTATGAGTGACTACTATACAAAGAGATAAAAGAAGATGTACATATTTAAAAAAAGCAAATATCATGACTTTTGTTTTTAAAACATTATAAAATGTCTATATTAAAAATTATGGGGAAATTTTCCTGCATTAAAACAATCTACTCCTACGAAATTCATCTACATGGAGATATCTGATATTCATATCCAAACCTTGTTTTGAGAGTTAAACAATGCCAATTTTGTGTTCTAAAAAAACATGATTGAAAGAGATATGTTGGAAAATTTATTAGCCTTCTTCAGATGTCTCACCATATGTATAATACCGATATCTTGAACCTGTGTTGAACCTCTCATCTAGTTGATTATAAAGGAAAAATCCCCATAGCTATTTCAATGGATACAATACCTTCACTATACACATTGATACAAGTATCATAGATAGGGCCTTTACAACTTTTTCGATAGTCCATGTCCCTACTATGTTTCAAAATCAAACCCTTGTCTTGACAAAGAGAGGATGAAGTGGATGTTTGTGTGCTTTCATCAAAAAAATATTATTCTCTTAGAGATGCATTAGACATGTCTTCTTCATCCACCTCTTCTTCTATATTTGAAATATGATGTTTGTATGCAATAAATAATACCCAATTTTAATGATTGTAGGTACCACCAAATAGGTACTTGTCGGATCTATCTTCCTCAAGTGAGGAAAATATACTAGAAGAGGTTGAAAGCTAGATGTCTAATACAAGATCTAATAGGTCTAGATCAACTAGAGGTGAAAAGGTAAGGATAAAATTTCGTAGACACATGGAAATTTCGGTTTATGAAAGAGGATCATGTGGTTATGATAATGAGTGCATAGGTGACATTTAGTTGCCCCTGAGGTATAGACATGTTGTCAAACGATGGCTACCCAAGGACCTACCCCAAGTGCACACATATTTCTTCCTCAATGGGAGGACTTATCACATTGCTCCATCCTCTTTACATGGACTGGGGATATTTTCCATGGATGGCATAAAGGTATCATATGGCACTGAAACTGAATTGATGGAGTATGTCGGTCCATGCTACAAATACAATGACTGGTTATTGTTGGTCCGATATACGTGAAGTATGCGAACATACAAAGTGGCAGCAAATTATTATCAACCACTGCCAACTGGACAACAGTATGAACAAAGGAGCAACTGTGTATATTGATGGAAGGCCAAAAGCTTCAGGAAATATCGCATGGTTTATAAATAGCACACGACCACGGTCACTACATAAGCTGCCCAATTGCCTATGTGAGGGGCATGAACGAAATCATGTATTCGTATGTGCAACAAAATCAATAACTGTAGGTGAAGAGTTTTTGATCGATTACGATTTGAATCGAAGAGATGTGGGGGTTGCTATTATGGGGGTAAGTTTCTTAAACAACATTTAACTCAACCTTTGATTGATGACTTGTTATTTTTCTCTTGCCTAAGTTTATTTATGTCATGATTTTTATAATATACACATGGTTAATTATATGTCATGCTTTTCATTAACATGTTTAAGAGACATTGTTATATATGTAATTTTCATTTTTAATATGTCTTAATTCTTATATTGTGGTAGGGTGATCATGGCCATATGCCACAAGCTGGCCGTGGGAAGTCACCAATGGTCACATATGAGGTAAATGTTAGTTAATAGTACCTAATAGCATCAATGTAATAGTAGCAACAATTCATGATTATATTACATATGTTAACATTTGACATTTGTTTTGCTATTGAGCTCAATATTTCAATATGATATCATTCTTATTGTATTGTGATAGGGGGAAGGTACTATGAGCACACCTACAACTTTTGGACAAGTAAAGTTGACTCTCATAGTAACAATAATGTTTTTATATGTTAATCAAGTTTATTATACATTTTTCAATTTTTAGTTATCGATATGAATATGACTTGCTTATTGTATTATGGCAGGGTGACCATGGGAAGGCACCAATGTTGTTGCATCAGGTAAATGATAGCGTAATAGTACCTAAACATGATTATAGTACTTTTTTTTGTTATTATATGCATTATATATTTTTTACGCGATTTTTGTGTTGACGTTCGTAGAAAGCACCACATCAAGGTGATGATGTGGTCAATGATGTAGAGATACATTATTCAACCGACCCAATGGTTACTGTGAAAATGGATTTGAATAAGTACAATGAAGACATTCTTTATGAGATTTTAACAATCCAATGATTGAATAAATACAAGCACAAATTGATGAATTGAGGAGAAAGATAAAAAAAATTACGGGGTAAGGGGCATCTTTGAAAGTTTTTACGAACTACATATATTCTTTTATGTTATTTTAGTTCTCTTTTTTTTGCATGTTCTAATCAATTGAAGTTTTATTCTTTATATTTTTTTAGAGCCAAAACCCATGTATCAAGAATAGGCTGTAGAGGGCGGTATTGGTAGTAGCAATGGTTCAACACATCGTAAATCTACCGTACCAACGAGGCTATTTTCCTCTCCTACACAACAATGCACTTTAGATTCCACGCCCTCAATGGATGTTGGAGGTGAAGATGGCCCTTCAAACACCACTACTCCACATAATGATAGAGAGGACAATGGCATCGAATGTGATAGTTTCTAACCTGGCGCAATACATGTGGTTAGCAAGGGATCATTGCCCATTAGCCAAAGATTGCAGGTATTATTTAATTTATTATGTGTTTTTTCATGTAATTCAAAGCCACATAACTCAAACTAGTTTTAATTAATGATCATATGTTTTTTGCAAGAAATAATGTGTTTTATAAGAACCAGCATGAAAAGGTGTAGGATATTTTTTGGGCCACCATCCGTACACAGTGGAATGCCCAAAATGACAAATTGAAAGATTATTTGGTGAACCACATGGTAAGCTTGTTTGGTGAAACCTTCAACAAAAAGGTGTCATCGCAACAGTTAGGTTAAATTTGAAATATGTCAAGGAATATTATAGGGACAATTTGCAAATTAACCACAAGTATTAGCATCCTCCAATGGTTCCATAGAAGGAGTGGAAGGTGATCATCGAGGATGGAAAGGAGAAGGAATTGAGAAAATAAGGAAAGACTAGGCCAATCGGTTCAAGAAGGTATGGAACATATCATATTTTCAATGAACAATGTTCATTTTTTTAAAACTTTTAAATATATTTAAGTTGCAATATCTAATGTATTTGCAACCTTTCATAGGCTCTCCAACACATCTAAAGAAACAAAGGAAAGTTTGGAAAAACATGGGCAGCACAAACTGGGCCAAGGTGGATATTAGAATCTAAGGGCATGAATTGTAAGAATCATTTGATCATTATTTGTAGCCAACAATTCAATTAATTTTTCTAACTGTAGCCAACAATTCAATTATTTTTTCTAACTGTAGCCTAACAATTAATTGATTTATCACAAGCACTTTACATGGTGTTATGCATTGCATGGAAATTATTTTCAAGAGGAAGCCACCGGTGAAGACTTGAAGCTCAGCTTCAAGTATGGTTTTCAACATGTGCTGGAACATCAAAAAAGCTTGGGGAAAACTCTAGTTTCCCCATTGATTCATGTATAGGTAAATAAAATCAATAAGGACATCATTATAATTTACTTTCTTAATCTATCCATGAATGATTACATCAAAAAATGAATTTTTTTTTTGTTTTCAGGGTGAGACCAACAAAAGCAGCGAGGGTAGCGATATTGAACTGGTACCACACTATGGTGGGGAGCTGCCTAGCCATTTAGGTATGTATGTTATAAAACATATGTATTCAATATGATTTTAAATACATAATTGATTATGTTTACTAATTAATATTTTTTTATGAATTCCAGAGCATGTATCTTCTCATGCTCAGCCGACAAAGGAACAAATGGCAGAGCCAATGAACACTCTAGTTGACTCAGCTAGTCAACCAACAGGTAAAGATCATTGTAATGAAATTGAAAATAATGAAATACGTATCTCACTAGTAACTTTGCATTTATATCTATATAATTGTCTTGGTTTTTGCAGATGATGCCCCTATCCATCCACCTCCACCCCCTTCTAATCGACGTACAAGAAGTATGGTACAAGGGTGCATATCCACACAATCAACATAAAAAGAGGGCACATCAACTACAATGGGGAAAGACACCGAAGATGAAGTCCCTCTCTTTGAATTTCTAAGGAAAAAAACAAAACATAAAAAAATGTAGTTGTAAACATTTAAGATTTATATTTGACTGAGTGAAGGCATGAACTATTTTCATTTTTGTTACAAGTTTATTGATCTAGTCGTTGCATGGTCATATTTTAGAATTGAGGTTTCAAATTTGTATATTATTGCTCAGATCATATATCTAAATATTTGTGACATCTTTAGATGACTATGGTTATCCTCAAGGGACTTGCCACCCCTTCTAGTGTGACATCTTTCGAGGACTATGGTTGTCATCAAGGGGATGGACACCCCTTATTGAATTAACCTAAGGAATATGAGATGACCACATGCCCATCCTTATCCCGGGATGATGATTATGAGCTTCCTCTCATTCCATGATACGTATGACCACATACAGTTGAGAAGGTCAGGTAAACTACCTTTGACAATGACTTGATGTGCATGATCCTAGTATGAAGTTGTGTTTCCTTATTATGATATGTTTACTTGCATGTTTACTTGTATGTGATGTTTATCCTTGTGGTGACTCATGATTGACCCTTGCATGGTAGCGTTGAGCTATACAACCCTTAATTGTTGACATCCAGCTTGTTGATGACCAAAGTGACCCCTTAGGATTGTTGTCCACCCTAATGCTGACCTTAATAGACCTCCTTAGGTGCCATCCACCACAACGTCACCTTATATGACTTTTTTGGAGTACTTTGTTGTTGTTTTTTATTGTGTGTTGGTCGTACTGCTGTGCTGCTAATGTTTATGATTTGTGAGGGTTGGATGATCTATTTTAGGGTATTTTCTAGTTCAACGTTCTCTCCTTTAACCTGTATGTTGGTCTAGTTGAGTCTCATGCAACTAACTGTCATGTCCCCAATTAAATAATTTCCAAATAGGACTATTTGCAAATAATGTTTCACCAACCTACTAGTTCCATAGGTTGAGATGGAGACATAAATTTTGTAATAAGGGGATATGTGACCCAAACGAATGTTAGTTTACCATATTCAAATTTAAATGGGTCACATAAATGATAAATTCTAAGAAAATAATGTGGCATGGTTTAATGAAGACACTTGGAATCTTGTGAAGACTTTGGGTGACTCGATTCCCCGCACACTTGGCATGATATTCATTCAAATTAAAACACATGGGTTACAATAATGTAACATTATTGGATGGTAATGTGGTGTCAAATATCATATAATGAACCAAGGAAGTCGAATTGGTAAAGGAGGGTAACTCCCATTGAATAGGAAGATACTAGAAGACAGGGTGTGCCACTTGGAAGGAGATTCTATGCACTCTATGACAAAAAATGATGGAAGATTCTATGACAAGTATGAAAATTTCAGAACTGATTGCTGGCATATAACAAATATAACATTTCAAGTTAAAAATAGTCACCAGGAGGTCGAATTTGGTAGTTATAGGCAGCTATTCGAATTGGTGAAAGATTTGGAGCATGAAGAGGAAGACAAGTGTCATAAGAGTTACTAAACCACTAAGATGGGTTGTAGGAAGCTCATGGAGGGAAATTTGAAATTAGGAATCATAAAGAATTTAATAAAAGGATGTCATGAGGAAGGAAAATATATTTTGACCATTTTTTAATTGGCCTTTGGAATTTTTGGAGAGCTTTATCTTGTCCATTGCACGTTGAGTGCACACTTACCCTGCTAGTGAACCAATTTCAAGGGAGTTGGATTCCTTTCCAAGTTGGTTGATGGAGAGTCCATTCAGACCTATCATGGGAGCTTAATAAAGGATTTTAATTTTCATGTTGAAGGTCCTATATTTGAATTCTCATCTATCTCCCCATTCTCTCATTCCTTCTTCTCCATTCCCCCACACTCACAATTGATGACGCACTTGTTGGAGTGATTCTTGCGCCTTGCTGAGGATGATTCATGCACAAGATTTGATTTATGATTTATGGCTCTGTAATATCATATGTATATTCTCTGTAAGTCAAAATCTCAGAAATACATGTATGAAATGCTCACGTTCCCTATGCTCTTGAATAACTAGGTTTCATGGATTTGGCTTCAATATTGAAGTAACTTTATATCAGATTTGTGTGAGGACATTTATATGAGTTTTATGATTATGGGGAATTAATTTATGATGTATGTATCTATAATATTATGTCCACATTCTCTGTAATTCGAAATAAAAGAGATTGATGTATGAAAATCTTGCATACTCATGCCCTTGTATCACTAGTCTTCATGGATTTAGCTTCAATCTTGAAGTAGTTTTATACCAGATTTGTATGAGAGATTTTATATGAGTTGGATGATGTTTGGAAAGAAATATATTATGTATTAATATTTAATTTAATTTCCATATCCTCTATGGATCGAAATGCAATAAACTCATGTGTGAAAAGATAGCATTCATGTGCCATTGAATCACTAGTTTCCATGAATTTAGCTTCAATCTTGAAGGAGTCTTGTATAATATTTGTATGAGGGATTTTATATGAGTTTGATGATTTTATGACAGACATATATTATGTGTTACTCTGTAATTTCATGTACCTATTCTCTGTGGGTCAAAAATCCAAGAAATCCATATGTGAAACTCTTGCAATTCCATGCTACTAATTCACTAGTTTTCATGTATTTGACCCCCATACTGAATGAGTTGTATACCAGGCTTGTATGAAGGGATTTCTATCGTGTTTAATACTGTTGTGTAATCCATTTTTATTCTTTATATGGTCCCTATATGTCACATCCTTATATGAACCTTTAACTCCATTTTTCATATGTCAAAATCGTGCTAGTTATGCACATTCCCCATAAGCAATTTTGACTGAAAGTTAACCTACAAATGTTTCAGACCCTAATCCATTTACAGAAATTAATAAACATTATTAAGGAAATTAATTGATTTCTGATACTGATTCTCATACTCTGTTCTTAAATTTGGGAGGTTCGTACTTGATTTGGAGAGCTTAGTTTGGCCATCGCCCTTAGGGGGATTTGAACGCAATTTCCTAGTAATTTTGGTCTTTTTGTCATTATACACAAACAAGTTTGCAGATGTATAAAGGATTATACAAATTATCCATAAAACACCTTGGGATTTTTTAAGACTCACCATACCATCTCCTTTCAAATTCGGGACCATTTGGTGAAAGTTGGAACCCTCTAGAGTCATGACTAGTTAAGTTTGAATTTTGCCCAGTTTGTAATTTTCTACAAATTTCCAAAAAAGGGACATTACAATGGTATAAAATCATGGTATTGGAACCTATTAAATTTATGGATGATATATATTAATTTAAGAAATGTCTGAAGTCATATTTTGATTATAAGACCAAGCAACTTATGCAAGGATTCAAATTGATGGCTAGCCAACTTAGGGGTAAGCTAGCATCAGGGGATAGTACAAGTTTCCATCATGGAGAGACACATAACACCATTCATTTTGAATACTTCTATGATTGTTTGAATGAATTTAGGATAAATAATTCAAATGTGAATTAATTAATGAACAATCAACAATCCACAAGTTTGGAAGAGCATCAAATGAGAAAAAATAAGCCTATTTGTGAAAAGAGCCTAGATACACCATTACAGAAAGAAACAGAGAATCATGAAGTGGAGAATCAATTACCTCAAGGTGATTTCAAAGAAGAACATAAAGAGGAAAGTGAATACAAGAAAACAATCCTTATTGGTGGGGGTTGTGCAAATCAAAGAGAATCTATTGATGGATCATTGAACTATGAAAGAGTACCTACTGATGGGTGCTCACAACTCTATGTTGGTGACATAGAGATCAGATTTGAAAATGTTACTGCAAGACAAATTTTTCATAAGCATGAATATGAATACCTTGTGACAAATAATGAAGAACCAAGATCAACTTCCCCATCACCACTTGAGCTTCAAGAAGTTGATCAAATCAAGAAGAAAGAAGAAGAGGAGGTTCACTCCCATGACCCATACTTCATTGAAGGGTATTTGAATATGGGTGAAATATATATCCAAGAGGCCCTTAGAATACTCCTTGATACTCAAGAATTGGTATCAAATTATTGTTAGAAATTTTCGTCATTGGAGGAGCCATCCTTCCTTGAAGACACGAAGAAGATTCACAGAGCAATGTGCAAAATCAAAGGTAATTTCATGTGTTTGATTTTTGATAGAAAAAATGTGATTAATATTAGTGAATGGTTACATGAATCCTACTTGAAGAATAATTAAGATATTCATAAGCTCAAATTCAAAACGATCAACTTCTTGAGAGGTTGCAAGATACTTGTTCTTCCTACTATGCTTTAGATTGTCATATGGTAGATTTCATGGATGATTCTCATGATATGATGGATAATGAGAAACATGAAAAATTGCAGGTTCTTGATGTGTTTGAATATGATATTGATGAGAGCCAATCACTAGTTGTGGTGGAAGAGGAACTTGAGTTGCCTCTTGAAAATGGTTGCACACTTTTTGAAGAAGTGCATGATTCCACTACCTTGGAGCCAACCTATGAGGATTTTTTTTCATTTTTGAGGGATGTGCATGTTCATACCCCTATGGGGCCTTCACATGATGAAATTTTTTCACTTTATAATCCTTTGGGTGAGTTGGTTCTTTCTCCTACATCCTACACTTCCATATTTTGCTCCATTCATCCTAATGAAGTATGGGTGAAAGGTTTATTTTAAATGGTGCCACATGAGGAGTATGGAACTCATATCTCTCTTTTTTATGATGAAATTATTAGAGAACCATATTATTTAAATTTGCAGCAGCATCCTTTGTTACATTATGATGATCCACATCTACATGGGTGCACCTATGATGTTCACTTGAGTCTCTTGGAGAATTATGATTTTCCTTGCTACTTTCCTAGTCCATTTGATGTTGGAGGAACTTCATCCCACATTTGGGTGAAAATATATATGATTGAAGAACATTATTTTTTGCAGAAACATACTCTATTATTTCATGATGATATACATATTCATGGGTGTATTGATGAGACTTCTTTGAGGCACTTGAAGTCTTCATGTTTTCTTTGCTCCTTATTTGGTTCAGATTTTGGTGGAGGTTCTTCATTCAATTCTTGGATGAAACAACACATGGCTGATTATATTGATGCACATTATATATTTTTGGAGCATAATTATGGGTCATGGTATCCTCACCTATGTCACTGGGGAATATCTGATATCATACTTGATGCTTGTGTGTATGGGACACATGCTGATCTACTTGGATGTACAAGCACTTTTATGATTCTTTGATGAGGTATATTCTTGATGTACATTTGTATGATGTTGTTATGTACTTTCATGATATATATTTTGTACTCATGATGTTTTGAAGGTTGCAATACTAGCAATGGGATCCCAGAATTGCTTGTTTTCATCACACTTGGACTAGCAGTTTGGTTGTTGGTTTGAGAAAGCAAACCAACCTTTAGTTATTTGAGTTCATCTTTGTAGAGCAGTGTTCGAGTTTCCTATGCAGGATGCCTTTTGAGAGATGGATTCAATTTTCACATGCTTTTTTTTCATGGCATTTCATCATAGACATTTCACACCATGCATGTATCAGGATCATATGGGACCTTGGGATCATTTTTGGTCTCATTGGTTTCAATTATGGGGGCAACAAGCAACATTGGAGATTTATTCACCACTTGAGAAGATGATTGTAATTAGAGTAGTGCAGAAACAAGCATGGTGGTTCCTCTCTGAAATTTTCTTGGAATATTAAGACACTCAAATCTTGGCAACTCGGCACCAACTTCAAAGAATTATACAAAAGCAAAAAGGGGTAAAAGTTCAAAAAAGGCTTCAAAAATTTGGAGGTAAAGATTATTTGCACAAATTTGGTTTATATGGATTTGATTAATCCTTTTGGTGTTAGTGGTGATGTTACAAGATATATCAATATGCACAATCCACATCTCTTTAATTTTTGGAACACAAAATTGCAATACACAATTTTCTTTAGCCATGAATTTAGCTAGACCTTGGCCTTTCACTAGCTTGGTGGGCTTTACTTCTATGTCAAACTCAATAAGCTTGGAAATCCATTTAGCTCTCTTTCCATCAATGTCAGGCTGAGTTAATACATCCTTTACAGCAACTGAAGGGACATAGGCAAGGACCTTGACATGTAGAATGTAAACCCTGAAGGTTTTCAATGACTTGATCAGAGCATAATCCTGCTTTTCAATGGGATCATATTTTAGTTCAGCATGTGATCAAGGAATTCATCATCTTTTTGTAACAACACAGCTGCCACTGTGTCATAGGATGAAAAGGAGAAAATACAGAAACCCTTGGTGTAGTCTGGACTAACCAGAGTGGGAGCTTCTGAAATCCACACATAACCTAATTTCCTCGTTCTTCTTCCTGACCACCACCCAATTTGCA
Source organism: Pseudotsuga menziesii (assembly GCA_001517045.1). Taxonomy (NCBI): domain Eukaryota; kingdom Viridiplantae; phylum Streptophyta; class Pinopsida; order Pinales; family Pinaceae; genus Pseudotsuga; species Pseudotsuga menziesii. The sequence goes on along the minus strand of LPNX010073411.1, from coordinate 306,930 downwards.
ATTCATTTGGAATATCTGAGGGGAATTGTGATTTTGGCTTTAAGGAGCTTTTGGATTTCTTTTTCAATTACAGGCAGTAGGAGAGGACTGATGGATCTCAACTTCTATTTGAAAGGGATGGTATCCTTCTACAGGGGGATCTTGTGTTGGATGATATTAGTGTCATAGGTTTTCAGGTCACTATATTCCCAGGCAAATATATTTGGAAACTCTTTCATCAGACTACAAAATTTGTACCTCTGATCAGCAGTTAACTCAGTGGACAGATTTATGAATTTTGGATGACTTTGGCTACCTATATTTTGCACTTGGATAGTAGGATCTTTCTCCTTTTTGGAAGGTTTAAAAGGGACATCGTTATGATCAAATAGCTCCTTTAGGGGTACCATACCCCGAGGTATATGATTACTAGGCAACTGAACAATGTTTTGATCACCTACTTTATCTTTTAACCAGAGCTTGTGAGATTCTTCCATATTTAGGTTTTCTTGATCAATATGCATATCAAAAAATTCATCCACTACCTAGATGAATTTGCTAAGGTCAACATCATTCTCAAATACCTTCAAAAATTTCACATTATCAGGTAGGGACGGTCTGTACTTGACCTGGACATCATAGCTCAGTTTGGGAGGCAAAGGGGGAATGAACATGCTTGCAAAGACATCAAGGGAATCAACTAGATGGTTCATAGCCATAGGTATATATGAGAGTTCAAAAAAAATGAAAGAGTCCCTGAGTTTCCATACCTCATCTCTGTAAGCCTTCAGTCTGACATTCTCTGCTTGAAAAGTGTTGTTGACCTACTGTATGATCAGATATGCATCTCCAAAGATCTTTGGCACATGATCCCCATTTCCTTGGAAGCCTTCACTCCTAATAGCAATGCTTCATATTTTGCTATATTGTTAGTAGTATTAAAATCAAGTTTATAATATAGATGAATAGTCTCTTTTGATGGAGAAATCAAAACTACACCTGCACCTGCTAAGGCTTGAGTACTGGCCCCATCAAAAAACATGCTCCAAACAGAGGTGGTTACTTCTTCAGGTTATTGATAGATGGGATTTGTAAGCTAGATTAGCATTTGCTGGGAATTATCTATCTGCATAATACATGACCCAAAATCCGTGTCCACTGCATAGATAGGATGGTTCACAGTGTTCTTTTCATTGCTTATGATGTAGGCAAGTTGATTCTCTCTGTAAATCCTCTTGGTCTCCCCCCCAAACATTGGGATTGTAGCAAATGTAAGATCCATCTGGAGGGTACCACCCAGCCTTTTACTCCATGAGTGAGACAAGAGGAGACCAAACTTAGGCAAGATGTCAGCCACTGCTATGTCCATCACTATGCTTTTTCAGGGTAGTTGGGATAGGTTTACAGCAAGGTCTTTGATGAGGCCTAGGAATTTGACCTTCCTAGAGTCAAAAGAGAATAGGTCATGGTAGGGTTTTGTAATGTTGAGGCCAAGCTCATCCATTACTACTTTTGGCATTAGGTTATGAGATGCTCCTGAGTCAAGCAAGCAGTTGTGAAGGATCTTGTCATGTATATTCAAGGATATGTAGAAGGGTGGAAAAGCCTCATCTAACTCTTCAATCATAGGGCCTAGGGTTACCATGGGTTTATCATCTTTTAGATTGACAAAGTCAGTATCTATGGGCATCTTTGGTTGAAGGGATTTAATATAGATGATTTGAAGGAATCATTCTTCATTAGCTCTATTAATGGGAAAGGGATTTTCAATCTCTGAATTTCTGATGCAAGATTGAAGGAATAGTACATCTTGTAGGAAACCCTTACCTCTTGTGATGGAGATTTGAGTTGGATAGGATAAGGGTTTGATGGCTATAAGGGCCTTTGCTGTTGTTTTGGAGTGGCAGCCATCTTCTTTGGTGGAACAACAATCTTCCTAGCAGGAGTAGCAGGCCACTTTGCAGGAACACCATTATTCTTAGGGGGAGTAGCAAGCCTGGACCTCAAATTGTAACCTCCTTGATCATCTGCCTGATACAATGCTTCTTCAATGATCTGCTCATTCATTATGGATTCCTCATATTCTGCTTGTGTCAAGAAAGAGTAATCAACTTCATCCTCCATGCATTCGATGTTGTCTTTTGCCTCTCCTTCTTCTTGAGTGAACTCTAGTTCTTCTTCTAGTAAAGCGTTCTGAAAAGGAGCTCTGATTCTTTGATCCTCAACCTGATTCCTATCCCTTTGAAGGATCTGAGCTGGTGGGTTGTTTCTTCTGTAAGGGACAAAATTAGGGTTTCTAGGAGCAAAATCATTTAGCCCTTTACCCCTCACAGGTATTTTCCATCGGTATTTAAGCCTAAACATTTCAGTAGTCAAACTATCCAACATTTTGGCCATTTTGTCAATTTTATTCTCTTATGAAGAAGCCCCAAGAGGATCTATGGGTTGCTTCTTCCTATCTACCTTTCTCTTAACCTTCTGAGATGCAACGATGTTGGATTCAACTTCCAGGGCAGCATCCTGCATGAGTGATAGGGAAGCAGATCTTCTTTCCCTTAGAAGAAGGCAGAACTCAGAGTCAAAGGCATTGGCATAAGTGATCTTGGCTGAGGTGTCAGTTGGCTTGATCTCAGCAGGGATCTTGTTCAACATCTTGTTAAATATTTTGGTGAAGTTAGAAACAGACTCACCATTCTCCCTCTTCATATTGATAAACTCAGTGATATAATAAAGATGGTCTCTTCTCTCTCCCCAGTGCTTCAAAAATATGTCATCTAGGGCTTCAATTCCTGCTATTAATTCAGCATGTAACTCTTTGAACCATTTCCTATCCTGACCATCTAGACTTTGCACAAAAAACCTAGTCCACACATCTTCGTGTTCTATGTTTATGTTCTCAGCATAACTGTAGAATGCCTCAAGGTGTTCTTCAGCTGTGAAATCTCCCTCTCCTGTAAATTTAGGCATGTATTTGAGATAATCTCCAGTAGGCATAGCAGAGAGGGGGTTAGGAAACTTTAGAGGGGCATACCTAGCTACAAGGATCCTTTCCATTTTGTTCAGAGGGGCAGCCATGTTGGCTGTGGGTGTGGAAAGGGAAGAAGGGGATACTGCTAGTGTGAGTAGTAGCTGAGAGGGTATGCATGATGGATTTATCTCAATGGAGTCACCAGGGATTGGATCTTCATAAACAACGGTTCTTGAAGATCCCTCAACCCTAAAAAGTTTCTAATGTATTTATAAATTCCTGAGAATTATATGTTACAGCAGAAGAAGATGGAAATGGAGGTCTATTTGATATAATAGCATAAATATCTCTTGAAATATCTGATGTAGCTCCCTTTGCAGCTCTGGAGGTCTGCCTTAGTGAAGCCCTAGCTCTTCTTAGGATCTCTTCGAGATCTGAAATAGGTGTTACTAGTGGCCCTTGAGGGTCTGCTCTGGCACTTGGTCTTCTTGAAGCCACCTTATTCAAATGGAGTCGCCAAATAGATGATTACAACCATAATAGTGTTCAAACTTTGTCTATCATCAAAGTATGATCTATGTCATCTCCCGGGGAAGCTGAGCTTCAATCTCCTCTCCCCGGCAACGGCACCAGTTTGTTAGCACTCCAGGAAGCTCCTCTAGGTTGCAGCTCGAGGATGCCTGGTAACTTAAATATTTTTAAGGTTTTTCTAAATGGATCAAGTCAGATGACCTAAAAGACCTAATACGCTCAAGACATGCATAAAACTTAATCAAAAGATAAGGCTTCTAACTACCAATGTTCAGAGGTTTGATAATAGGGTGAATAGATGGAGAACTTACTATGTTGGAAGATTCATATATAAAGCAATTACATATAAATGGATAATCATAACAAGGAAAAGTACTTGCAATTCAACTCATCAACATATAGATAGGATGACAGCTATCAGATACTAGATAACATGAATAAACCTAAATCAGACATCCAAGCACAAGTACAGAACATAAAAGATATGGAAGTTGAACAAATAATAGCAAAATAGCTTATATTAGATGATGAATAACATGAGAAGCTTGATAATAATAATAGTCTAAAGGTCCCTGAAGTCGAACCCTTACTTCAACATACGTATTAGTCTTTATAGCCTTTACAAAAATATTCAGATCTTGAAAAGTTGGATCTGATTTACTATAGATAAAATAAATGTTTTTTGCAAAATTAGGTAAAAAGACCTAATTTAAGTACTAGTCTACATTAGAGAGAATTTGAGGTAAAAAATGGGCCTCCTAAGAGATGTACTACAAAAATATAAGATATATTAAAATTTTATGAGTTAGGGGTTTTATGGGGTAGGTATATATAACAACTCACCTCCTACCCTACTTTTTATGCACAATATAAATAACCATGGTTGAGTTACTTTTCTAAATTGACTATAAATAAAATTAATAAAATAACTCTACAATGATGTGACTAAGATTCATTGTAAATTCCCAAAAATTTATTGTTCTTTATCATTTATTTGTCTTGAACTTGTATATTTAGAAGTTTAATTTATGTTGACTTTTTATATTTAGTACATTCTTCATCAATTTAATTTTAATATGATTTAATTGGGATTTATTTACATGTGAAATTTTAACAATATTATTATAATATCTATTGCATTATTAGAATAAATTAATATCAAAATCATAATTTTTTTGATATATTCATTTTATTGTAAATGAATGTCATAGTTAAATCTCTTATAGAAAATAATAAAAGGCTTAATTTATTCTTATATAAATTATTAAAAAAATATTTATACATTATGAAAATATATCATATTAGTATATAAGATTTTAATATATGTTGTATTTAGCAATAAAAAAAGTTATGTATATTGTTTTTAAGCAATAAAAAAATTACGAGTAAATAATATATCTTATTAACTGAATAAGTCAACACTGGTGTATAAATTTTTTTAATTTATTAGTTGATTTTAATGTATATTAATTTTTATCAATAAAAAAGTTGTGAATAAATAATATATCATATTAACTTAATAAGTGAATGGTGGTGCATAAATTCTCTTAATTTATTAGTTAAAGCATAAATTATTTTAATATTTTTTAATAGACGAAACTAAATTATTTAAAAAATATTTATACATTTTGAAAATATTTTTATAATATAAATGATTATCTAAGAAAATTATTTCCACTCCTTGCAACTAAAAAAATTATAAGTACAAAGTATACATGTAAAAAATCAATGTTACTAATTTGTTTAAAAAATGCGTCATAATACAGTTTTACACATTATGTTATAATTTCAAATTAAAAATAAATGGCTTAATTAATTTTATTAATCATTAAAATTTTAAAATATTTTTATTATTAAAACTAACATGATAACATTTATTATAATCATTATCATAATGACATTATTATTAATTAATATTTAACAAGTTATAACAATGTATATTATTCTATAAAATTATCTATTAAAAAATTATAATAATTTCTTTTGTCAAAAAAAAAATCATAATAAAGTTATAATCATATAAACATTTATCATATCAACATGTTGTTTTATACATTCAAACATGATATAAATGAATGCCTATGATTCAATATATATATATATATATATATATAACTCATCCATAATTAAGATACATCTCTCATATTAATATTATTCATGAATTTAATTTATTTTAAAAGTACTATATATATAAGTTTGACATTATGATATTAAATAAAATTGAGTGAGTATATAATTTAAAATTAAAAAACATGAAAATGACAATATATTATTTTATAAAAAAAATGTGAAAATACATTTTTATGAATTATGAGTACTTTACTTCAAAATGACATTAATATTATTTTATGAGAAAGTAAATTGTGAGTACTTTACTTGAAAATAACAATAATATTTTTTTATGAGAAAGTGTGAAATGATTTTTATTGTGAGTACTTTACTTTATGACTAAAAGTACTTGTACCATGACCTTGGTTAACTATGAGTTTTCATCCACCATAGAAAATGTGACAAATAAGCATTATTAACTTATGCAATGCCACCTCAACCATGGGGGATGATGTCATCTACTAGAATGTAATTGGTTGATTTTTATAGTACATTTTGGTCCTTTTGAGGTCCATTTTTGACCTCAAATTCTCTCTAATGATCTAACGCTAACACTTGTTCACTCATTGAACTCTTTGGTAACTACAATGATTACTGAAGTAGAGTTGTAAGCTGTTATCTGATAGATAAGCCACGATTGGTAAAAAACAGGTAGGGTTTGTGACCCATTTCTCCTTGATCGCACCCTCAAAACTGGAACAGACCCCCTCCACTGGTGCTTTTCATCAATTTTTAGCTTTATAATTCATCCCTGGGGTAGTTGTATCCGCCAAAACTGGTTATGTGTGTCAAAATATTTTTCTGCACCCTTTTTTTCTTTCGGTGGTTAAGGAAGCAGAATCCTGGGTCTGTTAGCTGTCGAAAGCTCTGCTTTCGGTGGCTAATGAGCAACTGTTGCATTCGTCTAAGCCACCAAAAGCTTTGTTTTCTGCAAAACTTTTATTAGCCTTTAATTAGTCTTTTACACTTCACTCTTGTTCTTCTAGTACTCCTTCAACCTGCATAGGGTTTGACAAAGCAGCAACATCATGAGCTACCTCAGGATCTTGAAAGCTTGTTGTTGCCTCTGCTAGGGTTTTTAGTGCACAGTGAGCTTGAGAGCTAGGGTTTGAGTTGGAATTCTTCATCCGCAACCTCAATAATCTGATCATCATGTACAACCTGGTGTTGTCCTGCATAAATCTCATATTTCTCCTTTTCAGCATGACATACATCCCTCTCATTTCTAGAATAGAATTGTGCAACTTGGTATTTCTCTTGGTTAATATTGCATTATTTCTTTTTATCTCTCTGTCTAAGACCTCTAGTTCATGTATTTTCTCTAGTAGTTGGTTAACCCTCTGAGACCTAGGTTTGCTTGAGGAAGTCTCTGCCAATGGCTCATATTTCCCTTCCCTTGGTGTTGGTGAGGGAAACTCTTCATTTTCTGCTACAACCTGCTCTGTTAGGTCAACTTCCTACTCCTTTTCTTCTTCTGAGTCTAAGTAGGGCAGGTTCAGTATATTTCCACTTTGTGTTGGGGCCTTCTTCTCTTTTTCACTGAAGTCCAGATTTCTTTTGGCTTGGTTGTTTTGAGAAGTTGGAGAAGGTTGATCCACTATCAATGGTGAGATAGCCCTCCTCTTCCTCTTTCCACTCCTTGGGGTGGTGGATTTCTTTGAAGGGTACTTTCCTTTATCTTCTGGTTGTAAGCCTGTTTTAAACTCATTCCATAATAAGAAATATGCCCATTCTATGTTTCTCCTTTGCAACAATTCTTTGACAATGAGTTGTATCAGGCCATGGTGAGATAACCTTCTTGTGATTTTATTGGGTTGGGCCTTGACCTGGTGTGCCATATTGGTTAGGCTCTTGTGGAGGTAGAAAGGTAGGTTTAAAGGGCTTCTGCCTGTAAAATGGTTCATCAATTTGAAGTGATATATCATCACCCTATTATACTTTCATTCACAAGTTATGTAAACCAAGATTGCTTTCAATAATTGTTGCCACCTCTCCTCTAGCCAGGTGGATGGAACGCCTTTCTTCCATACTACATATTTGTGTTCAGGTTTTAAGTATGATCTGAATTCCACTTTTTTAGTGATGATGGTATTAAACCATTTCTCCCCTGTTCTTGGGAGTTCTTCTACTTCTGCAATTAGGGTTTCATCAACTTGGAACTCTTCTTTGCCTATCAACACTGCAGAACCATCAAAAGAAAGAGCAAATGCTTCTGCAACTTGCTGGTATGAACCCTGGATTTTCTCACAGATCTGGTAATAGCCTGCATCTTTGAAGAATTGGTAGAATTCTGGATGTGACTCAAGATAGCTGATGTCCAACAGTTCATGTCTGAGGGCAGGTCCTCCTCCTTTATTCATCTCTGGGTTGTGCTCCTTAGTACCTGCATAAATAAAAATTCAAACTTTGTGAAGGAAATTAGAGCGTTGGTTTCAGGGATAGCCTTGAGCACTAAGGATGCATGCAGAGAATGTGGAGTGTACTGAATATATGGTGTTGATTTTGAGGGGTTAACCACTCGATTGGTACTTGAGTAAGATGATGGTGCATTCTGGTGATAACCATGAGATAGTCAGCATAGTAATCATTTTTAACTATAACTTGATGCATCGTGGAGGTTTAACTACCGTCGTGGGACAGGTGGAGGTAAGGATAGGGTTTTGATCTCTATCAGTCATTTTAGATCAATAACGACCTTTTATCCACCAAATTATGATTTGTTGTAGTCCCCCAGTCTTTTCGGTGGTTATGTGCTAGATCATGACGTGCCTCATGCTGACAGTGTTTGATTTTGATGGATAGCTAACTGTTTTTTCCATTTTTGGCCCTTTCGACGGTTAAGGGAATCTAGGGTTTAATTCACAAGTTGCCGAAAGCTAGGCCTTTCTGTGGCTAATGAACCATTGGTCTATTCGCCTAAGCCATCGAAAGTCTCCTTTCCAAAATTTATTAAAAAATGAAGTTAATCTGCTTTCAGTGGCTTAATGTCTTCTTGGACACATTGCTAAGTTGTCGAAAGCTAGGATTTTCAGTGGCTAATGAACTGTTGGCAAGTTCACCTAAGCCACTGAAATCCCCCTTTCCAAGATTTAATTAAATATGTGATCAACGGGCTTTCTGTGGTTAACATGGTCCTGCGTTGAAACTGTTAGCTGCTGAAAGCTCGGCTTTTCGGTGGCTAATGAACTTTTGGCAAGTTTGCCTAAGCTACTGAAAGCTAAAACTTTCAAATTTCTTGAAAAGCATTCACCCAAACATCTTTCATAATATTCCCTGAAATCTTCATCACTACGCAAAAAATAAATTGTCTGAGTGGACCTATTGAAAATTAATTTATTTAGGAGATAACAGAGAGTGAGTTTTTATAGAGACACAACTTAGTGTAGATTCAATCTTGGTCAAAATACAATAGAGATTGGGTTTATGTATACCCAACTTGAGTAAATTTAAGAGATCTTGAATACAAATAAAACTCAAATAAAATTTTGGGAGTGTGTTGATGCATATTGAACTTGAACACCCTTGAGAGTGCTTGAGTACAATTGAGAAAGATTGAATATAATATGAGAATGGGTTTATGGATATCCAAATCCATTACACTTGAGAGAGCTTGAATACAGTCCTATGTTGGAGTAAACATATGGACTGGTGCGTACTAGTTCTAGAAATGTCTGCAAACATAGAAAAGGGTATGAAAAGGTTATATGTATTTTCAAGAGATTCTATATCGGGAGAAGTGTGAGTTGGGGCAATCTGTGACCTCAATTTGATATGTATGATGCTTGGGAATCAATTAAATAGGCATTCATAATGTTCCTCAAAATCTAGAAATCACTCTTCCTTGGAATATTGCAACAAATTGATGGAAGTATTAAAGATTCAGTAACACCTTTAAACATTACATTAGAGGAAATTTGAGGTCTAAAATGGGCCTCCTAAGGAAAATGATAAAATAGTAATTATTAATTTTGGAGGAAGAATGAGAAAAACTACTTTTTTGTACGTATTTTCGATATATCTCCCTGTGTGTTTACTCAAATTCTGAGTGGGAGAGATTTTTGGATGTAGAATTAAACAAGTACCCACACTGCATACTTTTGATGGATCCTACTACCCCAAAAATAAGAAATACCTGAAAAAACATGATGATGACATCATCATCATGTTTTTTCAGGTATTTCTTATTTTTGGGGTAGCAGGGTCCGTCAAAAGTATACAGTGTGGGTACTCGTTGGATGCGGAATTAAATTCCTCATCCAATGAGCTCTCCCACCTGAAAATTGAGTAAAAACATAGGGAGATATGTCAAAAATACGAACAAAAAAAGTAGTTTTCGTTTATGACAAATATGTCAATTCAACCATTATGGTTGACTCATTTTATTGAAATTCTATTGGTTCTTGAATTCAAACTCACAAAATTTATTGTTGGCGTGTTTTCTTATAAGGCCCATTTTAGACCCCAAATTTCCTCTAATGACAATCCTTTCACTAGAACAACACATATGCCTAGTTTGGTAGCTAAGGTAGATCAGCCTGTTGCAATTGTTAGCAAATCCTACACACTGGGGTGGTGGATCTGGTAACACAACTAAAATAAAGTTATATGCAACATAATTTAACTATATGATTGCTCAATAGAAGAGACAAGTGATTGTCTTTGACCCTTTAAATAGTTGTTGGGATTCTGGTAAATGTATGCTTACTTGTCCTTTTACGGATGGATGAGAATCTATAAATGTTTTTAAAGTTCCTCTTGCAATTACAATACCGAATCATGTGGAAGCACTGTTATCTGTAAATCAATGGATCTAGCAAAGTATTTCATTTAAAGAAGATGCTCTGATATAGGCTTGCATGTGGATTCACAGGGGAAACGTATCAAATATATTACAATTTCTTCTTTGGATTTATGGTGAAATGATGGATGGATTCTAGGGTTTCATGCACATGCAGGATTGATGCTAGCATTGTTGGAAGAACACAAGCACAAGGAGGATCTATGGTTTTCTTGGTTGCTCCATTGGTAAAGCTTGGTGAGTTTATGCTTATGTGGATTGTATGGTGGTTGTAATGTTGTTTTTTCTATGAATTAGGGCTTCTTACCAGTGTCAACTTTTACATGGTATAAAACATCCTCTTGAAGGAGTTTTCTCTCATTGGTCCTTAGATCTCTGAATTTTTCCCTAATTAAGATCCTCCAACAAACCCTAGCGGTTGTTGTTGGAATTCCTAATTGGTGAGCCTTAGGGAAATATTCTAAGAGGGAGGTTGATCACCATCCCTCATGGCCTTGGGTTTGAAGTAAATTTCATAAAAACCCTAAGATTTGTCATTATGATCAAATTTTAGTATTTCGTGTGTAAATAGATGCATTTGCATGGTTAGTGTAGTGTTATATTAGATTTGTGTTTTATTAAACTAAAAAACCTTAGAAATTTATAAAATTCAATAATTCAAAAATAGCAACAATTTTCAAATTCTAAGCCACCCTCAAATTTTGGCCTACCTATTTAGCCCTAGATCCTCCAGGGCGTCATTTGTCTTCTTGTCTATAGCCACGAACTTGAGAAGCAACCTAAAGAAACCAATCAAAGGCCAGAGTTAGGATTTCATATTTGACATGTTTAAGGGATTGGGCTAATTTGGCCTTGATAAAAGGTGTCTTTCTGCCTTACAACGACCCCATTTAATTGTTTAGTAGGGAACTTTAGGGATTCTTTCCTTACTAATCATTGTTACTATCGTTTCCATCCCTAAAACATGTCAAACATACCTGCAAAATCAACCAAGTTAGGGTCAGATTTGAGTTATGGGAAAATATCAACAATATCATTGAATTCTGCCTCCCAAAAGCATTATTTTCAGGCTAAGGCGGAATTGTATAAACCCTTATAAGGTTGGTTAACTGAACTGGTAATTCATGTTGATATACAATAGTATTTACAGTTAATCTAAATGATGACAATGATGCCTATGTGATGATACATGCTTGTTAATACTTACACTTGCTAGCTGATAAAATTGTCTACTACTTTTGATTTCAATAAAAAGTGTTTAAATGATAATACTCTCCTGGTTATGATTCTAAATTAGCTTTATCTGCCCTATATCCCGGTCGACATTGTTGCATATCTAAAATGGTTTACATTGAATTGTACCAAAAGGTGGTTAGAATATTTATATTATTAATACTACAGATGGTCCTAATGAACTCTACATGATTTAGAATTGTACAACTGGTGAGACTTAGTTACATCATGTTAACAGGGGCTTCTAGAATTCAATTTCATAGAAAGCATGGTTGTCTCCAATAATATTTCTAAAGTTTAAAGGATACATAAAATATATAGTGACTCTGTTTGTTGTAATATGAAAGGTCCGTCGCAACAGAATTATTCTATCCCCTTGTTGAGGCCTGGAAATTCGCAGGCAACAACAGCAAGGGATTCTCCCCAGTCAACGTTCCCAACTAGCCCGTGACTGTTTGGTGTAGGGAATCCGTCCAGTTTGCGGTCCGGCTACCGTAGGTCAAAATCAAAAGGGTTTACCGATTGCGGCCCGGTCCACCGTGTATGTTTTTTTTTTGTATTTTGACTTAAAGTATGAAATGCACGTGCCTAACTAACAATGCAGGGTGATAAAGATGCAGGGAGTAGTCACAACGTGATGCGCAGGTTCTTAACTTTCATATTAGAACTCACAAGCATCTAAATCACATATGCAGTAATGAAGTAAACTAACTATCTATCTATCTATCTATCCCTGGAGAGCCAAATTGTAACTTATTTATGAGTAATGTGTAATTGTGCATGCATTATAAAGAGAAATGACAGGTAGCTGATATTCCTTCCTACAACACATGAATGATTAAAGATATTTATACAATCAGATAGCCAATTGTTTATGAACAGCATGCATTACTCATGGTGGTAATTCCACAGAATAAACCAGAAATCGTTCACACAAAAAACATAGGTTCTAAGAGTTAGAACGATCTCACAGTTAATGGATAAAAAGATGAAAAAATGAAATAGTTCATCTTTCCGAAATCTACAGCATGACATTTGAAAGTCCCACCAATCTTTCTCCAACAGGCAAACAATAATTCTTTATTGCAAAAAAAAATAGTTCTTCTTACAATATCGCTTTACATGTCTAACTGGGAAAAATCCCCTTCTTCCTCTAAGTCTTCTATATTCATACAAAAAGATGAGACTGTTGGGCTGCCCACAAATAACCCTTGGGCTTCCCAACTTTTCGTCTCCCAAAACTTTCCTCAAATGTTTACAAAATCGCTACATATTACAAAAGTGAATCATTATTCACGAGGAGGGCCCGGCTTTAGTATTTAGGAATTTCTTCCACGCCACAGCCTCAGAGGCAATGCCTTCAAACGTGCAAGGTTCCAAAAACTGAATCTTTATCTCGAACTTTGCAGCCTGGTTCTTGATGGCCTCAATTCTGGCTGCACTTAAATGAAGTTGATCCTCCAATAGCTCTACACTGATGGCGGAATGATCTACTTCATCCCTTAATATCTGGTCATCAAGGGCTTTAATGTGCTATACTTTTGCTTCCTCCTCTTGATACCTCTTCTGCAAAATTTCCACAAATGAATTGTGGTCTGGAAAAACATCAAGCCTCTGCTCAGCTTCTACTTGGCACCGGTTGTATGTAATCAAGAGCCTTCTGAAAAATTATGTGCATGCTCCTTTCGTCTTTTTAACAGCTTTTTTAAAATCTTCTGCTGTGTTTATAGCAAACTCTACTAAGTCATAATCTTGCTCCAGGGCCTGTCTATCTTTCGAAGGTAGCTCTACAGGAGTTTCTTCATTATTTTCCAACCTTGCCATTCTCGCTGTCAGGACTTCCAGGACGTCCTGAGATCTGTCAACAAAATAAGAGGAAGTCTCCAGAATTTCCTCTAATCAGCCGTCTATTTGCACAAATTTGCATCTCTCTTCTTCTATGGCGGTTTGCAGCTGCAGCATCTTGGCCTTTTGTGCCAGCACATGCTCCTTGAAGGGTTGTAGATTGACCTGCTGCTCTTTTGCTGCCTCTAAAGCGGTTGTTAGAGAAGAGATCTGCTCTTGAAGTTTCCTCTCTTGTTCTTGAGCTTGCTTCTCGTTTGCCTCCGAGGTGGTTTTTTGCAGCTCTAAGTCTCCTATCCTTCCCAGTAGCTGTTCCTTATCCACCCTTAGATCTTGATACTCTTGCTGCACTCTCTCCAGACACTCTTGTGTAGTTTCACTAGCTTGTCTCTCTGCTTGGAGGAGCTGCAGTTCATCCTTTGAATACCTTATCTCTTTTTTCATGTCCTCATATTTCCTCTTCAGCTTATTGCTTTCCTCTCTCTCCTTTCTCAATGTGTATTTCAGTTGAGCAGAGGACTTCTTGGATTGCTCTAAGTCTATCATAATCTTGTCCACATTATCTTCCGAAGCGTGAATCAGTGCAGCTTCGGCTCTAATGGTGAATCTTGGATCTCGGTCTGTTCCAAATACAACGGGCATATCCGTTATCATTTTCCTGGGAAGACCTCCTGTTTCAACCTTCCTTTCCGTTCTCTTCACTATCCTCTTTGTCTCCTTATCATCGAAAACGGTGTTAAAATCAGGTATTTCTTCCCCTTTCTTCTATTCAAAGGGGACCAGCTTTAGTGAAGGGACCACAGACTATCCAGGTGTGCTAGCAGTCGGTACTTCTGGGTCTTGAACCTCGAGGTTCTCCATGTCTTGGTTCTATCCTCCAGCTGTGTCAGAGGCTGACTGTTCTGTCTCTGTCTGCGTCAGATTTAGCCTCTCTGCTTCTTGCTTCTGTAGCTCCTCATCAAGCTTCTTTTTTTTTCCTCTTCTTCTTTCCTTGCATCTTCCTCTGCTTTTCTAGCTGCCTCTTGCGTAGATTTTCTTTTCTCTTCCTCTTCTCCCTGCAACCACCCTGCAGCTTCTTGTGCCAGCCTTTGGGCTTCCTCATTTCGTTTCCTTGCTTCTTCATCAGCTTTGGCTTGTTCATCTGCTCCCTTCCCACCTTTTGTGGTAATCTTCTTCTTGAACCTTCTCCTCAAGGCTGTTATGTTCAATGCACTATGGAAGACAGATTCTTCTCTATCCCAATGGTGGGTGTATTCGAAGTGGACATTATTCTCTTTGCAGTGATCAGCCACTTTGTTGCGGGAGTCATTTCTATGGAAGGGCATATCACCAAAATGAAACCTTTCCAATTCTTCTACAAACTCATCTGCTTTTTTCACTCTGGTGAACTTATAACTGCCTAACTTGAAGGGAGAAGGGGGATAGGCAGCCTTCTTATGCTCAAATAAGAAGCTTCCTATGCCATCCAGGAAGACTTTCCTAACCGCCTCCTTGTGAATGATGTAGTCGGTGGCGTATTTGGGCAGCAGGGAGGGTGCTCTTGAACCTCCAAACATTCTCAAGTAGAGGCCATCTTCAGTCAGATAATAGTCTTCATATTCTTCAATTACTTGCAATGCTTCCTCTGACATGCAATCACACTCCTTCAGGAAAATGAGCATATACAATGGCATGATGAAATGTTCACAGACTTCCCGATAATGACTATGGTACTTGTGTGCCCATAGTGGCTTATATGCAGAATAAACAGGCATTCTCTCCCTGTCCCAGATGCACCTTAGTCCAGGGAAAGGTTGATTGCACAATATACAATCGACGAGTATGGACTCATATAAAATTCTGACCTCTTTTGGGACACTCCTCCCAAAGCTGAGGCCATGCAGGCTGAAAGACTTTTTGATTCTATGTTGGCCCAGTTGAAAATGGTCCCCTGGGTGGCAACATAAAAAATAATTGGCATCCACTCCAATTTGAAGGTCTTTCCATGAGCTTTCCCAAAAATTCTGTTGAGCATTAGGGCGATGAACCTGTATGGGGCCCTTAAGCTTGTTGTTTCATACTCTCCCGTAGGCCTGGTTCTGAAATGTTTTCCAGGAAACAACATTCTTTTAAGGGTCTCAACAAGGTCCATTCTGATGTTCTTCAACCAATCATCAGACAAAAATATTTGTGCTTCTGGCAGGTGGTAGGCCAGTGCTACATATCCTGGGCTATAGGCAGCATAGCCCTATTTGTCTACATTCTCCAAGATCATAGTAGTTACATCTGCCCGGGGAAGAATCCAACCAATCACCTCAGAGCATGGGAAGAGCTCCAGTGTGGTGGCAATCTTCATTAGTGAAGATCTCTCTATGTTGGCATATATGCCTTCTTCCTCCAAGCCCATATCAAGCACCTCTCGGCGCGTGATCAATCTGTATATCTCTCCCCACTGGTATTCAGGCTCCACACCAGATATGCACTTAGTGTCCTCATAGATGTATTCGATTTTGGTAATCACTTCCACTTCGGGATCCTCTTCGACCACAGGGGCCTTCTTCTTTTGTCGCTTTGACATTTTGAGTTCGGAATCTTCCTGTTATATATAAAATCATAATCATTAAGACATTTTCGACTAGTTGCAAACATTTAGATAACAATGTGCAGCGTTTCACTTCATCCATGTTTACCATGACAGAAAAATAGTTAAATGAAGCAACTATGTGCAAGCTAACACCACTGTCTAATACCAAAACAGTTCTATCAACAAATTTGAGCGGGAAGCAAATCTACATAAAAATGAAGAAAACTTGGGCTATCAGCGGGCCCCATGATCATCGCGTTGTAGGGAATGACAGGGGGATTCATGCAAGATTTCAACGATGCGCCTCAACAAAATAACGCCTATGCAATCTAAGGTCAACATAATTCCATGTGCTGCTATACAACCCCAACCGGCTCGGGTTCGAAACCATCTGCGAACCGCGTTGCCAGAACAACGCGGTGAAACGCGACTCGGTCTGAAGGATACGGGCAGCATGAAAGGGGGCAACCAGTCTAACAATCATAGGGAGGGCCCATAAAACCTCCTGCTACCGACCTATCATTGAAATGGGCAGATTGGTGTAGACAGCGTAACGGTTTTCTGCACCAATCCCCCATTCACTAAACGTAGGGTCGAAACACACAACGGCTGTGGAGGGAACTACCTGGTGGGCCAAAAAAACCGCTCCTACTGACAATTACGATACAAGCCCTGCATCCACTATATATGCATGTAACTAACGGGGCCAAGGAAAAAACGGTCGTGGAAAAACAAAACTGTAGAAAAAATCAACAAGAAGTTCGAACGGAACGGGATAATGCACATAGGAACCTACCTGGAAATGCTGCGTGAACGCCGGGAAGAAGGCGGTCAATATTCCACTGTGGAGCCACCTGGAAACACGGGTACCGACAACGGGGTCCTTGCGAGCTCGAGAGAATGACAGCACATGAGAGCGACAGTGAGCGACAGTTGGAAATAACAATAGAATAATAAAACCTGTCCGACCCCATATATATATATGGACACACATAAGCGGCGGGGAAATATATCGGATGGCGAAAAACTATGGATCAGAGGACGCGAGGATAATTTCTTCTGCAACGTCGGGTGGCCAAACCACTAATCTATCCGCTGAGATATCTGGGACAAAATAATAGCGCGTCGGAGCTTACAACATTAAAAGTCGGAGCGATAGCGGAAAAGGGAGCCACAACGGTGGAGCCGTAAAGGACAACACGGTCCGCGATGGTCAAAAAATCTAGATCGAAGGAAAATCGACTAAACGACCAGAAGGATAGTGCTTTCCGCAGCCGCAACTGTGGAATCATAAAGGACATCTCGCCCCGCCATGTAAAGTCTTCATCAAAAAATAAAACAACTAGAAGATCGGAGAGGTAGCTCTTTTTACGGCCACAACGGCGGAAGCCCAAGACTTAAGGGGCGGCGAAAACAACAATGCGAGGTCTGAAAAGTCAAAGCGAAAATCGGGAGACTTTACGATTTTTCGTTCGCAACTGCGGAGACCAAAGTAACAACATGTTCCAACTCGAAACCAAAAATCAGCCGATTGAGCCAAATACATCGGAGAAGAATACGAAGCCAAAACTAATTATTCCTCCGCAACGGCGGGGTTGCAAGCAAATGCTCTTCCAACTCACAAACTTGAAAACTCTTTCTAAGGTAATGATAAATCAAAAACAAGCAGTGGATCGTTTCAAGCATCAGGAAAAACCTTTGTGAAGAATCATTAAGCCAAATCAAAGAAGCAAATCAAACTAATATAAGCAAAAGGAGGGTCCCAAAATTTTTTTGAATTTTGGGAAATATGTTGCAGCTGCAACACCCCTGTAAACATGCTGATTGTTTCCACCAGCACTCGCCATCTAAAACTGATCAATCAAAACATAACAAAGTGGGGTTGGTAGTTAGTACAGTCATCTTCACTTAATCTGATTCAAAGGGAATATATTAGAAGTCCACAAATTAGAGCTTCTAGTTTATTAATTAGGAAAACAAATATAGGATCAACTTTGAAAGTGTGTAAGCATTCAACTATCAAGTCTAGATACAATAGAGAGAGAAAAATAAATAGTGTTAGAGAAAACTTATCCAGAGGTATAAAGCTTAAGATATGAACATCCTACGACACACCCAATCTAGGACAAATGGGACATAATTTTATTATTGGGGATGAAAATGAAGCAGGAAATGGCTAGTATAAGCAGGGAAGACTTGACAAAGAAACTCTAAGCACCTCAGAATCCACACTAATGTTTCTTCCTCCAAAAATCCAAAAATGACAAACATGGACCATCACACTGCCTGCAAATAAGACCAATTGTATTTTCCATACCCAAGTCTCAATGTTTTGTGTCAACATTCCAGACAAAATAAAATATATCATAATCTCTTGAGAAGAGCTGGAAGATAATGGAAATTCTAGAAACAACTTCTTTTGCATGTAATACAGGTGAAGAACTAAGGAGATTGAAGAGAAGTGTGCCTAAATTGGTGCAAAAGAGATTCCCAACATGTTGTGTTCCTTGTGAATATTCATTGATAAGTAAATTATGTTATGAACCAACATGGACCTCTACTTTTCCATTGTGTACTCCTATTTCCAACACTAATTTCTCATGTCAGTCATTTGTCCTCCAACACATCAAGGGGAAAAATGGCATATAAATATTCTTGTGACTCCATAGCACCGTAATGTAGACATAAAGAATATTCAAGATCAGGTTTCAACCTCCACAGTAATTACTTCTAGAATACTTCCAACACATGTAAGAGATCAAATAAGGCTCCAACAAAACCAAGTATAGTCTAAAATTTAAATTCAAACCAGAGCTTGAATTTAGTAGTGTAAAAAGAGAAATCAAATGGTAGTGTAAGATTTTAAAATTGGCAAGTCAAATCCTTATGGGTTCTTTGATGGGGCCTCCTCACAAGGACATTCTAGTATTAGTGGAACAGGAGGTACATTGCAACCGGCAGGTTCTAGTTGGGTACATTTTGAATGTGGATTGGGGGTTAAGACTAATAACGAAGCAAAGATTTAGATGATCACTATTTTAATGTCCCTATGGCATTGGATAGGTGAGTCACGCATCTGCAGATTGTGGGTGATTGAAAACTAAAATTATCTTGGTTGGATGGATCTTTAGCAGATAGGAATTTGAACCTTTATGGAACAGCGGCTAGAGAAATCAAAGCGAAAACTTCCTTCCATGAGATAGCATTCCATCATGTGATGAGGGAGATAAATCAAACAACATACTGTCTATCAAAGCATGCATGTGACTAAACTGTTACATCACTGCTGGAGAAGAAATTTGTGAGGGTAATGAAGATCTTCCTACTTGACATATATCTGTATAACTCTCCTGGAAGATTTCCATTTCACTAATGGTTGTTCTTTTATTCCCTTGGGGAGTGTCAAAAGGAGTGTAAGATTTGCTAGGAAATTTTCTGTCCTGACCATGTCTTCAGGAAAATCCATTCTGTACTTTCGCTTTCTTTTGGCAATGGTCTTCTTCATCATTTTTTGTTTCTTTCACCATGTTTCTCCCAGTCGTTGATGCCTTAGATATTTCCTACATGCTTTACTTTTGGCTGCATATTTAGTAGAGCCTCTTTTTTTTCTTTAAAAGGTTTTTCCACATGGTTTACAACTTTACAAAGAGAAACATCCATTCACTGTGGGATTCACTAGGAGCATGATAGCTACAATTCATGTGCCAATGGTGCTTCATATCCAAATACCATTTAGACACCATGAAATGTCCTCCAAATACTTGAATTTTGCTGTTCGTTCTATGCTTCCAGAATCAGTGCCTTTGCTACAAACAAAGAAAACTGAAATTATGCCTCTACTTTCATGATTCTGTATCTTAGCTTTTGTATGATAAATATCTACTACATAAAAATTTTGCCAAGTTTATGGTATCGTCTGAGAGCTATTGAAATGTTCTTCATTTATCTTGAAGTTTAGGATAAAGGGAGGAAAATTTGGAATGAATTTGGTAGAGTTATATTTTGGATTTGAAATTCAAAGTATAAATGTGATGGTCATTAAAGGTATACTTGGTGTGTTGGATACCAAACAAAGAAACACACAAAATATGGTATATATGTGAAAATACAAATGAGCCCTCTCCGTTCAGAAGGAAAAGTTGCATATGGACCTGCTTTGAATGAAGATACTGATTGGAATGAATCTAGTCCACAAGAAGATACAGGATGGAATGGATCTGGTTCACAAGAAGATACTGGATGGATGGACTATCTTGGATCCACAACTAGATTTGAGTATATTTTATGTCAAGGAAAAGGTCGTTTTGACACATTGGAAAATGTGCAGCAAGTTGAGAATCATTATGTAGAAAATTCCATTCCTGAATCTAATTTAAGTAAGCCTGATGACTCTCAAACAGAGTTTCATATTCCTATGATGACTCTCAAACAAAGTCTCCTCTTCCAAAAATGGAAGAATAAAAGCTACAGAGCGTGACTACACCAGTGTTGCCTTCTCCAAATAAGCAAGATGTTTCAAATTTAGCTTCAAGGAAATTCAATTCAATTAGCACACCTCCTATCAAGGCTTATGTTTCACAAAAGGGTGAGGCTGAGCAATATGAATACAAGTCAAAGGCTTATGTTGCACATTTCAAAATTACAAATGGTCTAGGAACAATTTGATGGAATGTTTTATGAAGAGCATACATTTGTAAGATGAAGTTATGGTGTTATACTTACTATCATTCTGTACAAAATTTGGTGGTCTATGGCGGAGACCTTTTCCAAAGTTTGATTGACTTTGCTTTTTCCTATGTTGTAGTAAGGAATTTCCACACCAAACATTGATTCACTATGGAAGTAGTGTTGCACTGTATGTTAGCTGTAGGAAATCATGAACAATTATCTTACATGGCTTGTGAAAGCTCATAGACATACACATAATATTTTTCAAGAATCTCCAATTGAAGAACTGTGAGTGAATTCACCCTAGTTACTAACTAGAATCCGAAATTTTAAGATTAAGAAGTGTCAACAGAAATGTGGAAGAGAAACCATGGTCATGGAATATTTTTGAACAAATGCATGGGTTTGTATAACATCATTTTTTTTTAAATTGACATCTATGTCTCTGTAGCGACATAAAAGCCTTCCAAATTTCAACGGACTTGCTACACTAGCGATGGAAATGTCCGTCGCTGGTGTAGCAAGTCCGTTGAAACTTGGAAGGCCTTTATGTCACTATAACGATGACACCTCGTTGCTAGAGCAATGACACATCCTTCCAAGTTCTGACAGACTTGCTACGATGTTGAGGGAACAACGACGAACAGTCCCGTCGATAGTGTAGCAAGTCCATCGAAACTTGGAAGGTTGTTTCGTCGCTTTAGAGACGGAACCTCGTCGACACAAAGACGACGTATATCTGGTATAAATTTATTTTAAACATGTGGTTTCGTTGCTATAGCGACAACCAAGTGTTGCTATAGCAACGATAGAAGTGTTGCTATAGCGACGGGGAAGTGTAGCTATAGCGACACAGTTTTATTTTTTAAACAAACCATGTTTCATGTCTTTACTATCACTATAGAGATGAACTGTAGGAAGTGTTGCTACATCGATGAAAGTTTTCCCATGAAAAATAAGGTTCATGTTCGTCATTGTAGCAACGCATAAGTGTTGTAATAGAAACGATTTTCCATGGGAAAAAATGTGCACATGTACTAGTGTTTGGTTTATATGTTATAAGCAGAGTTTATTTAATATTTGGTTTATTTATTTAACTTTGTTTAATATCTGGTTTACTTTAATACGGTCGTATACCTTTGCAAATTCCCTATAATTTATTCGTAAGAGTTTATCTTGTTCTTAATTTGTTTTTAAATGAGACCTCTGCTGTGATGTAGGGTTTAGTTGTAGTATTTTTGATAGAGGTATGGTTATTAAATTCATTTAGAAAACTAGGAGTTGAATCTAGACTAAAACTTAACATATAATATAAACTTCTGAAACTAGTTAATACAACTTTAATAGGAATTTAACCCTGGAATTTATTTAAGAATTAAAGACTAAGATTCTAATAATCTAATAAAACAAGCATGAAGCATGTATCCAAACTGGAGAGTAAAATTATAGATCTTATACCAAAGCATAATGGCTATAATTACAACTAGTAAACCTAATTAAAATAACTTGAAAATGTATAAGCCTCATACCTACAACTATGCATCTTGGTAATGGCTAAAGAACCATGCACGCTTAAACACGCAAAATTAATAAAACTCTAGCTATTTTTTACCTTAGAACTGATAACCAGATAACTTTGGAACTACCA